>OZ020306.1:44327585-44702762 GCA_963971305.1 Arcuatula senhousia
TTTAAAATTTAAAATTCGGATATTATTTCTTTTATCAAAATTGCTATTATTTAAAGATAGGTGTACACAATGTATCTAACAATTAAATGTCTGTCCATTTATTTTCATAAAGGCTTGACAGTTCATTTTTAACATGTTTAAACCTAAAAATAGGTTTAAAACTAATAAAGTGGAAAATATGGAATTATAACTGTCATGTCTACGTGTAAAAGAAAATGAAAAGACCAAGTGAAAATATGGAATAAAGACTAAAATACTAAGCAAAAATACTAAATGATCGTGATGTGTAGATTATGGTTTATCTGGACATGTTAAAAAGTGAATGTCGGGCAATTACATGGTTTGTTTGGTAAATGAAGTATGAGTGGCCGTAGAAGAGAAACTGCAGGAACAACGTATACGAACATTGAAATGAGACCGGACGCTGAACAAGATCCCAACCCATTCCTCAATTTGCAAGACGTGGTAGGTTGAACATTTATGCATTTTAAATTGAACAGGGCTTTCATAGCTGCAATGATGCAGAGGAGCATACTAGTAATTAACAAATACATGAAATAGTTTAGAATGTTTTTGTTTTCAATTAAACCTTTTGATTTACAAAAAACGTCTATTTAATTACATGTATAAATCGATTAAATGGTATATCCTCCGTCTTTTCTTCTGTCTTTGGACATGTTGGACTTCAGTCTTGTACAATGTTTATAATTGTTAAGTATACACCACAGCCACATGTAACATGGAATATTTATGAACGACCCACTTTTTTTCTCTAATACCTCTAAAGATAAATTTTCGATTTGTTGCTTTAAAAAAAAATGGATAGTATAAATCAGCAATATCTCGGTTAAATATGTTTAGAAGTGACAAAGAAAAGGTCCAACTACAAATATATATATCTTCAATCGAATTCTTAATTTATTGGGGTAATTGAGGGTTATATAGTAGGTCCATGTACCAAGTGCCTCTGAGGTAAACAAGTCTTGCTCTATACATGTACCAGTACTTAGAAAAATATATCAGATACGTCATGTACGTGTACTATACTTTACATGAACTTGTATTATACCACGGTAGGGCCACAAGGGCAAGTGATTCTAAATGGTTGTTCTTACAAATGTATCTGTAATGAGCTAGTGAATGTTAAGACTGCATTTAAAAATATTTTGTTGCATAATTCTGCATAATATTCTGGGACCCTTTTTGCGTTACAAAGCGAAAAAAATTGCTGTTCTCTACATTAAAAGTAATCCAAAAGTTGATTGTCTCGCTTTGCACGTTTTCATTCTAGTAATCACTGAATATTGCGGAGAAATGATACAACCGCAATGTAAATTATACCCTTCCCCCCACTTGCATATTTACGCATAGGATATAAGGATTTACTTTTTTCCGCAGAACCTTTCCATTGTTGGATACCTCCATATATTACATAGGATATATAGGATACTTATCCCTTTTCCACAACCCCACCTTAAAACACTTATTCGTTCTAAATGAAAATTTCACATAATCTTTCTGAAATAGTATCACAATTGTATGTAAAAGTTTTATCATCTTGATATTTTGGTTCCAGGCTATTCAAGTTATTTATAATAATTAATCTTAATTGATAAATTTTCAAGTATAATATACTACATTTTAAATAATTTTTATAAGCATTGACAGTGGAATTAGTGTAACAGGGGCGGAAATATTTGAAAGTGGGGTTTCTACCTATCGTCCACTGAAAACAAAAATGGAGAGGGGTCCAAATAAAGTTTGCCTTCAATCTGCATGAAAATTTCAAAATGCAAAGGGAAATAACATTGCAGCCAGGCCATGCGAATGTCTCCTGTCACCAGGAAAAGACACAAACAGAGGCTCGACCGGTGGAAGGAAACACAGAAGGCCGTTGTTTCTGAGGTGACCGACCACGCACACCGTTCAGACAACGAAAGAAACTACTCCCACATAGAATAATGGACAGAAGGATGAATAGCAGACACACCATGAATGCTGAAACATGGACACTGATACCATACTTCATCAAAAGTAGAACACTCACCCCAACAAATATTAATAATCCGAGAAAGAGACTGGACAAAACCAAAAACAGTGATGAGCCTCTTTGCTCCACACATGGCATGGTACCAATCGAAGTAATGGAATGGTGATGTCTTCTACTCTTCTTGCTTTAAAGCCCAATCCCACATTTGACATTAACCAAATAGACTACGGAAAAGCACATCCAGCAAACAGCAAGCATTGACCCAAGACCACCTACTCCTATATAAAAACCCGCTCACATCGACCAAATAAGAAATAAAGCATGGAGCTACAAATGAAGGAAAAGGGTTTACTCCCGCAATATCCACAACGAAGGATAAACGTGCCATAAACCCTCAATCTCATCATAAACAAATTTTCCAAAAAAAGAGTAGGTTCCAGGGATTGGATCCGCTTCCGTAGAAATGTGTAACAAGTACATGACAAAACCTTTACATGAAATTTGTGCATCTGAAAGTGCCATAGGCGGATCCAGGGGGGGGGGCTGGGTGGCCCGGGCCCCCCCTTTTGGCGGAAAAAATTGGTTGAATATATAGGAAATCATTGAAGCGTGACCAAGGCGGGCCCCCTCTTAGGCCAGTCAGTGGGCCCCCTCTTTTCAGAATGTCTGGATCCGCCACTGAGTGCAAACAGTGGCCTTCAAAATACCAGGTTCCTAGTGGTCGTCTTGCAGTAGATCATAATAAGATCATTCAAATTTATACAGGGTATTTAAAATGTAGGCCCATTGTTATATGCAAAATGTTTGCGAGGGTGGATTTTTAAATTGTAAGAAGTTTAAATGTCGACCTACTTAAAAATAAATCCTTCACCTAAACATTTATACTATTTTTACATTCCAAACACAAACATATTTTACGTCATTTCGCGTTGAATCCTTGCAATAAATAACTTTCCATGTATATTTTCAATACTACACGTATATTGAATAGCTCTGTTTTGCATTAGTTTTCAGTTTGGATACGTATCTTTATAGTTAGTTAGTAAGTTATTGCTTTACTCCCAAGCAGCACGATTTCGGCTATATCCGGGAGATGAGTTCCACACGAAAGTGGTGATATAATGAACATGAAATGATGATGAAGTGGAGGAAATGGGGACACAAGGCCAATCGGGTAGGAGAGTTTTGACTGCCACTGGAAAAAGGAGTGATGTGTAGTGACGGGAAATTTCGTCTCCTGCATGGGGATCCTACGGGTCCTACTCTTACCGAGACCTGCAGCAGGGTTCTTTAACGTGTGAGGAACGTGACATTTTTCCCAAAACGGTGCACCACTATGGTTTGCGGTCAGGTTTTCCGCATTATCGCCGGACGACCCAGCATCTTTCGATGTCAGGGTTGCCCCATTGAGCCACCTGGGGCACACATCCCAGTTGCTTTGTGGGCAGAGCGGCCTGACCCGATGTCAGGTTTCTGAGCGCTCTTTAGTGGACTTTTACCGACAAGCTTAGCGCTGCTACGGGCCTATTCGCCACCCGGAACACACACGGGTTGTATCTATATAAATATTTTATAAATTTTGGCCTACGTACTGCTCTTTAAGGTCCCTACGCAGTGAAGGGGGCTGCATGGGGTGATGATCACGCTTCCATTAAAATTTTATAAGTTCTAAGGAAATTTCAATCTGGTCAAATTGTAACAGTTGCTGAAACCACTATCATTCACTCTTTTCTTTTATTTCTGAAGCTCTGTATAAACCCCCCCCCCCTGTTTTAATTACTTGCATGCATTTGACGATCTTCATTATAACCCAACAACATGTTCAACAGTTTTAGTGATAAGAATAACTAACTTGTCTTAAAGTTCAAACGGAAGCAGAAGCTAATTATGGGTATGAATTAAATGGGAAAGATATGGACTAGTAGTCATACTACTGGTGTAGCAGCAAGAGCGGAAAAATCATTTGTTTGATATAATAATTCTATGTTTGATATGTGTTGTCTTGAAATTTTGTACCATTGTCTGTTGAAAACTCAAAGTTGGATCATTAATCAATCAAACATTTGAATTTTGAAATAGGTGGCCCAAGTTACAGTTGAGATTTGTTCCAAAAGTATTCGGTCACTCTTATTTTTTCATTACTTTCTAAAGACGAAAAAGAGATGTGGAATAAGTGTACGCGACACAACCAACATTAAAGAAACGGAAATTTAAAAAATCACAATGGAAAACAGCCAGCAGTCTTCAACATGACTAGAGGTCACTGCTATGTATTAATTTAATAAAAAGGGCAGAAAACACAAGTATTTTATTTGTTCCCACAATAACTTTGGTTCTGGTTGGCCAATTGATGTGCAATTTGACAATGATATGCCTTACCATTTAACAATATATTGGATTGATCTGCCCCCCTTTGTTTATTTAGAGATAAGGGGCCCTAAAAGGCCTAAAAGGGGCAAATGTAAAAAATGTAACTTTTTTATTTCTGATCCAATTTTGAAATTTTTTTCCAATTTAATTCCTGTCAAGTAGTGGAGACAAAATGGAGGATTAATTATCGCACCATTTTCATTTATGCAATTAGGGGCTAAAAGGGGCCAAAATCAATCTTTCATTTATTGTCCGATTTCAATCTTTTTTTTTTCGCTTATTAATTCTTATCAAGTAGTAACCGCAAAATTGAGGATTAATTATATGACACTCACCTCCCTTATTGCCATTAGGGGCCAAAATGGGCTAAAATGAAAGGAAGTGGGTACCCTCGATTAGGGGCCAAAAGGTGTAATATTTATGTAACTGTAAATAATTTTAGTCTGCTTTTGAAAAAAAAATGGATTCCTTGTGAAATGTAGGTGGAAAGTCCACCTTCATGTGTCAAAAAACTTTGTCAGTCCACCATGGGCTGCATGTGTCCAGAGAATTGACTATCCATATTTGGCCTAAAACCAACAGGGTTCGACATGTTGCGGCCGTATTTTGCTGCGTTCGGCGAAGCTTTTTAGCTCACCTGGCCAAAGGCCATGTGAGCTATTGCCATCACTTGGCGTCCGTCGTCGTCGTCGTCCGTCGTCGTCGTCGTCGTCGTCCGTCGTTGTCGTTAAATTTTCTTCAAACTTCTTCTCCTCTGAACCGGCTGCACAGATTCAAACCAAATTTGGTGGGGTGGTACTTTAGGGTATCCCCCACAGAACTGATGTGTGGATTTTTGATTCGTCGAAAAACATGGCCGCCGTTGCTAAAAATAGACCAGGGGGGGTCAGACTACTGTTTTTGGCTTGTAAATCAAAAAGTATAAGAGATAGATGAAATCTGATGCCATCCTACTGCTTCAGCATTAAAAGTTCTACAAAAGTCTCCATTTGGTTACAACCCCTTAAAGTTGAAAATTGCGATTTTTCATGTTTTTGTCCTACAGTATGAAAACTATTGCAGATAGAGAAAAGCTGTTGCTTGCTTAAATGTTCAGTTCATTTAGCTCTACAAAAGTCTCCATAGAGTTGAAGTTGTCAGATGACCCCTTATAGGGGTTACGGCCCCTGAAATGATGTTTTTTTTTCATGTTTTTGGCCTATGGAATGAAAACTATTGCAGATAGAGAGAAGCTTTTGCTTGCTTAAATGTTCAGCTAATTTAGCTGTACAAAAGTCTCCATAGGATCGAAGTTGTCAGATGACCCCTAATAGGGTTACGGCCCCTAACATGATGTTTTTTCATGTTTTTGGCCTATAGAAAGAAAACTATAGCAGCTAGAGAAAAGCTGTTGCTTGCTTAAATGTTCAGTTCATTTAGCTCTACAAAAGTCTCAATAGGATCGAAGTTGTCAGATGAAGCCTTAAAGGGGTTACGGCCCCTAAAATAACGGTTTTTCGTGTTTTTGGCCTAAAGAATGAAAACTATAGAAGATAAAGAAAACTGTTGCTTGTTTAAATGTTCAGCTCATTTAGCTCTACAAAATATAGGGTTGACATCAAGACCAGGTGAGCGATTTAGGCTCCTGGGAGCCTCTTGTTATTTACCGTTATTTATATAAATATTTGAGAGTTTTCTGGGATCAATTTAAAAAAAATTGTGGATGTAAAATAAATTTGACTTTTGTATCAAAAACAAATGAATGTAAGATACTTCTTGATATTTTGCTGGGAAAATTTTCAAATAAATCTTTTCTGAAATGACTTCACAATATTTTTTCGAGTTTTTATATTTTACATAGAAATCATGTCAAACATTTAAAGTGACCGAATATTTTTGCTCAAATCTGCTCATAGTTTCCTGCTGCTGACGCATTCACAATGCATGTACTGAGCATGCTTGTCATTACCTTATTATGGCCAGATTCCACCATAGACTTCTTAAACCTGCAGGTTTATTTATTAATCTTTTGTAGCCTTGAAATACGCATCGGTTGAGCATATGTATGAATGGTCAAAAATTCAAATGATGTCAGGAAATGAAAAACGTGAGTGAGTGAGTGAGTTGGTGTTTTACGCCCGTGCAACGCTATATAGGTTATATACAGGCGATGGACATGAAAAGGGTGATAAAATGAACATGAAATGATGATGATAAATACAAGAGGCTCACAGGAGCCTGAATCGCTCACCTGACATATGTGCCTGAAGTAAAGGTTATTAGGCAAAATCTATTTGACGTTGAAAGGATCATAAGATTAATAAGGGGGTCATCTGACAATATGGTGGATCTTAAGGTACTGATCACTTATGTTGTCAATCAAAATCTAAATATCTGTCACCCTTTTTTTAGCAAAAAATGCAGTTTAACCTAATGTTATATTTTTAGCCACAGCGGCCATGTTTTACAACCAATCAAAAATCCACACATAAGTTCTATACACTTAAGTCTAAAAAACCAACAAAACCAAGTTTGGTTCCAATTAGAATTATAGTGTCAGAGGAGTTAACGTTTTCAATGTAATGAGGAAATGCTTTTTAAATGCTCAATTTTGACGTTCTACGTTGAACCTATTACATATTTTGTAGATCTTGATGTGCTTAACAGTTTGCAATTTAAATTTCTCAAATATCTTGTATAGTTTTCAAGATATTGAGCTAAACAGGTGCAAAATGTGCAAAAATCCACCAAAAGGACAATAACTCCTACATGGGTTGTTGGATTTTCTTCAAAATTTCAGAGCTTGTAGATCTTGAGATTTTGATCACTTTTGTTCCCAATCAAAATTTTAAAATCTGTCACCGTTTTTGAGTTATTTGCAAAAAACTGTCATTTACCCCTATGTTCTATTTTTAGCCACCGCGGTCATGTTTATGGCCAATCAAAAATCACCACATCAGTTCTATACACCTAATGCTAATAAACAACTATACCAAGTTTGGTTCCAATTACTTAAAGTGTCAGAGGAGTTAACGTTTTAAAAAGTTTACGGACGACGGACGATAGCTCCCATGACCCATCGGGGTCAGGTGAGCTAAAAAAGGTTATACGTTATAAAAGAAAAGAACAACCAAGGCGCAGACGCACAACGAGAGTTAACTCATTTTTAAACTGCCCGATGATGCATTTAAGGCACCGACCATTTGATTTTCGGGGGGGGGGGCTGGGATTGTTTTTAAAAAAAAATAACCTGGCCCTCATTTTGCGCATTCAAAAAAAGAGATTTTTTTAACAAAATTTTCTAGATTTGAGCGTATGGGAAAAAAATAAGCTGGCCCGCGCAGTGGTCGAAAAAAAATTCCCGGCTTGGGTGAAAATCCCAGACCCCCACCCCCCCATCGAAAATCAAATGGTCGGTGCCTAACTTTTGATGAAAGATAAAACGTCTTGGCAAATTATAAACCTAAGACAACATTGATGATTCCGGCGACTGTAGGTATGACAGGCGATATAACGAGAGTCTAAAGGGTGGGCGGAGAGTGTTGTTTTGATGGACGGGCAGCAGTGGCCGCGGATAAGGGGAACATCATGGGAAAGTGGTGGTTAAAATACCAAGGCGCGGATATCGAGTGGACAAAAAGCAGGGGACAGACAGGCTGGAGTCAGAGATTCAAGAACCCCTGCTAAGTCAAACATTGTGGTTATAAACCCACCAGAAATATCTTTATAGCATCTATAAAAAGTTTTGTCTTTTTATCATTAAGTATAATTGATTTTTCAGGGCCAAATACTTACATTAAATAAATATTAGACATAAATGTTTTGCAAGCTGTCTCAATATGAAATCCTTTTGTACGTACAGTGATATATAAATTATTGTTGATATGACGAGACCATTTTCAACGAAGGTTTAAGAAATAATTTACCCGCCAGGGCGTATCATGTAAAGTTTGAAAAAGGGGTGGGTGACCAACAAAAACCCAGAACTGATGGGGGTCCGGACCAATTTTTGCCTATTTGCTGAAATCTGCAAATCATTATCAGAACTTTCCAATTTTTGGTGGTCAGTTCCATTGGGGAAATAAACCCGAGTTTCTGAATTATGACAAACACCGACAGGAGCAAGTAACTGACGAATTAAAATGTATTGACATGTACATTTACGCACACGTCAAAAAATCTCCTTTTACTTTTTGACCGGGACTTAAACTTAGATTGTAGAGGTTATTTTTGTGTAATTGATTTCGCCAGCGACCTGTTTATAAATATTATAGACCACCAAAAGAAAAAAATGGTTATGATTACAATAATTTCTCTTTGTTTTTCCTGCGTTCTTCGTAGAGGTTTTAAATTAAGGCTATCGGAAGGGTGCGATCGCATTACATAGAAGACAACAACCAAACGCTTTGCCGTTTTGGGTTTATGATAATATTTTGCTTAGTTAGTAAGTTAGTTAGTTATTGCTTTTCTCCCAAGCTGAACATGAAAGGATGATACAATAAACACGAAATGATGATGAAATGGAGGAAGTGGGGACAATTTGGAAGAAGAGTTTTGACTGCAACTAGAAAAGGGGAGCCTATTGCATGGGTATCCTACGGGTCCTTCTCTTACCGAAACCTGTAGCAGGGTTCTTCAACGTGCGACAAACGAGACATGTTTCTCCGACACGGCGCACAACTATGGTTTGCGGACAGGTTTTTCCGCATTATAGCCTGACGACCCCGGCATTCATTATGACAGAGCTGTGCCATTCAACAACCTGGGCCATATATCAAAATTGCTTTGCGGTCAAAGCGGTCTAACCCGACGTCAGGTTTTGGGTGCTTTTTAGTGGACATTTAATTTACCAACAAGCAAAGTGCTGTTGCGGGCCTATTTGGCACCCGGAACCCGCAAGGGTAATTTGCATTATGGCGTGTATATACAAAATTTTATGCCTCATAAATATTAATTTTGTGCGTATCAACATTTTTAGTTCACCTGGCCAAAGGCCATATGAGCTTATGCCATCACTATGCGTCCGTTGTCGTCCGTCGTCTGTCGACCGTCGTCCTTTAACAATTTCAAAAATCTTCTCCTCTAAAACCGCTGACCCAATTTAACTGAAACTTTGCAGGTATGGTACATGTTTATGATATGTTGGCAACAAACGATCCTCATAACAAACATGCCTGCTGTTACTAAAAATAGAACATAGGGTAAAACCACTTAAAAAGGCTTATAACTCAGCAACCATAACAGATAGAAAAAATCCGAAGGATCTCTAATAAGCTCTTCAGAATCAAAAGCTCTAAAATGTCTCCATTGGATAGAAGTTGTCAGAGGAACCCTAATAGGGGTTATGACCCTTAAAAGTTCAAAAATAACGTTTTTTCATGTTTTTGAAAAGCTGTTGCGCGTCAGGCGTAGCAAAATTTATTGCCTGGAACTTTGTTGTCATTTGTATTTCGAACACACGTGAAGGTTAGCACTGCTGGTGGAGTTTTAATTCCCCGAGGTTAGCCCGCTCCGGCACCAACACTTTTGAATTGGAGTAAACATCAAAGCTTTAAATTATCCGTCTAAATTTCAAAATTGTCTAAACCCTAAGTTTCTTCCTACCCCAGACATAGGTTGATTATCTTAGTAATGATTTGGTTCCCCAGTTTGGTATTTTTGGTTTTATTGTTCTATGCTCTTCATATTCATATAGTGCTTGACATTTTCAATACTTTTGGTAGAGCGCGTCTGGTGAGTCTTGAATGGACGAAACGCGCGTCAGGCGTAGCAAAATTTATTGTCTGGAACTTTGTTGTCATTTGTATTTTGCTTAAATGTTCAGCTCATTAAGCTCTACAAAAGTCTCCATTGGGTTGAACTTGTCAAATGACCTCTAATAGGGGTTATGGCCCTTCAAAGGTAAAAAAAATAACGCTTTTTCCCTATAGAATAAAAACTATTGTAGATAGAGAAAAGCTGTTGCCTGCTTAAATGTTCAGCTCCTTAAGCTCTACAAAAGTCTCCATAGGGTCAAACTTGTTACATGACCCCTGTAGGGGTTATGGTCCTTTACAGGTCAAAAATAGTGTTTCTTCATGCTTTTGTCTTATGGATTGAAAACTAATGCAGAAAGAAAAAAAAGATGTTGCTTGCTGAAACATGAAGCTCTTTACAAGGGCTTACACAAAAGTCTCAATTAGGTCTCAGTTGTCAGATGGCCCCTTAAAGAAAAAACCTTATGGCTTTAGGACCAGGTGAGCGATTCAGGCGCCTAGGTTCCTATTGTTTATATGCACAATAAATGAAAAATGTAATTCTAAACCCAAACGCCTGGACGATCAATTGAAAAAAAAAATTTTGAACAAAATCATGCATTGCAATTAGTGGTTCAAGAGTATTCATTCATTTGAAATCATAACCCCATTGTTTGTACATTTGTCGTTTTATGTTGTTTTTTTTTTGGAGTATGTATGTTGTCTTTTCGTAATTGAGTAATAACTTTCAACTATTTGCCTTATTCCCGTGGTCTCAAAATTCACAAAAAAGTTAAATTTGTTAAAAGATTTAGTTTGTTTTAATAGCTTGATCAGTAATTCCTCTGTAGGGTCCCCCCAGTTGGTGAGGCCGATTTTAAAGTACAACATGTCTGTGAGTTTCAAACCAATGGCAAGAAGATGTGACCCCCCCAAAAAAAAAATATACACCCCCCCAAAAAAAGAAATAAAAATATATGAATTAAATAAATTTAAGGGAGTACGAGCTTCAGAAATTGAACATTTTCGAGATCCTCGGCTTTTATCCATTCAAATGCATTAAAAAATTTTCAACATGTTTTCTTAATATTTGTTCGGAACTATTAAGAGAGGGTCATAATAAACACCCTATAACAATTTCATTCAATTCTAATTACAATTTCTATGTTAAAACAGAAGACGAACTTTCAATGTATTTCCTATGAAAAATCTAGAGAAGTTTTTTCCCGCCATATTTTTAGGTGCTTATATCTTGAAAACGGCTCCATGTTTTTGAAAACTTTTTTCATAAAGTCTAGCTATTTTGAGCTATTTTTACCAAATGTTCTATTCTAAAAAACTTTTAATTACAAAAAATCTCAGGCTTGTACTCCCTTAACATTGATCAACACATTAGTTTAAAGTTATATCCAGTCCTCAGATAGTAATAAATGTAACTTCCTCGATCGAGCTTTTACAAATATAGTTATTTATTTCATGTGCAAGATTTCGCCTTGGTATTAATTAACACTTGTTTATAGTCCGTTCGGAGATCAGGGATTATTTTTCCATTGATTTGCTTTGAAATATTATACATATGTTTATCGGACTAATGAGATGTGTGTTATGAGTTCAAACGGTGCTTTCCTGTCCAAATTAGCATTAATGTCCAATGGTGAAGAAATAGTTGAGGCTTATGATTATATTTGGTAAGTGAGTGACATAATTAGGGAGTGTGGGTGTGTTTTATTGTTGTGTTTGTTTATTTTTAACGTTTTTAACCAAAAGGTTAAAATCTAGAACATATATTTTCAATGAAGATTCAAAAGATTTTTTATTGTGGTACAGGAATATCACACTGTATAAAAGTATGTTTTGTTTTATGCCCCAAAAATGAGTCATGGCGTTTCAATACCTTTGATGTTGTACGCATACAGGATCGAACACCACGAAAGGGGGTTGCTCTTCGCATTTGGGATCGGGACTCAAAGTGCAACCCTAGACCCAAAATGCCAGGATCAAGTCCCTGGTGATCGTCGGACTGAATGTCTGTTTTATCATTTTTTCGTGTCAAAATCATAATATATCTCCGGACATGTAGATTGAAGAATTTCATGGTTTTGGCGGGAGACGTTGGCTCTTGACGTCCCGTCAAAGATTACTAGAAAAAATATAAACATGACGGCTTGGTGTTACGTAACTACAAATTTTGAAGACTTATTAAAAGCTTGGGACGGACATGTACAGATAACATCATTATCAAAAGGTCAGTGAGTAGAACCATATGCTTACAAAGATGATGAATATATGCTAAGAGAATTTCTGAATGTCCGTGTTCAAGATTCGGAGTCAGGGTGCATTTATCTGCAAAACTTTTTCATCACATCACGGCTTCGACGTTTAGCGTCCCCTTTTAGAACGTGTTTGTCAGTGGCGGAGTCAAGGGGAGGGACAGGACGTCCGGTTCTCATTTCAATGTTTATTAAGTCCCCCAAACAACGTTTGGGGACTTATTGTTTTTGCACCGTTTCTTATTCTTATTATTCTTCTTCTTCTTCTTCCGATTCTTCCACTTAGTCGTGAACTTGTCCGGAGATCCCAGAGATAACGACTCCACATATCAATATGAAACTTGGCAGGATAATAGATTGTAAAGAAAGGAAGCTTCGTTGACAATCGGACTTTTCAAAATGGCCGCCGTTTCCATGGAAACAGGAAAATGGACTAAATATTGGACATTGCAATATCTCGGTAACCTAGGTGCGCAGGGTTCTGAAATTTTGTAGGTTGATAGAGCAAAACATTCTCTTTAATAATATGAAAAAAAATTTTGAAGCGATATTTACGGTTTTCGAGATATAAATAAAAATGTGATTTCTCAAGGGAGATAATCGGGTCGAAATTTTCAAAGTGCTCCGATTTACATGAAAATTTATATTTAGGGGTTTTTTGACATGCTGAAGAGAATAGTGGCAAATACGGGTCGTTTGGGGGACTTTGTGACTTGCTTGCAATCACAGTTAATACTTGTTCTCATTTAATTACACTGTATATAAATATTACAGTACGAATGTTCCTTTTCTTTCATTATGTACATTTGATATCAAGTTTCTCAGTCCATTGAATATTTTGACCAATGCTAATAAATTTGACTAACTCCTTACAAAACCAGACAAATACAACTTTGAAAAGACCAATCTATATTTCATTTTTCAATAATAACAAACAATTGAATACCAAAATGGGAAATCTTTATTTTCAAATGTAACATCTTTCAAATCTTTATATTCGATTTGGAAACAGATGTCGTTAAGATATATATTTATTGATCTGTAGAAAAAAAAACAAAATATTAAATGTCACATTTCTGTGGTTTTGTTTGGCCGCGGAAAACAGATGCTTTACTGTTTAGCCTGTCTTGCTCGACCATTGATCGCGAGGGGTTTGAGATATGACAGGCATCCAGGGGCCGGACAACAAACGGAAAGGCACTATGGACGACACCGTAAGTTCGGATTTTTTTTTATTTTTGTTTTAAGTGAGAAATTATCTCCAAATTAAAGGCCTTTACTATTTTACTTATTCAAATTTCTTCGTCGGGAAGATTCGAAAAATGTTTAAATTGGACCAATGGAGACTTCAAATCTACAATGCTATTACAAATTATTTTAATTGAAAAAACAAACGAAAAAAAATTGGAAATGAATTTAAAACTTATTGTTTGACGTGCTTTACTCTTTTCAATCAAGTCCTGCCTTTTGTATTTCCTAATTTACGCCATCCTGCCTTTTCATTTCAAATTTCACTATAGCCCATAAAATTCACATGGTCGCTCTTTTGTTACATTTTGTTCCAAAGTAAGACCCAAATTTTATTTTATTGAACTCGCATCTGCGAATCCATTTTCCATTAAGAATTCGCTGAACTTTTTACCGAAGTGTTGACGGCGGTTGTTAACAAACCCTATTTATTCAGAAATCAGATTTTAATGGAATTTACAGTCAATATGAACCATAATATCCGTGTAAATACAATTGTTTGTCCATTAAATACACGCTTATTTCATTATTGTAGAACCACAGTAGCATAATTTTCAGAATAATTGAATAAACATTTATTAAGAGGCAATCGCGGTACTGGAATATTTCTATAAAAGGAACATTTAGAATAGCATGTCGCAACGGAGTTTCTTTTTTCATTCCTATCATTTTCGGAAAATTCTACAAACAATAAAAAGCAAGGATATAGTGATCGCCTCTGTCAAGATGGCAACTTTCAAAGGCGTAAAGCTTTTAGAACAAGTCTCTGTGTTCTAAGTAACCACCAATACACATTGCGCGTCCCGTAAGCGGATTAGGTTTGATGGTTTTGTGTTTTAAATTTCTTTTTTTACGTGGCCCTTTTTTTCTCGAAAAAAAAATCATTGTCGACAATGCTTTGGTCATTATATAATCCGCCCCGTATACAGTATTGGGTAATTTAGGTATCACCTTATTTGTTTGCGTGTCTGTCTACCTGTCCACGCATCTAATTTATAAGCGCCATGACTCTTAAACAACGTTTTATGGACTACAATAAAACAAATACACTATGCATGCCAAATAGACATGCAGAAACTCATTGCATTTCAATATCATTCAGATATCAAATATAGATCTTGGAGTTCCTTATGAAGCAATAACATTCATTTGTTAGCTTGCGCAAATTAATTATATTTATTTCCTGAAATTAAAATATGATTTGAAAAAGGTTTGTCATCTAAAAGTAACGAACGGGCCCCAGTTTGCGAATAGGCCTCCGACAAGGCTGAGCTTCGGCTTTTCATAAGCCCTCAGTATCCTGTTGTTTAGTTTAGAGGGGCGCTTTGCTAGCCCAAGATGACTGACTAAAATGAGTGCCCAAGGTGGTTAAATGGGCTAACCATTTCACCCGTCAAGCCATAATAAAGAAAACCTGACAGCAACTACATGTATATACATGTTGCTGTGCACCATTTGAAGAAAATTCCTATGTTCATTTCACGTCACATTATTTATTTTTCTTATAAAAAAGCTGAATATCATTTTGGACGTCTAGCTAAATATGTCCATTTTGGGTTGAAATTTCATTACTTTACACCGTCGTTAACAAAGGCTACACCTCCAATCTTTCTCTTATTAATGTAACTAAAGACCGATAGTTGTCAAAATGAAAATAATCTGAGTTGTTAGAAATTCTCATTATACAAAAGTCATTTGGAATTATAGAGGCGTGCTGCCATCTAAATGCCAAAGTGTTTGGTCATTCATCAACTTTGAAAATCAAAACTCCCTTGAGGTTCTTTTCATTGAATTATGTTTCCATTCTTGAAATGGATTTTATCCAAGTATTTTAAAGTCAAACTTTAGCATATGCAAAAAAATGTAATGTGCGTTCGTAAAAGGACTTTATACATATTTTTTTCTTACTGGTAATTACATGTATTTGTCTTGGAAAATTCATATTAGTTTTTCGTCTTTTAGATTTAATATAAAGAGTGTCAAGTCTTTCGCCTTTTTTGGCAATGTCGTCAGAGGCAAAAAAAATTAAACTCGCTTTTGAATTAACAATGTTGTCTTTTACTATACAAAAACATGTGTGCTAAAACAAATACCCCACATTTGATAACAAATCGTGAAAGTTTGTTCCCCCCAACAGTGACCCACTATTATGTTTTCATGGTAAGAATATCTGATATATGTAAAAAAAAAGTTACATTCATCATGTTCATTTGAAGCAATTTCTTTAAAAAAGAGTCTTCATATTTGTACGTAATAAATGTCTACAATGGTAATGTAGCGCACAAAATGCAATGCATGACATCAGCTGTTAAATATTATCTCAAATTTACTCTAATTAAAAGCTGATCATGAGTATAGATGTAAGTGGTTTAGTCCATATTTCTATTAGACATCCTGGCTCTTTTTATTTTCAAGGGGGTCAGTTTGATGACTTTGGTCACTTTGGGACTAACGGTTGTCTCGCGGCATCCTTCGTCCTGCAGCGTCACTAACATTTCAGTCACAGTTTTCCGAGTAATAACATACAAATTATCTTTGTACCTAGGTTTGTCCTATAGTGCTGTACGTACACTCACAAACTCTTAGAAGTCTGTATAAATAATATATTCTTTCAAGAAATTTTATGATGTCCGTATTTACATGGATCACTATAAAAACATACCGAATTGTCATTGACATCATTTTGTGTAGTTTTATCATTTTACATTGTATAATTTAAACAAAAAGTGAGAAATCATTTTGGTTTTGTTTTTAAATATCAATTTCACCACAAACAAAAAGTATATAATTCATATTGCTGTAATTTGGTAACCAATTCATTGACATATTATTTATTTTTTGGAATAAATCCGTGTTTCTGGAACTGAAAAAAAAACTTTACCAAATGTAAGTGACATAATTCCATGTAGCTGAATCCTTTATTATACAATGATAAATTGAAAAACAGAAAGAAATGATTTATTGTTTTTATTTTTAATTGCACAGCAAACAAAAAAATAATTACAACATTTTTGCTTTTTTAGTTTTAATTTGTGCATCCACTTTTAGCTTAATTCCTACATAAAATTGAATATATCTTTGTTTGTGGAACAACAAGGTTTTACCATTATGAGTGACATAAGTTCGTGAAACTGAATCTTCAACCATTGTTTAATTGAAAAACAGTCAGAAATGATTTTGATTTTTGAAATAGCATTGCAAACAATCATCAAAACCACCTGCCCGAAAACCCGTTAAAATCTATTGTCGAGTATTGAAAAATAGTGGCTTAATTCAAATGTTGTTTGTTCTGTCGACTTTCAATTCTAAAACTGGTATTGGATTCCGTTTGAATGACCCGAGTTCTTCTGATTCTGCTGTGTGCTAATTACGGTATCACCAGTATTTTTCTAAAAGTAGTATACCAAGAACTCTGTACGAAACAAATCAATTCTTATTCATAAATTTTATAATCAGTAGGAGACTTAGTTCAAGAGGGCTTCTAAAATGAAAATTAAAAAAATACGGTAAAAACCATGCATTTTAAAAAGAATGGAATTTGTCTATATGTTGGATGGAACAATTTGACATTCTTTGATTTTGTTTCTGTAATGAATGCTATCCAGCATAGCTTTTAAGCCTTTAGACGGACGATGTGCTTTAAAACTGGAGTGTTTCTAAATTCTTTGGATATTGACAAAATTTCCAAGTGTCTTAGTGGTAATTGTTTAAGGCTGTAATGCAAGTGGGAGTTGCATTAGTTAGCACGTAAATTATTTTGAGGTCTTAATTTAGCTGAGATTTGGTTACGCCAGAGAATTAATGTCTTGGAATTAACTTAAGACTTATTGTGCTACTACAAGGGACCTATAACTAAAGGTGATTTGAGTATGGCAAAATATATGGATACAAGACTTAGAATAAGACAATGCTTCATAGAGATGATTGTAAGTCCGTATACTGTTAAGAGAAGGATTCCATGATAAATTTTGGCACTATATACGTGTTTTAAGTTTGCTGATGGGAACGAAATTTTTCTTGTATGTCTGTTTTATTTTTTTTTTTTTTTGGTTCCGGTTTTTTTTCCTACTCGTATAGTGTTTTTACCTTAAACTTTTTAAAGTTAAGTAATGCCCGCAAACATTTTTTACCAGACTTTTTTTTTATTCAATACGTTTATATCGTTTGGTTCTTTTTTTTTTTGTCAAGTAAATTACGAAGTTTCCTCCCAAAGATCGGCATTTTGGCCGGATTTCACGGATTGAAAAAAAAACGGCTTATAAAATAGGGATGTCAGGCGGGCGGCGTGCGGGCGTGGTAGAAATTTGCGTTACAGTTTCTCGCAACTACTAATCACAGCCACTTGATATTTTGTATCGACATCAGTGTCCATCGGGTCCCATAACGTGGGATTCGATTTCAGGCCTGTCTCTTACCGTCTTCCTGTTTAACAAAATCCTGTCATTTTAGGTTTTGACAGATTAAAAAAAAAATGTTCTAGCTCATGTCATCACAAGTAAAACGCCCCACCATAATACACATGACCTGAATTTTAACCCTATATGTTTGATCTCAGACGAGAACTATCTTTAACCGGCATCATATATCACGACTCATTTATTATTAAGATCCCACCATCTTCCAATTACTGACTATTGACTGTATAGGAATTTTTGGTGTCAAAAATGTCTGTTACTTTTGTAAAGATTTCTCGAAGAAGTATAATATGTCATACAAACATGCAAAGCCTTTTGCATAATTTATTAATATGAAGGTTTGAAATTTTAGCTAATACTGAGACCGGGATGGGTAAAATGTATAGTGATTCCGATAGCAGATTTACAAAGGACCTGATTTTACTAACTACATGTATGAGTTCGCTCTAAAAATGGGATTATCTTAAACATGTTTTATGTTAATTAAAATTCCTTGTTAGGTCCCCGAGGGTAATCATAAGCCTGGTCGTCAGACACGAATTAACCATTAAATTTCTATTATTTTTTTTTTGAAATTCACAAATTTCCACTAAATTCTAAATTACTGCACATGCATATGGTTGATATCCTCGGTGGTTGATTTGGCTTATCTGTTCGAACCTTTTGGCTTTAACTACTTTTCATTCGATACTTTTGGTTTTTGACTTTCCAATGTTTGTATTCAAATGCTTCTGATGAGAGGCTACTCCTTGGAATATCGATATTCAGCATAACCAAATTAACCGTTTTTATACCCGTTTTTGTATTGTATTTTGATTTTAAGACTCTTTATAAGCGTTTATGTTGATAACATCAATATAACAAAAATTAGTTTGAAGAAAAATCGCCCAAATACACCCCTTGATACATGTAGCTCCATTTCTACACCCCTTAAAACAATACCAAATGTATATTTGGATAATTTTCAATAATTACCACTTTTTGTTACCCCACTGGAAAGTCTGATAAAATAATCACATAGGCAGGCTTGAGATATTTGAAATATAATACATTAAGATTACTTTAACCCCAAAATGCATTATAAGAAATTAAATCTTACTTTCTAATAGATGACATAATAAAATAAATAACGCGTTAATTATGTACTAGTATTCTTAATGGCTCTACGAGCTTTGGAATGGTAAGCTTTTTAGTAAAGCTATTACTTGTAAAAAATGTTATTTTTAAAATCAAAGAAAAATAGTGTTACTGTTCTTATATATTGGGCGTAATATTTCCATGTAGTTTCGTGATGAAACAAGACTTGGTTATTAACCCCAAATCACTGCGTATCACATCGCCCAGGGGCGGGGGAGGTTACTTCCACCTTGTATTGGTATACGGGGACATTCGGCAGATTTGAGTAGTAATTTTGGAATTTTTAGTATGTATTTGGTATGCCATTTTTATCTTGTTTTAATTCAGGTTTGATTTTTGTTAAATTATTGGTATTAATTCTTGGTAAAATATAGTAATAATTCTGGTATATAAATTCCTAATGAATTATCTCTTTTATACATATGTATGAAGTGAAAATGTTTCTAGCTCTACCACAAAGAGTGCATTTTTGTGAGTAGAATTATCATTCTTACTTTTTATTTGGGTATCAAAATTCAGAGAGTATTAGTATTTATTCGGGAACTATTTTCAGATCTGCTGCCGTACTTCCCCGTACTAGAAATAAGAAAGTAACCCTCTGGATCACATGGACACCCTCTGGGACACTACTCCTTCATTAGCTTGATTATCCTCTTTATATGGGTAATTCAATTAATGCACCAAGATATTGCGGAGGTCTCCATTCTGAACACAAGACCAACCCATTTCCATAACTGTCAGGTCATGGTTTTTGTCTCGCCTGCGAAGCAGAGGGGGACATAGGTGTTACTTTACCGGCGGCGGCGACGGCAGCGGCGTTAACTTTTTGGAAAAGTTTTATGAGCACCTCCATATCTCAAGAAATAAAGGTCATGGGTTAATGAAACTTGGTATGCATATGCCCTAGTAGTAGCTTCCCATCTTTTGACCTTGACCTTAGTTTTCTGGTTGAGTGACTTTGACAATTTTCAATACATATAATAGCAACAGAAAAGTTTTACGAGCACCTCCATATCTCAAGAACTATGGGTCCTAGGTTGATGAAGCTTGGTATGCATATAACCCAGTAGTAGCTTAGCACAGTTGCATCACCATCTTTTGACCTTGACCTTGATTTTCGGGTTGTGTGACTTTGACAATTTTCAATACATATAATAGCAATGGAAAAGTTTTGCTAGCACCTCCATATCTCAAGAACTATAAGTCCTAGGTTGATGAAACGTGGTATGCGTATGCCCCAGTAGTAGCTTAGCACATTTACATCCCCATCTTTTGACCTTGACCTTGATTTTTCTGTTGAGTGACTTTGACAATTTTCAATACATATCTGTAATAGCAATGTTAAGGTTTTGCAAACACCTCCATATCTCAAGTATTATTGGTCCTAGGTTGATGAAACTTGTAATGCATTTGCCCTAGTAATAGCTTAGCACAGTTGCATCCCCATCTTTTGATCTTGACCTTGATTTTCCGGTTGATTGACTTTAATTATTTTTATTGCTTATATTAGCAATGTTTAAAGTTCTATTAACATCTATTGATCTCAGAAACTGAAAAATCCATGTAAATTCAAAATATAGTGGAAGTAAAAGAGAATAATTGTTTCTGACGGTGCCGGTAGGCGAGACGTACTTTTTTTGTAAATTATTTCAATTTATGCTCAATTTATTTATTTTTGCAAAGTACATCTATATATGGGACAAATAATTATTACTGAAATAAACAAACTTATTGAAATAAAAAGACAAAGAAATAAAAATAAAACAAAACTAAGCAATTTTGACATAACATTACATAATCGATGTGGACTTATTTTTAAAGTATTTTCGCATGCATTTCAAATAATGCATAAATACATTATGCGCTACCAATTTAACATTTTGATTTATGTCTGCAATTATTGAATTTTTTTAAAAAACTTGCATTATTAGTTAGCACTACTTGAAAACAAATACTCAAAACTTAAAACCGAATGACGTCACTTTGAATTCCAAATATTTATTTTAGAACAAAACGTCAATAACGATTTTGATGCTACAGCTCAAAAGCATTCATCGTATTTTGAAAAGATCCGTTTTCTTGAAAATGTAAACACGATATGCTGTTTTCAGTCAATATGTTTGAAATAAGACAATTCTTCTCGGGCCTTTTTGATGGCCAATCATATTCTTTGTTACTTTGCTCTTGAAATCTGCTAATGGTTAACCATAAGTAATGCATTTATTTTAAAAAAATCATTTTTCAAAATTGTTATGGATTGGTTCTTGCATTCCAGAACAACTGATCTTAGTGAAACTTTGAAATCAGATTTCTCTAAATGAATGTTTGAAGTAATGTTATATTTTAACTAATATAATTATGGACAAACAAGCAATCCTGTATGACTTCTTAATTAAAGCCATGCACTTTTAGATAGCGTCGATATAAATGTATCAGCTAACAGCAAATGAACCAAACTTGGAAACTTAAAGATTGAATGATAATAGATAATATATATTAAAGATTTGATATAAGAAGCAAAGGTGTACCAAAGGGGTAATCAGTATCATAAAACCGGCAGACAAAAAATCATCACAACAAAACAAATTACAACAACATAAAACACATACACATGTTAATATGTTAACAATTAAAAATGATTGAAAAATTTATTTTTCAATTTGGGAATAACCTGACCTACGAAAATCACGAAAATATGTTACTAAATGTAGCTTATTTTTTCTCTTTGTACCTGACATCTAGAGGCAAGTTAGATAAGTCCATTCAACTCGGTTTTTGTCAATCCTCACTATTTTGCCCCATGTCTTTTTGAAACACCGCGAATTAGCTACTAGCATATTTTCGCCAGGTTTTCCTTGGTCTTCCTCTACTCCTTTTACATCAGCTGTCTCCTTTGAAGCCCATTGAAACTTTCAAAGTATTTTTTCCAAAGTGACTGTTCAAATGTAATGATTTCTTAAAAAATAAGATTTACAAAATTTCTGATTCTATAACAAAGGAAAACCAGCAAAATAAGAGAATATCTTCGGTCTAGAATGTTTTATTGTTGTGATTTTGAAAGAGGAAAGAGACTAAATTCCGTTTTATAAAAGTACAAAAATTCCGATCTGTTGTACCGGTATTAGTAATATGCTCCTGCAACATGTCTCTAAGTAAACAATACCATAAAATATATATTACATGTAGTTTTATTATTAATAAAAAGATATCGTGTCGTTCTTTGTTAGTAGTTATTTTATAGGTAATTGGCCAATCAAAAATTTATTATATCCAATTTTATGATATTAACACCAATTTATGCTTTTCATTCAATTTGTACTTTTTATAAATAGCGTTGGATTTCTATCCGGTCTTCCTCTCTTTTTTAGCTCACCTGGCCAAAGGCCAGGTGAGCTATTGCCATCACTTGGCGTCCGTCGTCGTCGTCCGTCGTCGTTAACTTTTCTTCAAACTTCTTCTCCTCTGAAACGGCTGAACAGATTCGAACCAAATTTGGTCTGATGGTACCTTAGGGTATCCCGCACAGAATGGATGTGGGGATTTTTGATTCGTCGAAAAACATGGCCGCCGTTGCTAAAAATAGACCAGGGGGGTCAGACTACTGTTTTTGGCTTGTAAATCAAAAAGTATAAGAGATACATGAAATCTGATGCCACCCAACTGCTTCAGCATTAAAAGCTCTACAAAAGTCTCCATTTGGTCCAAGTTGTCAGATGACCCTTATAGGGGTTACAGCCCCTTAAAGGTGAAAAATAGCGTTTTTCATGTTTTTGCCATGTAGTATGAAAACTATTGCAGATAGTGAAAAGCTGTTGCTTGCTTAAATGTTCAGCTCATTTAGCTCTACAAAAGTCTCCATAGGGTCGAAGTTGTCAGATGACCCTTTATAGGGGTTACAGTCCTAAATTGATGTTTTTTCATGTTTTTGGCCTATAGAAAGAAAACTATTGCAGATAGAGAAAAGCTGTTGCTTGCTTAAATTTAAATGTTCAGCTCATTTAGCTATACAAAAGTCTCCTTAGGGTCGAAGTTGTCAGATGACCCCTTATAGGGGTTACGGCCCCTGAAATAATGTTTTTTTCATGTTTTTGGCCTATTGAATGAAAACTATTGCAGATAGAGAGAAGCTGTTGCTTGCTTAAATGTTCAGCTCATTTAGCTCTACAAAAGTCTTCATAGGGTCGAAGTTGTCAGATGACCCCTTATAGGGGTTACCGCCCCTTAAAGGTGAAAAATAGTGTTTTTTGTCTATAAAATGAAAACTATTGCAGATAAAGAAAAGTTGTTGCTTGATTAAATGTTCAGCTCATTTAGCTCTACAAAAGTCTTCATAGGGTCCAAGCTGTCAGATGATCCCTTATAGGTGTTACAGCCCCTTAACGGCAAAAAATAGTGTTTTTGGGCTAAAGATCGAAAACTATTGCCGATAGAGAAAAGCTGTTGCTTGCTTAAATGTTCAGATCATTTAGCTCTACAAAAGTCATCATAGGGTTGAAGTTGTCAGATGACCCCTTATAGGGATTACAGCCCCTAAATAAACATGTTTTCATGTTTTTGCTTATATAATGAAAACTATAGCAGATAAAGAAAAGTGGTTGCTTGCTAAAGTGTTCAGTTCATTAAGCTCTTGAAAAAAGTCTCTATAGAGTCAAAGTGTTCAGACGGCCCTTTAAATAACATTTTGCACGTTTTTGGCTTACAGAATGAAAACTATTGCTGAAAAAGATAAGTTGTTGCTTGCTTAAATGTTCAGCTTATTCAGCTCTACATAGGGTTGACATCAAGACCAGGTGAACGATTCAGGCTCCTGGGAGCCCCTTGTTTCTTGAGATTTTCTTTATATGTTTATTCAAAATAATGCAGATTTTGATAATCCTATATATTTTACGAAATTTATCCTTTTATTGACTCCGCCGGTGTAAAGATCTACATCTCGAAATTAACACTCAAGAAAAACTATAATACAAACCGATCGTTGGCGACGTAACGATTGTGCTATAGAAAACAGGACCTGCGTACTCTTCCGGAGCACTCTAGTTTTGACTCGAGTTCACGTTGCTGATGATCTTTTATTGCCCAATCGGCACACCTTTACTTCTCTATGACAAACGAGATGATCATCTGAGTTCATACTCGTTACGATATGAGTTCACCTTGCTGATTGGTGCAAGTTGTTTTGTGTCTTTTTTGTTGTATGCTCCTTCGTTTGGTTTCTTTTGTAGCAATACATCAGTCTCTCAACACTGTCCTCTATACTATCGTGCGAAAAAATATCGGAAATTTGTTAACGATATACAATCCCCGAATGGTCCTCTGGTGAAAAATTGTCTTTTGTGGCGCTAGATTATGTCTCTCTTTTTTCGGCCCTATACATTTGAATCAGATCATATCAAATAAGCTTTATTAATACCTTCTGTAGTCGATTAAAAATAAACATAAAGATAAGCTCCAGTAAGCTTTTAATTGCCTTACGAATGCCCCATGATACTTTTTTACTCACTTTTTATATTTTGTGTAACGGGGCAGTTTTGATACCTGTGTTCTAGTATGTAATATTTGACCGTAACGGTTTCCGACAAACTTGACGGTTTGAGATGTAAAGTTTTATTTCCTTCGGCAAGAAGTTGGCTTGTCACCACGGCCGTCCTGGCTCGATCTACGGTTACGGTGTTGTGGATCATGCTCTCCGGATACAATTGTAAGGGTGAGCTCTCTGAAGATACATGGTACTCTTGTTGATCTTCATCATTAGATTTGCTATAGTGCTATTGATGAGTCTTGAAGTTCGTCCATTTAACATGTGCTATGTGCGTTATCGCCAGGTTCCGAGTCACACGAATGAAATGTTTTAATTGCAAACACACTGTAAACGTGTTTAGCGTCATCTTAACACATTTTAAGCAGTGGTGAATCCAAAGGGGGTGTTCCGGTGTCTCAAAGCCCCTTCCCCTTTTCTCGTCCACAGTAGTCAGTTTGTAGATCCCCGCTTTCAAAAGTTTTTGGATCTGACCCTGGTTATGCCAATGATATTCATTTTCTATTTAAAAATATGTCATAGTTTCTTTTTATCATTTCCCCAATTTTCTTGACTTTTTGCTGTAATCTTGGAAACGAACAATTCTAAGACTTGCTCATCTGGTATTGTTCTTTAATGTTTCTTCCCACGCACAAGCATTATGGCTAATCATTGTCAATTTAACTTAATTTTCTGGTTTTCATTGTATTTTTTCCTTCTATCAAAAGCAAAAGTTTTAAGAGAATAAAAGGCTATAAAAGACTAAAACTGCTTTTATTATACTTTTTCATTAAAATGAAACTTCTTTTAACAGTCACATTAGAAAATGTATAATGTCAGCTACTATAATGCTTCAACAGTTTTTAAAGGCTGTTTTAGTATTGAATCTTTTGCGCTGAAAATATATCAAAAACTGGCTTTTGCCTCATTGGTGACTTACTTTTCAATTCCAAAATGGAAAATTCGACAGACTTCTTTAGTGTTTTGTATATAAATTATAAATGTACATGTTGGCTATATAACTTTTTTGATTTATTCGTGATCGTTCTTTTCAACACTAAAGACTAAATTACAATGTAATTTTCAAAAGTTGTTAGTACGAAATTTTCCTGATCTCTGCTTCACGAACTTTTCCTGATCTGTATCCAATTTCAGACATATAGGTAAACTATGTTATTGTTTTCTCCCTTTTCATGTATTATTCAACATCGATTTGTCTACTACATCGTCTACGACAATGTGAGTGTAAAAGAAATTGTTGTTTCAATTTAAGCATTATTAACCAGATTGATATAATTTTTGTTAATTCCGAATCTATTAATTGCTTGAGTGACTGAAACCTATGATATTGACGACTGTGATTGTCGTTAAGTTAATCAAGCACAATGTTCTTTTGACAAAATCAATTTCCCCATCCCATTAATCATTTTCTCTGCGTCCTTTGCGTATTATCTCACCTGTCATAAAGTCCTGTTAGGTCGCTTATTTATTTTCTGAATGCAATAAAAAGTGACCTCCGGTCCTCTGTAGACAAGACCTTTTATCATTGTACGTATTGGTTGTTGCAATTATATCGGAGCTGAAATTATTGGAATCCCTGCGGCGTAACGTTAAATTATATAATGCCATAATTTGCAAAATTATTTTTAGTTCAATAACGAAATAATAAATATGGTTAACGAAATAGATTGAGAGACATGGCGCTAGATCATTTAGAAATTTCGAGTCACATACAATTCACCGATTGACAAAAGTGACAATGTCTTATACATTATATTTTATCTGTCCTCGTCAGTCAATGTTTGAACATCTTTTACTTTTTAGCCCCTGAAGAAGGAATTTATGTCCGAAAATTTGGGCAATCTTGTTAAGGTTTTATTTATTTATATTATTTCTTATTTAGTTTTTACCTTTTAGATGTGGCTTCACCATCCATTTATTTATCTTTTTTATTATATTTTTTTATTTATCCTAATCGTTATATTTTATCCTTTGATATATGCCGATGATAAATCCTGTCTCAGGAACATGTATGTTTCCAAAGGCGGATTTAATACCGGCCTGCCTGGCGCGCGCACTTCCGTTTGACAGGCTTTGGTTAGGAACTGTATGAAACAAGAGGTCCCAGAAGATTTATTTTAATTGAGTGCCCTCTCGTTTGAAAATGTCTGTATCCGCCACGGGTTTCTCCAAATTTATCGGATCAGTACAGTGAAGTAGCATTTACATGATCAGTCGTCACAAACAAATAGTTCATGACAAATAAATGAAAAGAAAACGCTTTAGAACGAAAAAGTCACATTTTGTCGTTCGGGGATTACCGAGAAAAAGAATATAGTACTTTTTTTTTAATTTAAGCCCAAGTTTATCACTGGTTTATGGTTCAACATTCGAATTCACCACAAACCAGTGATAAACTCGATCTCAAGATTCAAAAGTCTTATATTCTGTATCATATATTTAGCTACAGTAAATATATAATATATTAATTCGTAAACCGGAAACAAATAAAGCAATGCCTTTTACATATTGAAATAGACACTTATGCAAGAAATTCATTGTGGTGATCGTCAACTTTTTCGTAAGGTGTAGCAACATTCTGTCCACTCAAGCTTACGGGAACTATTTTTGAAAATCGCCATTGATGCGTTATACCCAAGCTTTGCAGTAGATTTTATGATTTTCGTTGTAGAGCATCATTTCTGACACAAAATTGCTTATCACAAAGTAAATATAAAATTGTCCCTCGGATGTAGTTTTTCCTAAAGAAATCAGGGGTATGGTAGACAAATTCTGGGTATCTGAAGTAATAAAGATAATTTTGAGCGAATTTGTAAACGCAATTCACATCAAACCCAATAAAGTCCGAAGGACGAAATGCCACTGGTAGGGACACACATATCGAATTTTCACGACTTTCAAAAATACATCTATCTTTCTTCTTTCCGAATTGCGCAGACGGGCGTTTTGATTAGTTAAATGATAACCAATCTTTTCTTGGAGGACTTTTGATTGGCCAGAACATCACCCATCTTTCCTGTGAACTTAATCGTTACTGTAACAGAAAAGCCTAAATTTCTTAAAAAAAACTTAAATTTTCTCATAGCTCACAAACCAAGATTAACTGAAAAATACGATAAAACCTTAGTTTATGTATTTTTTTTTTGGAAATCTCGGTTTTCCTCAGCTTTATGACGGTTAGGTCAGTTAACCCTAGATTAAGCTCAATTAATCTAGGATTAAGTTACTTAATCTAGTTTTTTCTCATTATTGTGGTTGTGGCGTGCCATATCTCTCTGTGTCGACGATTAATTATACTTCTAAAGGCATTATAAATCTAGTCAAACAATATAATAGTTATATTTTTATATATAATAGGATAATGCCACTAAAAATAAATAAAGAGGTCGTTCATAATTTTGTGATTGACTTTAGTGACATTTCCATGCAAGTGCAACTATATATGCATCATGCAACCCATACTTATGAAATAAGATAAACACTTAAAGGAAACTTAACTGGGCACCTCATGCAATGTAACGTCATTCTGACTCGTAATGATAATGTTTTTATCAAATCATAATCATACAATTATTTCTGTTTACAAAAAAAAAAAAACAAAACAAAAAAAAACAACTTATCGAACCTAGGACTGTAATTGATAATCATACTGCACTAGTGCACATATAAATTGAAAAAGTCTCCGATATAAAAATGGCATTGTCAAACAACTTAACTTTTCTACATTTGAAAAGTTTTGTATAATACTAGTATATGCTTTAAAAACAACCTTTAAATGCCACAGCAATTATTATGTTGATCTCGATTTTGTTGACATTTATAAAATTTTGTTATAGAATCTACATCAAAAATATTTATAAATTGGTCTTAATACAACCATATTTGCACTGTTACAATAATGAGGTGGTATCATAAAGTCCGTTCTTACTCTTAGACTAACTATTGTGCAACATTATCTAGTTCTTGTGCGATGAGACTTTATTGCGTATCGCCCTCCGCACGATGCGGTATTTTTAGATGACCCCATTTCAAACATTTTTATTTGCTAACGGTGTGTGATCCGTTGTTGTTTATTTATTTACTCAATTGTTTTGATTGGATCACTTTTTTAAAACAAGTTTTTGATTCGTCGTTACTTTTTTGTTCTCAAAGTTGATTGGTTAACATCTTCGTCACAGATAGCATGACCTTCCAAATTTGCATATATATTCTTATGTCATAGAAGGCGTGACGTTTGAAATTTCAATATATTCATACGTCATTCGTTGTTTTATGGCATGGCAACGTTGTCATAGAGCTTTCAAATGAAAATAATTCAATTGAGCAGTTAGAGAAAAAGGTTTCAGAACTGTAAGCGATGATGATACCGATTTTTATCACACTCGTTAGATATTTGTCAAACCGAAACAATGCTCGTTTCTTTTATGGCAAATATGTATGTCGATGTGATAAAAATCGGAATATCATTGCTTACTGTTGTGAAACCTGTATATATTCAATGCCGTATGATTGGATCATAAAGAGTGCCTATTCATGTCGAGTTATATGCTTCCAGATGTATCTTAAATCTGGCTAGACAGGATAATATAGTCATAAATTTAGACAAATGCCCCAAGAAGGAGTTGTAATAGTCGTATACAATTCTATGATTGGCTTAAGTGACATTGCCAGACCTATACAAAACGGGACTCGTAATTTTGGTATGCATCATGCAATCCTTGCTAAGGCAAAATAATGTGATTGCTTTGATTGAGGGAAGAGTAATGTTTTTGTTCTACGTTTTGGGGCTACTTTGCAACATACATTTAACATCAGACATTTTATGCGATATTCATTTTGATTAGAAATCCTGATTAGATTTATAGGACATAGATTCACTAAATTGCAAAAAGATCACTTTTGCATATTGTTTTTGTTTTCTTAGCATTAACAGAGTTTGTAATTAGGCAAATTATAAATATCATACATACGTTTCAGTTAACAAAGTCTTGAAATATGACATTAAGTATGTCATGACTTGTTCTTTTCAAATGGGGGTACTCATAGAAATTCTGTCTGAGATCCAGCCACAGTTCTTTAAAAAAAACTACTGATACACGTGACACACCTAACAATCTTATATGTAGAAAACTTAAATTGCTTTTATTTTGATTGATAAAACTCGATAATTTTGCAGCAATGTATTTTGTTAATGATTTAAAAAATATATCTACTTTGTATTGTAGTAAATGGTTAAGATATTGTATATTATCGAAAATATCAGTCCTTGCATATATGTCTTGTTATTAATCATTTTTGGTAAAGTCAGTAAAATCACAGTAATTTATTCCCAATATTTAACATCTTTAGTAAAAAGTGTTATTTGATAAGTTTTCGATGGACTTAGCAGATGTTGCCAAAAAGATAAATTATCGTTTCATTGAATTATTGAAATGGACAGATTCAATAAGATCCTCCACATATTTAATTATTTACCTTCGAGCATCCAAGATGGAGGACGCTGACGTGGTAAGATTACCTACTTGTATAAATGATATATGAAATAAATCTGCTGTAATTAAGCTATTAAATTAAATTGACAACTGCTGTTAAAAAATTGTGCTTATATTTGCATTTTATACTGTTGCTTTTATCATGAACTAGTATTTTTTCTTAATTTGGATGAAGTTTCCATGTCTTGATGACAATTGGGAGAGGGAATGAGTTTGGGGGCGACTATTTGTTTTATGGTAAAAGTGGGTGGGGGAGATGATGATGAAATTTGAAATAATTAGACAGGATGTAAAAAATTAGGCATGGCAATACTTTGAATTTTTTTAAAAAGGCAGGTTTGGTATTTTCGCTACAAATATTATAATAATAATAGTAAATTGTCAAAAATCTAGGCTTCAGTTTTTTCCGTAAATAAAAATGCTGGATGACAAAAATATAGCCCTTTATAATATCAAATGGTCAATCCCTTATACTATAATTAATGACAGGAAATCAAAAGACAATTTAGAAATTAGATAAAAGGAACAGCGATTTCGAATTCAGATGTTGATTTGTCGTAGAAATATGTTTTGTCTTCCTTTACCGAATTTAACACACTGAAAAGGAAATTAGCAACACGCTACGGTTGCTATAGCAGGCAGAAACCGCGTACTCTTCCGGAGCACCTGAGCTCACTCTTGTCACGACTTGAATTCGCGATGTTGATTTCCGTTCGGTTGATTTTGTGTTTTGTGTTTCTTCGTGCTGTTTTTGTTTTTTGTTTCGTCATTGCCCTTTCGGACTTTTGACACTTAAATTCCCCATAGGTGCTTCTTTGCTTCCTTCATGCCTGTTCTTCATTCTAAAGGTTCACTTACCTTCAGCTTAAAGCAAATGTTTTATAAGGATAAGATAATCCACGAATAACTGATCTCTTGGTTCATGCTAGGGTTATATGAAATAAGTAACAGTATGAGATTGGAAAAAGTTTAACCACCTTCTAGTTCAGAATTGGAAGGGGTTATATATAAGAAACAAAAGTTCAAAACAGGCCATTATAGGATTAAGAGATTATATACGTCGTATTCGGGGCCAATGTGTGTTAACTTTTAAAATTTTGAAATTCTGAAAAATAGAATTTTTACAGTAATCTTAGTAAAAGAAATAAATGGAATAGCACTTTATGTAAAAGTCCAAATATAATGAAAATTCAAGTAAAACACTAAATATGATTTACAATATTTGACAACACATGAAATTAAAAAGTGTACATCAGCCTTTTAAATTTCAGCAATATTTACTAGTATATCGGTCTGTTAAAGAAAAGCGTTTAAGAAAATGTCATTTTTTTATTTCATGAAAGGATATTGAGTAAATGAACATGAGACCGTAACACTTATTTTTAACTCCAACTGCAATTATTTTTATAAGCTGTAGGGCCATTTTAGGATTTTATTCTTCCTTAACAGCAAACACAGGAAATAAACAAATCTAGCCACCCGCTTCCCCATTCGGTGCTTTTGTACGTGGAAAATATTTAGAATGTTGATAGGGGAAACCTTAAGGACAATGTGTCAATTGGCAGAATCTAGGAGCTTAGAAATGCTGTCAATTTTACAGATTGCATCAAACGCAAAGATTTAAACGAAAATACCAAAAAAAGGAAGAAATAATGGAAAAATTTAAGATTCAAAATTAATAATGATTGAACCGGGTTTGATTGCACCAAACTTCCCTGTTCTATTGCAGTCTTAGAGTCCGGTAGTTACACTACACAAAACCCAACACGGTCGTGAAACACAATAGGGATATTGGAAAATTTTTATTTTTGATATTGAAAAATATTTGCAGAATGTTTGGGGTTTTTTGTTTGCTATATGCCGAAAACTTACTAATCATTTGATATGTTTTTCCTATAGAATAGTTTTTATTTCAGGACGCGATTTCTAATGGTATCAATTGTGATTACATTATTATTAGCGAAAGTGCTTGTTATGACGAAATAATTCATTTCCATTAACGCAGTGTAAGAAAAATCATTAAATGTTACTTAATGCTTGATTTATGTGCGACTTGGTGTTTGGATAATATTGCGTGTGCATTAATATACCGGAAACGTTTGTTTGGAATGTAATCCAGTTAAAATGTCGGTAATTGTATAATTTTCAATAACTTTCCGACTCCTAAACTGGTAGGTTGTACTACATAATGTAAATGAAGGTAGACATTCAATGTAATTCAGTCAATAGCTTTTTGGTGAAATATAGAAAGTGTCTTTTTTCGAATCAAATAGTGTAAGCATATACGTTTGTGTTCATGTAACGCTGAATTTTGAAAAAAAAAGTTGTCTCATCTGATTTATACGTATGATGAGGTAGGTATCAGTAATGGCATGGACTTTTCTTCTGCAACGATAAATTCAAAGTGATTGACCCTCCAGGTTCGGTAATTTTGCTATTACTCTTATTCGAATACTTTTTTCAAACTTGTTATGCCGCACGTGTTTGATGCACTTTCAATCACTTACTATTAAAACATGTTAAAAGTTTACAGAAGAGAAAAACAATCGAAGGTTTAACTTTCTTAAAGAAAAACATATGATAACTGTTTTGTGGATACGTTTTTCACTAAACAATTGGTATAATTCTTATAGACGCTTACTGTGTACCATTGCTTGTTGGTTTGTTGCTTTATTTATATGTGCCAGGCCTATTTCAATCACATATAGAAAAAAGCCTCATCATTTGCTCTATTCTTCAATCTCCCTTTCGTTATATTTATGATGTCCATTCACTTCAAAATTCTTGATTTGATGACTTTCTCAATTTATCATATCTCAGAAAATTGAGCTTAAGGGGGTACCCAACACTTTGGCCAAAATAAAATTGTGTCGTTTAATTTTCCTGAAAATTTGCAAATATATTTGCTTTGATTGAACAAATTTAATTGCGAATTCTAAAGAAAATCGAACCATAGATACTTTGGGAAAATTTTCATTGAATATAATGGAATTGCAACAAATCATATTTTGATCATTGAGAAGCTTGATTTCTTTGAATACATGAGCCTGACTAAAACGTTCAAGTGATATTTAAGAGTTATTTCCCTTAGGTGTTCTGTACCCCCTTAAAGACACTACTAAAAGACACTTCACATTAAGGACATATTAACACAAAGTGTTGCTAGGCTGTGTATCTCTAGCGATTATTGTTATTGAAATTTTATATAATTAAATTTATAAGTACGGTTACATGTTAAAATGATGACTTTAAGATATTTTAAATTTCTTTTGACTATCCGATGCGCTTCGGTAACTGCGATAGTAAATAGAGCATTTCACGAGCTATCTCGACTATACCGCTTAATATATTTCAATAAAACTTTGGTAATGGATTGCAACACTTATCAGATAACAAACCTTAATTTTGCGTGTGCTCAAAATACAACCACAGCATAATCAAGAGCATAATTGCGTTGTAAAAACATTTTTTTTTGTAAAATTCAAAGCAATCGAAAGTTGAAACAACATCAGTAGTACTTCCGGTAATAAAGCAATGTCTTTAGTGTCAATTCCAATAATTTTGGAAAATTAATTTGACTGGAATTGCCTACTTCCTGATTATGAAAGCCAGGAAAGATCTCCTACAAAGAGTAACAAGCATGCGCTTAAGCATGCGCTGTTTCAGAAATTGTAGAACAGCCTTAAAGGAACTTTTGACAATGTAATGAACCCTTATCTGGAACCGATATCAAGCGCCAGGTGACAGTAACCGATGTCACCCTCGTTGAAGAGAATTTTGAAAATAAAAATTTAGTTAACTCGAGTTTCTTACACCTGCTCACTGTTTTATTTGTTAAATGATACCATTAATTTTTTATTACATGGAAAATTTATTTGGATGTAGCAAAAGACAAATATAAAATATGTGTATCTTTTTTTGGTCCAGCATATATATGAATCAAATTTCTATCCGCCTCAGATTACAGAGTGTAAATAACGCAACTGATTAGTTCTTCTAGACCTTATGGAATATACATTGATATCCACGAGAGCACATGTACATATACTGCTAACAGCTTTGGTTTTTGTCCCCACTCAACACATTTAACTGCGATAAATATGTGCATTCTATTTCCCAATACAGGTGTGGATTTGTTGAAGAGTTTTTATATAGTTTTCTTTATGTTTATATATTTACAAGCTAGCATGGATTCTGGCTAACATTAAAAATAACGAAAAAAATGTCATACTCCCAAATGATGAATTGTTTTATTCGACCATGAGTTGATTATCGATTTATAATTCAATCTTTAACCACCTCCACATATTGACATTTATCGGACATTTATAAAGTGCACGTAAAAATGATACAGTATATATATAGAGAAACAATATATGTATATGCATTAACCGATCCTAAAACCACAAATGGTAAGTTCTCCTTGAGAAGATCACGACTATCTACAATTAAATTAAAGTTATATTTTCGGTCAAACTTGTGCTGTGTCCGTTCAAGAAAAAAAGTATATTAATTTGGATAATACTTTGTCTTCGGTTTTTTTGATTTAGTGGTTTAAATTATTGTATTGAAACGCAGTTTCTTGACAAAACAATTTTTACGTGAACTCACCATACTTAAGGTGAAAACGTTTGGTAGATATAAGGTGTGGTTGATAAGTCTACAATTCATTGTTATAGGCTCCTTTGAAAAAAAACATGTTTCCGATTGATTGAACTGACTATAAATTCATTTATTGATATACTTTATCTTTTATTCATTTAAGATACAAAATAGTCGCATTCGGTTGTCTTTACTATTATCTTGAGAGAACCGATATTAAGTTTAACTTTAGGCATCTAGTAAATTGGTTTTATAGCATCATGATAAATACTCGTGAAAAAATGTTCCTAGATGTTATGTGCAAAACAGTTCAAGGCTGAAGACTTAGCAACACGTGCCTCATGTAATATTAAAAGGTATCAAAGGCAAAAATGAAAAATAGCGTCTTAATATTTAAGTATGTCATAACGAATGACGTATTTAGTGCAAGCATTTATTATGGTTGGTTGAAATTATTTATGTTGTTAAGGTAAACGACCTTGCAACATGCATATGCAATTTATTTATTTTTTGTCTCTTATCATTTTGGTCTATTTTCTATTTGAGATTGAATATCCTACTTCGGTTACTTTTAATACCTTTTTTGTTGAACATTGAAAAACTCATGAAAATTTCAATAAGAAAAACATAATGTTTGAATTTCAATTGTTCAACTAGCATCTCTTTAACGTTGTGTCCTGTTTACATTGAAATAGTGTTTAAAAAATAATGTAGTTTTTTTTGCTTTGTTGGGGAATATTGATAGGGGAGGTTGGGCCCAAAAAGTAAGTGTAACCACGCCACAATTTATATGTGCCTGTTCTATGCAAGGAATCTTTTACAAAGCTTTTGACTGAACTTGTCGTTTTATTTTTTTCTGTTCAAATTTGTTTAAGAAGATCTTTCTGGACTATTTCAAGACAATTTAAATTGTTAGCATTTTAAGCATTTTATCTTGACCTAAGACCAATCGCCAAAAAGCTGCAAGCGCCTAGCTTCTGGCCTTGTTGAAGGCTGCTGGCTGTTTTTCAATGTGTCTTTTTTAAATTGTCATTTGTTTATACGGGCTGAGTCTTGTACACCTATTTAACACCTCATTATTGCCTTTCGAAAAACGTGTGTGGATCTTAATTGAACGCTAAAAAGCTTAAGTTAGTAAGTCAGTAGTATCAGTGCTTACTGAAAAAATGTTTTCCTTCCAATTTTACTCAACTAATTGGGCCAATCACTGCAAATAATTCACATAAAACATTTTCTTAACGGAAACAAAAAATGTTTATTATGCAAATGTTGCACAATCAATATGGACAATTAGATTTATTTGGTTTAATCCTATTACAATTGCATCTATTTTTATACTTTGTATGTAGCAAACATGTGTTGCTATAAAACAAAAACGTAATAATAGTAAATAGTTTATTGTGTTAGGTTTGAACGTGAAAATATATACACTCATGTAATATACCAGTATGAAGGTCACCAGAACAAATGGTGTACAGTTGCATCATTTACATTGAACAGTTCATGATCTTGGTATTCATGTAGTCAGTTTTTGTTATTCAATGTTGTTTCAATATTATTGGTTGGGTAGTTTAGTTTTTAGTTTAGTTTAGTTTAATTTTAGTTTTATGGAAAACTTTGCAACGTTAGTTTTATGATTTAACTTCTAGAAACATGTGCAAGAAGCAAACAGGCACCAATGGGGCATTCGAGTGTCATAAGTCCGAAAGGGCAACGACGAAACCGGTAAACCCGAAACACAAAATTAACCGAAAGGAAATCAACAACGCGAACTCAAGTCGTAACAAGAGTGAACTCATGTGCTCCGGAAGAGTAAGCGGTTCCTGGCTGCTATATCACATCCGCCGTGTTGCTAATTTCCAATTCAGCCTGTCAAAAACCAAAAAAAAAGTTTAAAATGTCTTATTATTTTGAAGACCACCACGAAAATGAACTTATGGTGATACATGTAGATAATTACAAATTATGAAATAGAAATTATATAAGAGCGAAAGAACCGGTTAATCAAACTAAAATTGTCCAAGAACGGCGATTTTTTACCCGATTGATAAAATGTCTGCTGGTTCTTATTTTTTACTAAGTCTTGAATTTTAAAATGAAAATGCTTTACTATAAAACACGAACTGTATGTTTACACTTTGGTTTGTTTTATTGTTTGCAGAATTTACCATGTGAATCAATGTTAAAAAGTTAATTTGAAAATAAATTGAAACAAAATTATGCCTAAGAGATATAATGCCCCATCTCCTAACATTTTGGACAGACGAAGAGACAGACGAAGGAACAAACGAACGAACAGGCGAACGGATGAAAAGACCCGAACACTTTATGCCCCTTCTTTCGTAGATGGGGCTTCAAAATAGTGTTATCCCCTTTTAAATTCCTATTGCTTAAAATAAATACAATCTAGTTCCTATAATACTAGTAATACTGGTGTACAAACTATTTTATACACTGTACAAATATATTCTGACGTCATCAGTTATTGGCCAGACCATAAAACTCCCTCGTTGACCATTTAATCTATATAATATATATCAGGTGTAACCTTTAGTGACTTATGCTTTTCTAGCTGAGATATATATCAGACAAATTATCAACATCAGCGGTTTATTATTGATATGCGGAAGCCCTGGTATATAATACCTATATGTTTATACTTAGTGATTATTTGGCGTGAAAAAAAAAACAAAAAACAGTAAAGTAATTAAAAAGCTCACCACGATATAATTCAGATATTTCCTTACTAACTTAATAGAAAGTAAACCAACAAAAATAAAATACATGTATCAAAAATTCTTCCCTTGATAATTTACATGAAGCAGATTTCGCCAAACTATTCGAACCTTTTCTTAATTTTTATAAATTAGTCATCAAGTTCAGGATTAAGATACCACGTGATGTTCTTCGAGTCAATTTTTTTGTCATTCTGTCCTCTTCAGTCGATGTGTCAACATCTTTTTACTTTTTAGCCCCTGAAGAAGGACTTTCTATCCGAAAATTTGGGCATTCTTGTTTTAGTTGTTTTAAAGGTTTTATTTATTTATATTTCTTATTTAGTTTTTACATTTTAAATGTGGCTTCACCATCCATTTATTTATATTCGAACTAATCCTCGAAATAAAATATACTTTTCTTCTTTACAATACATTTTATAGTCAGAGGCTCAGTGAGCATGTGTAAGTCTTAAGCAATGAAGATAATAAAGAAATATTTTGGATATGTCAATCAATCCTTTGACTCCATTGCTCTTTTTAAATGTGTTAATGGGTCGGTAAGGTTAAAATCATTTTCAGTGTATCGTTTTTTTATGTTTTTTTTTATTTTACTGTGACTATCTTGGTCCATTAAACAAGTCAGAATAATTGTGTCCTTTTTAGTTTAGCACTTTTTAAAAATGTTTACAGAGTAAACCATGTTAATCTACTAAGTAAAAATGTTTGAAAGTAAATTTGAAGTTAAAGGTTCAAACGTGAAAAAATGTACATGTAACATATTAGTATGGAGGTCACCAGAACAAAGAAATGGGCATGAAGGGCATCAGAACAAAAATGAAAGTTTCTTATCATATACATTGACCAGTTCATGTAGATGTAATTGCTATTCATATTATATGTTCGGTTTTGGTTATTTAATGTGGTTTCCGTCGTTATCAGCCACAACTTGGGGAGAATAAAAATCATGTTTAACGTAATGGTTAGTGATTGTTTTGATTTGTGTTTGGCTGGTTGTTAAAAACATCACCTTAATATTACTATCATGTCGTCTCAAACTAGTTGTATTTTGTGTTACTACCAGACCCTAAGATCGCAACGGAAGAGAGAGGCTTGGTACGCCATAAATCTGGTTTAACCCATCATTTCATTGGAAACGCATGTACAAAGTCAGGACCATTGTGATCTATAATTTTCCTGTATGTCTTCCATGTTTTTTTCTTTTCTCTTGAACATTGAGATTGATCCTCCAAATTCGGTAAATTTGTGATAACCTTTATTTATATTGTAAATTCTAGAACAATGTGCAAATTACAAATATTAAAGCGGAAAAAACGGAGAATTTGGTTCTACTAAAAACGAAATAAGCTTTGACTTGCTGAAATCTTTTCCATAACTCTCTATATGTAGATGTGTTTTTGAATTGGTAAAATTTTATTCACTGAAATGTTTTGTGTGCATGTTTGATGTTTTACAGTTTATCAATTAAAACAACTATAAAAGCATTTTAGGCATTTAATGGCACTGATAAGAACAGATGAAACAATATTAAGACACCATTTTATTTCCCCTTCATAAATGTATTTATAAAGCAGTGTAACTTGAATATGCTTATCATTTGAAGCTTGAACTTCCTTAAAATTGACATCAAAGATCAGATGATGAAATTAAGTACAATGTGCCTTCAAACGTTGTTACTTTTATTTATGGCCCAGCCCACATATGGTCCATGGTTGATTTAATCAATCTTTCATTGCCAAAATATCGATTTTACAAAAGAAAACGTGTTCTTACGTCACTATTTAACTATTAGCTGTCCCCCTCACACAATAAAATATATGGACCATTTCTTATAATGTAACAAATGCATGTAGGTATCATGTCTATTCTACATACAGATTCAATATTCTTTACACGCGTATGAAATGTTCGATGATTAAAAATTGAGATGTACACTATAGATCTGACATGTTAAATAAAGTAAAAAACAAAATAACCGAACTTGGATGATCAATCTCAAGGTCCAAGAGAAAAGACAAGAAAGGGAAAACCTACCGGAAAACTTGAAGACTGCATTGGTCTTAATTTTAGCCCGCTCCGGCACCAACACTTTTGTGTTGGAGAACACATCAAAGCTTTAAATTACCCGTTTAAATTTCAAAATTATCTAAACCCTAAGGCTCTTCCTACCCCAGACATAGGTTGATCATCTTAGTAATAATTTGGTTCCCCAGTTTGATATTTTTGGTTTAATGTTCTATGCTCTTCATAACCATATAGTGTTTGGCATTTTCAATATTTTTGGTAGAGCGCCTCTGATGAGTCTTGAATAGACGAAACGCGCGTCAGGCGTAGCAAAATTTATTGTCTGGAACTTTGTTGTCATTTGTATTTCAATCATTTCAAAAGAAATGCTGGGTTGTACCAGGTTTTATGGCACACCATCCCCCTTCTTCTACTGCGAAGTTTGGTCAATTTTGGCTTTGTATCTTTAGGCTACTTAAAAGTAACCTATATTTAAAAATTTAAAGACTCGCAGGTACATTTGAAGCTCACTAATCCACCGCACAACAAATCACCCTCGTCTCGTTTTGACTTGATTTCTCGGTGATATCAGGGTTCCTTTTATGGAAAACGTATATAGAAAAAAAATATGCATAAAATTCCAAGTAATTTAACTTTAGATTTTGTATGTTTGCGTGAAAAGGGCAATTTAGCTGTGGGTTTTTCGAAAGGTTGTTATTACATGTATTGATGTAATAGACTTTGTGCTTTTTTTACTTTATATTGTTATATTGGACATCAAGATTACATGCTCTCTTCGTACGTTTTTTTCCTCATACAAAACATAAAGACCCTAAAGTTGAATTGCTTTATTTTTATTTTGTAGAATAAGATGAGGGGAAGCACCATTGTTGAAGATCCTGGGATTCCTCTCGTCAACCGGAACGGGAAGTATAATAAATATGTCGACGAAAATAGTACCGGAAGTCATTCGGACCTGTCTTCTGCTATGGGTGCTGGAGGGAAATTTGAAAACATAAGTTACAGGTTAAGTAGAAGGAAAATATTGATCAGAAGACGAAGGATTTGCGTTAATGTAGAATGTACATTGGCGCTTATTGGTATAATTATAATGCTTGCTGAAAACGAGCTAGTATTTCATCATTATATTACGAAAAGTAATTTGGAATCTATATCAATGAAAGCAGCTATTTCGATATCAACAATATTTTTGATGATTGCCGTTGTTGTATATCACATAATAGGTATCCAAATTCACATGACTGATAACAGTCTAGAAGATTGGCGCTTAGCAGTAACCTTTCCGGTGACGTATTTGAAAATCCTTTTAGAGGTCCTCGTTGTGGCGGTCCACCCTATTCCCGGCAATATTACTACAACTGTCGTCAACCCTCAAGGAAAATCCAGCGAAGTTTCAATTGATGCCATTCTATCCATTTTGATGCTTTTAAGATTTTATCTAATTGGTAAATTTTTGGTAGTCCATAGCAGACTGCTGACAAACACTGCTACTCAAAGTCTTGGTGCTCTGAACAAAGTTAAAATAAACACTGTTTTTATCTTCAAAGCATTAATGTCAACCAATCCCGGAACGGTTCTAGTTCTTACTATGCTGGGGATATTGCTTTCAAGCACATGGGCATTGCGGACCTGTGAGATTTATTATCACCCAGACCCTGATCATTCAACCTTTTCCAACTGTATGTGGATAATAGCGATCACTTTTCTAACCGTTGGCTACGGAGACATGTATCCGAATACATACTGTGGACGGTTTGTTGCGGTGTCAACGGGATTGATGGGAGTTGGAACAACTGCTCTACTGGTTGCAGTTTTAGCTCAAAAACTTGAACAGTCGAGAGCAGAGAAATATGTTCACAATTTTGTATCGAGAGCTCAACTTGATAAGGAACGCAAGCATGCAGCATCTGATGTCATCAAGTGCGTTATACAATTATGGCGATTAAAAAGAAAAAATAACGGAAACGACCGAAAAAGAATCCGACTTCATGGAAAGTTATTGCAAGCTATTTCTAACATGAGGGAGGCAAAAAATGAGAAATCTTCAATCGGAGAAAGTGCTATTGGGGTGATAGAAATATCCAAAGCCGTTAACGAAGTTTATGATTTGGTTGAGGAACTTCAAGACTCAAACAAAGAAATGAAATCCCAAGTTAACAATATGGAATCGAAAATAACGGATATGTCAACCAAAATGGAAGCATTGTATACGACATTGGTAAAGAGATAAATAAACTTGACATTTTTTTCGTGGAGTCGAAAATAACAGATATGTCAACAAAAAGAAACGCATTATATACAGCATTGGTTAGTAACAGACACAAACTTTTCTTCCATGAGATTCATCAATTTTAAAACAGTTGGGTTAAAACATATGATGATTATGGAAAAATCAACTTAATACATCATATTTGAAACTTAATTGACGCAAAAATAATTGAAGTCTCTTGAGTACAATAATTTATATGTTTTACTATTACTTAATGGATACCTTCTAACTGACTCACTAAAAGCCAGATACTTTTAGACGTCCATACCTATATCATCCGCTTTGGCCAAAAATCTATTGAAGCATGACTAAGGTCCGGGTCACTCTTGAAATTTCTGGATCCGCCGTTGTGTGATTTTTTTTTTCGATTTCATCACAAAGAATACACTGTTTATAGTTAAGACCTAACATTTATTAGTATAAAAACACATTGGTTATTAATAAGTTGTAGATATCATACTAGCAAACGTATATCCTCACATTTGTTGCACTAATATTTTCTTTTAGAAATTTTTTTATTTTATTAACCGGGTTGGTCATGGGTCAATTATTTCGGACTTTTTCATTTAAATCCTGACTAAAGTCCCAAGAAAATTAAGCTCCGCCCAACCTTGTAAATAGAATAGAGTAATACATAAAGCAGATTTTCAAAATCATGACATAAATACTAACGTTATCACTGCTGACATAATGATACGTTCTTGTGACATAAAATATACATTTTGGTTTAACGTTAAGAAATATATGTTATGTTTACTAAGACATGGTATAATGTCATCTTTTTTTTATTTACGTCTCATAGAATACGACATAAGCTTAATGTCCGAATTGATTATGAAATTTCTTCAAAATGCTTAAATCCAATTAAATGTATTTTAAATGGCTGTCCAAGGAAAACCCAGGCAATAGCTGGCACATGACAAATTTTGTTTTTCAAAAATTTTCATTGATTTCATATCAGGTTAACACCCATTCCCCAAAACAAATGTTGATTTTTGGTTTATTGAAATGATTACTTAGATATAAATTATATAGAGTGCATTGAAAATATGCAGAAAAAGGGAGATAACTCTTGCATATTTGCAAAATTTTGCTGCTTTGCTCGTGAACTTTAAGGCTGAATCACAAGTCATCCATGTTGCTTTCAAACGAATCCTGGTTATTTTTGTTTTACATATGGGTCGAACAATACATTAAAACAATAAATTTCCTGGGATAAAATTCTTCATGTGCCAGATTCTGTAGGCTTTGGCCTGATTTCTACATGGACAGCTTCTTAAGTGTGTGACTTGTTTTCCACTAACATATTCCCATCAAGTATAACATATTTATTAATTGAAGAAAATGAATAAACAATAAAGTGTAAAATTTACATTTTAAGTGAGAGAAACAATAGAAAAATATTCACAAATTAATTTGGAACAGAGACAATATTTTTTGTGACGGTTTCTTTTGTAACAAATTTCATGTGTGCATCTTCAGCGTGTTCTGTAGCTCTTAGTGTGGATAGAGTGTAAAGTATGTATATTTTTGAGTGTTAGTTAATGAATACTCAGCTAATGTTGAATTTTTTTTATTCATGTCTACATTAACATGATAAATTGGAAAATAACTTAATAAGAACATAAATATTAACTAGTCAATGTTAATGATGCTACCATTTTAAACAGAAGGCATGGATAATTTGTCTAGAATTTTTGTTGATTTAGAGATTTTTAGCCAAATAGCAGAGAATTTCATCGGTAGATTTCTTTTCTTAAAATAGATTCATGCATATTTTTGGCCTTACTTACAAACCTGCAAACGTGTATACTGTGAACATGGAAATTTTTGCGTTGGGTATATTTTTGCTTAATTTGCGATCTCAAAATATCCGCGAATATTCGCTTTTGCGACAATTTCTTCTTAAGGCAAAGAATACGAATTATCAGAATAAATGCAAATGTATCCCTCGTGTTAAATGTTACATTTATTAAAAAAAAAAAAAAAAAAAAAAACCGGGAAAATACCCCCCGCACCAATTTCCACGTTTACAGTACTATGAACGCAATCATTTAAAAAACAAATGATGCTATAAGGCCAAGCACAAATAAGATACAATATGTGTACAATTGTCTTGGATCATAACGTCTATGTTAAATTTCAAATTGAAACAGGTCTTTTCATAGTAAAATGTCTTTGAAACACAAAGCAATGTTTTATTGTATATTCTTGAATCAAAAAACAAAGATTAAATTGCGGAATTCATCCATGTATAGACCTGGGTACTCATGAACTTTCTGTAGAATACCCACATATAGAGCAAATTACCTTGTTTGTTGTATTAAGAATAGTTTTGGGGCAATAAATTCTTTTTCTCTAGACAATATATACAATGCTTAAGAAACAATTGATTAATGTGTTTCGTTCAAGAAACGGGTAAATTATAGTATTCAGGATTTTTTTAACATTTATTATCAGTTGTACACTTTGTTTACAATTATACCCCATATTGTTTGTAAACCTTTGCTAATGATTTTACAAATTGATTTGAAAACATTTCTTCTAGATGATTTAAAATCTTTTTGGTAATCGATGGATAAAATGTAATATTTGAGATAGAAGATTTAAAATGTGATTTGGTCATTATATTTACAGTTTTTCTTATCTGAAAAGTTAATAGATAACATCATGAACGTTATGAACAAACCAATAGCGTAGTAGATACGAATTTAATGTGAATACATGTATATTATTTTATCAAAACCATTAGATTGTTTTCATTAAGTGGGAATGGTAAAGAAGAAACCCATAATTTTCATTGTTTCAAACGTATAATATGCATGTTAGTTACAACACATTCAAAAATTGTTCACAAAATTATTCATAGAGTATCCTTTTCAGTTGTAATACTTTTTTGTTAAAATATTTGGTTGTGTGCTTTACTTAAATGTTAAATGGAAACATGTTTTAAGAGTAAGTGTAAACATATTTTATTAACTAATTCAATACATGTATATACAATTTACATTTTCAGGCATCACCAATACAATAAATAAATAGGATTCGGAAGCAAGACTTAAGAGTCTTATGTGAATCCGTCTCCTGTATACCAAATTAAATTACCATAATATTATAACTCGAGAGTGAAAAAAATAAATCATTTCATTATTAAATGCAAAAAATAAATGTTAACACATAGAAATAACATTTATGAAAAAAATATTTGTATAAAATAATATGTGTTTTAAGAGTTAAAATGTTAGGTTTTTTTTAAGTGAACTAACGTGTATAGATATAAAACAAATATTGTCATTGTAATTAACAAATATGACATTTTATGTTGGCATTTTAATCACCAATTACAAAACCATGAACAAAGCAAAAGAAATACCATATTGTATGTGCATTTCGTCAAACATAAATGTTTCATTTAACGTATGTAGTACAATCATGTCTTGAAGGGAGCCTCTGCATAACTTTATCTACTGTTGTACCATATATCAGCAAACATGTGTGGCATTTATTCTCGGTTCATACAATATATAGGTCTGTCATTTGAGCTAACTTGTTACATATATCTGCAAAAAATGGTCGCATTTCTGTGTCATTCAATTTGTAGATTATATAGATTTTTGTCATTTTTAGCTAACACCATTAACAGTCACTCCCTGACAGTACATTTTAGTGTTCCAGGTGTCAAGGTATTGTTTTGTTTCTTATATATCTTATTCATATATGTTTAGTTTATGATATTGTTTAATGCTATGCTCAAGTGGTCACAGCAATGTTGAATAAATTGTTATGATTTAGTGTTTTTTTGCTGTTTCATTTTTAGATAAAGGTAATAACAAAATTACCGAACTTGAAGAATCAATCTCAAATGTCCATAAGTCAAGACAAAACAATGAAGACATACCGGAAAAATTGAAGATCGCAATGGTCCTGACTTGGTACAGGCATTTCAAAAGAAATGGTGGGTTAAACCAGGTTTTAAGGCGTGCCAAAAAGATTGAAACTTTTGCTGATGGACGATATTAACCAAATGAAAGCTACACCGACCGCAGCATGCATATAAAGAACCGCAACATATTGAACCCTGAACGTTGGACGCCCAATATGGAATGCCAAATGCTTTGGACACATGCAGCCCATGGTTGACCCAAAAAGGCATTTTGACACATGCAATCTGTGGTGGACTTTGAATGCATTTTTTTTTCAAATACTTACACCAATTCAACATTTAACCACTAATCTCTCGAAAATATTGGGATATATTGCAAATTTGATTTAAAAACGTTTGCATAAGCAAAGAGACATCAATGGGGCATTGGAGTGTCAAAAATCCGAAAGGGCAACGACGAAACCGGTAAAAACGAACAAAAACAGCACGAAGAAACACAAAATCAACCGAATAGAAATCAACAACGCGAACTCAATTCGTAACAAGATGGAGTTTAGGTGCTCCGGAAGAGTAAGCGATTCTAACTGCTTGGTATAGCACACCCGTCGTGTTGCTAATTTCCAATTCAGTGTCTCAAATCCGGCAAAGGAAAATTCTTCGACAAACCAGCATCTGCATGGCATGTATGTCACAACATTTCACAAGTATTCGAATGAAAAATAAATTTAAAAATCAGACCATAATAAATTTGATTTTTTGTGGTGTTCCTAATTTGACCCTCCTGGTAATTTATCGGTGCAAGATGCATAAAACAGTTGTCACACTTTGTTGACAAAATTTATTGAGGAATACAACACCTAAAATGCAATACCGATCCTCCTGTAGTGGCTACAAGCTACAAGGATAATATCAAAATTTTGGATAACTGCAGCTAAAGTTTTCACACGAAAACCAAAGTGTCAACAAACAACCACAACGACATCGACGTAGAATACGATATATTCATTACATATAAGATTACAAAATTCTTCGTTGTTTAAAAATGAATTTGATTTTATTAAGGATGAAAAATAAGCTTAACTAACAACAAAGAAAGACAATAACCACATATAGACAAGAGTTGACACTAAAGTATGTCTCGCCTATCCGCACCATCACAGAACTCATTGAAGGTCTAGCTGGGACTTCAGAAAAGTTAAGGTCAAGATCATGTGACAGGTAACAGAATTCCATTTAACCATCACACAAATGTCTGAAGTGTGTTCTAAATACCATAGTTATTGAGAAACAATGAAAAAAGACCAAAATCACTAAGTCATTCGACCATGAAAATGGGGTCAAAGTCACATTACATGGTGACATCAGATGTGTATATCGTAATCCCCAAATATCAAATGCCTAGCTATAATACTATACTATTTACTATAATAACTCATTTTCCACCCAAAAATCATCTAAGTTCACAAAGTCACTGAACCGTAAAAATGGGGTCATGGTCACACAGCATGGTGGCAGCTGTGTAGACCAAAACCAAAAATGTATGTATACCAAATATCAGATGCCTAGCTGTTATACTTTTAACTTAATTTATTTTCCACAAAAGTTTTAATTCTCCCAAAAATCATCTAAGTCCACAGAGTCACTGAACCATGAAAATTGTGTCAAGGTCACAGGACATGGTGTCAGTTGCATAGACCATAATTTCAGGTGTCTGTATACCAGATACCAGATGCCTAGCTATTATACTTTTTACTAAATTTATTTTCCACAAAAGTCGACAAAGAAGTTTTTTGCCCCAAAAATAATCTAAGTTCACAGAGTCTCTGAACCATGAAAATGGGGTCAAGGTCAAACGGCATTGCACCAGTTGCATAGACCATAATCTGAAGTGTCTGTATACCAGCTATGAGATGCCTAGCTATTATACTTTTCACTAAATTCATTTTCCACAAAAGTCTTACAAAGGGTTTTTGTCCGAAAAACATCTATGTTCACAGAGTCGCTGATCCATGAAATTAGGGTCAGGGTCAAACAGCATGGTGTCAGATGCGTAGACAATCACCCCAACTGTCTGTATACCAAATATCAGATGCGTAGCTTTGTACTTTTCTCGGAATTCATTTTCCAAAAAAGTCTTACAAAGGGGTTTTTTGGCCCGAAAAAAAACCATCTAAGTGTACAGAGTCGCTGAACCATGAAATTGGGGTCAGGGTCAAACGGCATGGTACCAGTTGTTTTGACCATAACCTCAACTGTCTGTATACCAAATATCAGATGCTTAGCTATTATTCTTTTCATGGAATTCATTTTCCACAAAAGTCTGACAAAAAAGTTTAAAGTCGCAGGCGAGACAAAAACCATCATTCACTAGGCTATAAAAAGCTGTATAAAAAACGGTAAAATATTTGTTGCTTTGTAGCCGATGGCCAGTGAAGTGAAGCCATGTCAATATCAGGTTGAAACATAACTTTTATACGGATGGGAATGATAAAATGATTTCAAGTACATTGTAGTTCTAAACCGTCCAGTCTATTGTCAGTAAATAAAAAAAACCTTGAATATTTAGAACAATAGCATATGAAAGTTTGAACCAAGGCAAACATATAATGGAAGAATTAAACAACACAACAAACTTATATATACACAACATATCAACAACACAAACTCATGATGAAGAAACAACAACCCAAACTTATTTTTATACACAAAAACAACACAAATTCATAATGCAAGAAACATCCCACAAACTAATATTTTTACACAAAAGAACAACATCACAAGCTTATATTTATACACACACTCACAAAACAACAACACAAACTTATGATGCAAGAAACCACGCCATAAACTTAAGATGCAACAAACAATCTTATAATGCAAGAAGCAACAACACCAACTTCTATTTATAAATGTTATACACACACAAAAAAAAGCACACAATTATAATGCAAGTTTCAATCAAACCAAGCATAAAGTTTAAAAAGACTGTAAACAACTAGGCTATGCGTGTTTACAAGTCACGATTAGAATAATAAGTAAGCATATAAATTATATTACAATACAAGATACAACCAAATTAGCAGAAAATTCAAGAAACCTGAGAACAGACATTCAGAACATAACTGGCATAAAATGCTAAGAAAATACCATAACAATACATTACTCAAATAGAGACGCACTTTTGCCCCATATCACAAAACTATATCGAACTATGCTACCAAAGCACAAACCTTATCACATACACTATTGGAATTCCCGTTTACAAACGGCACTCGAACACCATCTGAGAGGTTATCGGCTAATGATTAGTGTGGCGTTTAAACCATCCCGTTCAACCAATCGGTTTGTTGCAACATACAATGAAAATATCAGTTTCAGTTCTTCATTGTACATTAATAAGTCATATTTTGCTATATCTATATTCAATTTTATGTTAAGTTTTTGTTCTTCATAGTAAAAAAGGAAATTTTATTCGATGTGTAACCACTATATACATATTACATAGAAATCTAGAATTGACTTTGATTCGGTTATAAAAGCAATGCATTAAAATCACTCCTTTCGATTGGTTGACAATATAACGACATGATGAATACGTGTACGGGATCAAACCTACATAAACAAGCGACAATTTAAAAAAAATCCACAATGAAAGACATTCTGCAGCCTTCAATGAATCACTGCGCGCCGTTATGCGTATGTAAAATATTATAATGCACAAGATTAACTCTGTTTGATGTAAATCTATGGAAGAGATATTTTGGTCGATATATTCAAAAAAAAGACGCATTGCTAATTATGAAATCCAGTCAGTCCTATTGAATCTTCAATTGGTATTGAAAGGAATGGACAGACTGGATAAGTAATTTTTAATATTTTTAAATCTTTTGAGCAATACATCTTTACCATGGATTTGTACCTAGGAAAGCAATACAAATTTTCAATTTATCAGCGAAATACCAATTTTCCGGACAAAGAACATTTTACATGAAGAGGATATGCATGGTACATGTACAAAGAACTAGGCTTACTTTTTTGTCGAGAAACCTTATTTCTTCTCTGATCTTTAGCCTATTCCTTCGCTTTTGCAATAAATCACGAACAAAATGCCAATGAAACTGAAATTATTAAAAGCCATTAGAGAGAATCATACCGTTATTGATAACACTTCTTCTTTATCAGCGCTTTTTCATTTTTCTTAGACACTATTGTAAATAAAAGTTACATCAGAACATTGTTATCACTGTCGATTTTTGCTTAAGGTTGCTTTCGCTCAATTTGTCATCATGTACTTGATCACATTTGGAACAAATGGGGATAGATCAACATTTGTCTAGACGAGTTTGTAATGGAATTAGACAAGTGATTAAATGGTGAAAGCAAAAATATGGCTAATTTTCACATAAGAAATCATTGAATACAAATAATACCTCTTTTCATTTGATCTTTGTTAAAAAAAATGTTACATAAAGGCATAAAGCGTAAATTCGTGATTTTTCAGCTATAGGTTAATTCGATGTATTTTGACCGTAAGAGGCATCATGCTGAGTTTGCACATTTAAGACGATATATTCGTGATATTAAGACAGGTATTTACTATTTTATTCCAATACACAAGACCTTATGGGTGCCGCCATTTCTTTATTTTGTTACTTATTCTTACTTATCAACCCTAGTAAGATGAATTCACTTAAAATGGTCTTGGTAAATATTTGTATTTTTATGCGATAATCTAAATCACAAAATATAGAAAACCGATACCAAAAATAATCCAAACTTGTTTACTCTTCTCTTCACCTGATGAAAGATATTCTATTTAAATGCCTTTCCATAATTTTACGTAAATGTTTGTCAATTTTGTCCATCTCTCGTCATCTCCTCCAGAAGAGGCTTATAAGGTGTGGAGAAAGCTCTCAGTATGAATGCACATTTTTAAACATTATAACTGCTTCTCAAGTTTACGTTTCTCAACTGATATATTGTTAAAGAGAATGTGAGCTTTCTTAAGGTTGTTTGTTTACGAAAAACATCACATGTGCACGAAGTGACCTAAATTTGTATTAGATGAGTACAAGAATTGGTCATCTTTTTCGTACTTTTACCTAGCCGTGCAACCTGTGTGTTTCTCTATGCAGAAACTGCTTACTTTCCACCGTTAACTGTTGTTTTGTCGTTATGTTGTGTTCCTTATTACAGGTGTGTTATATGTTTACGTCACAGCGCTCACGGACTTTTCTTTCTGATGCGTTTATTTATTTATTTTGGGGTGGGGGGGGGCTTTCAAAAATGAGCGTATTACATTTGGGCTAAAAATTCAGAAATACAAATTGATTTTCATTTGGGCTAATAGCACTCGATCGACGTTTGGGCTAATTAGAGTGTACCTGAACAGTTAAATAAAGGTAGATTTCTACCAAAGTTCATAAAGATTACATTTATATAGGTGATAAGATTTTTCCTGTTTTGACCCCCAAAAAATTTGAATACAACAAAATAGTGGAAAGGAAAAATGCTTGTATATACCAGATTAGATTCCATCTAAATCATTTTCACCTTGTATAAACATTTGGTATTCTTGATAAAATTTTGCGATGGATAATAAAGAGTTAAAAGTTACTGCGAAGAACAAATAAAAAATGCTTAGCTGTAGATGGATTTACTTTTCGAATATACGTTACTCTTAATCATTGAGATATGAAAGAAGCAGAGGTACCAATTGGGTATCCGAATGTCAAACGTCCGAAAAGGCAGAGACAAAACCAGAAAACACAAACAAGAAAGGGACAAAACAGACAACATGCTAAACATGGAAAGACAAAATAACTGAATGTCAATTAAAAATGTGATCTCCAGTAGAAACGAGAGTGAACTCAAGTGCTCCGGAAGAGTATATATCTTGGAAATGCACAACTTCAAAAGACAAAGCTTTAATATATACTGACCAACAGTGAATGCTTCATGACTTAAAAGTCAAACTTGACCCATATCCTCCATGAAGAGGATGTATTAAAATATACAAAAGTACCTGTATTTTACCTGTATTTACCTGTATAATGTCCAATTAAGCTTAAGTCCGATAATTGACTGCTATAAGCCTATACATAATCTTTATTTAGCCCAATCGTATTGCCCATTAGCCAAAATGAGGATCCCCCTCAAAAATAGCCATCAAGGTACCAAAGATAACAGAGGTCAAGTTTTAGCATGTTTCTGCTCTCTGTAAATAAGCCATCATTTATGTTGCTGTTAGTCAAATACGGAATACGTACTAAGTACTCTTTCCAACGATACAAAGTGCGCTCACATTTGTAAATCACCAGACGATTTACAACGGGCATTGCATGACATTTAAGCATTCAAACATATCGATAGTGTCTCAAATGGCATGTTTTGTAAATCTAATATTTCCTTTGGACCATTACACTATTGAAATATTGACAAACGCTCCCTCTTTGATGTTTTAGTCTGGAAAATCTTTTCAGGGCATATCATTACGTTTCATTAGTTAGTTCTTTATTTCACCGTATGTTTGAAGTTAGGGTTTTTAAAGATAGATTAATTATTCGGTTTCTTTGCCAATTATTGTCGGGTTTCTGTGAGAATTATGATTTCTGCTTCCGTAGATAAGACGAATAAAATGAAATAAAAAAGTGAAATCAAACGTAAATGTGATTAATTATAGTGCCAGGACTGGCGAAATTGGAAAATGTTGAATGTTTTTGAATTAGTGCTTAAGGCTTAATATAAGATTTGTGAAAATACAATTTTTGTCAAAATTTTTCTCCTATTTAAGAATAGATCGACACAATCATAGGAAACAATGCATGTCGTTCTGAGTCACGATTTTATCCATGTTTAAATTTGATAGTTAAAAATCGTTATTCGTCTTAAATTAAACAAGAAAAATACAACTTTCACTCAAGTAATCGTATGGTCGTAAACAAGATTTGGACGTATATTGCTTGGATGAGTACATAGATTGCCATTTTGGTATTTGTATTTTGGTTAGTCTTATGGTTTTGCTTTGTCATCCTTTTATACCGGATTTAACACACTTCATTGACCGTTTGTTACGCCAAGAGTGTTTTGTAACAAGCAGGAAGCACGTGAGTTCACTCTCACAACGACTTGATCTCACGAAATTGTACTTGGCGTAGTTGATTGCTATTCATTTGGGGTTTTTTGTGCGTTTTATGTTTTCTGTTTCTTCATGCTGTTCTTGTTCGTCTTTACTGTCTTTTTAATATGCAATCACAAAAGATCACAGACTGACTTAAAAACTACTACACTCCCACTAAGAGAAAGAGATGTGTTATTTAAAACCCGGTTATACGCACTTTTAAAAGCCATCTACTATAAATCGTATAGTAGTTTCATAAGTTTTTTTTTATTTTTATTTTTTCTTCTTTTTAGATATGTTAAATTAGATTGGTATTTTTTTTATTTAACCTTTAAACCCTTTTTATTATGCATGATCATATGCCTTGGGTATAGTGTATAATAATCTCTAGTGAGGTGAGCTAGGGTAAAAATTGTAGAGTTAACAAGAGGCTCCCAGTAGCCTGAATCGCTCACCTGGTCTTGATGTCAACCCTATGAAGGACTTTGTAGAGCTAAATAAGCTGAACATTTAAGCAAGCAACAGCTTTACTCTTTCAGCAATAGTTTTCATTCTGTAGGCCAAAAACATGAAAATGTGTTTAATTAGGGGCAGTAATCCCTATAAGGGATCATCTAACAATGTTGTTGTGAAAATGAGCTGAACATATAAGCAAGCAACAGCTTTTCTCTATCTGCTATAGGCCAAAAACACTTTTTTTGCCTTTAAGGGGCTGTAACCCATGTATGGGGTCATCTGACAACTTCGACCCTACGAAGATTTTAATAGAGCTAAATGAGCTGAACATTTCAGCAAGCAACAGCTTTTCTCTATCTGCAATAGTTTTCATTCTATAGGCCAAAAACACTATTTTTCGGCTTTAAGGGGCTGTAACCCCTATAAGGGGTCATCTGACAACTTCAACCTTATGAAGACTTTTGTAGAGCTAGATGAGCTGAACAATTAAACAAGCAACAGCTTTTCTCTATCTGCAATTATTTTCATTCTATAAGCCAAAAAACACTATTTTCCCCTTTAAGGGGCTGGAACCCCCATAAGGGGTCATCTGACAACTTCGACCCTATGATGACTTTTGTAGAGCTAAATGAGCTGAACATTTAAGCAAGCAACAGCTTTTCTCTATCTGCAATAGTTTTCATACTATATGCCAAAAAAAACTATTTTTCGCCTTTAAGGGGCTGTAATCCCTATAAGGGGTCATCTGACAACTTTAACCTCATGAAGACTTTTGTAGAGCTAAATGAGCTGAACATTTAAACAAGCAACAGCTTTTCTCTATCTGCAAATATTTTCATTCTTTAGGCCAAAAAACACTATTTTTCCCCTTCAAGGGGCTTTAACTCCTATAAGGGGTCATCTGACATCTTCGACCCTATGCTGACTTTTGTAGAGCTAAATGAGCTGAACATTTAAGCAAGCAACAGCTTTTCTCTATCTGCAATAGTTTTCATTCTATAGGCCAAAAAACCTATTTTTCGCCTTTAAGGGGCTGTAATCCCTATAAGGGGTCATCTGACAACTTTGACCTCATGAAGACTTTTGTAGAGCTAAATGAGCTGAACATTTAAGCAAGCAACAGCTTTTCTCTATCTGCAATTATTTTCATTCTATAGGCCAAAAACATTATTTTCCCCTTTAAGGGGCTGTAACTCCTATAAGGGGTCATCTGACATCTTCGACCCTATGAAGACTTTTGTAGAGCTAAATGAGCTGAACATTTAAGCAAGCAACAGCTTTTCTCTATCTGCAATAGTTTTCATTCTATAAGCCAAAAACATTTAAAAAGGCTATTTTTCACCTTAATGGGGCTGTAACCCCTATAAGGGATCATCTGACACTTTTGACCAAATGAAGACTTTTGTAGAACTTTTGATACTGAAGCAGTAAGGTGGCATCAAATTTCATCTATCTCTTATAATTTTTGATTTACAAAAGCCAAAAACAGTAGTCTGACCCCCCCGGTCTATTTTTAGTAACAGCGGCCATGTTTTTTTACAGATCAAAAATCAAAACACAAGTTTGGTGCAGGACACACTAAGGATCATTCATACCAAGTTTCAATAAATTCTGTTCAGTAGTTTCAGAGGAGAAAATTTTTGAAAAATTGTTAACGGACGACAGACGACAGACGCCAGACGCCAGACGACGACGGACGCCAAGTGATGGCAATAACTCACATGGGTGAGCTAAAAATGATATTAAAAAGACCTTTACGCCCGCTCTATTGTGTATTTCTTTTACTTACAAGGGGAAATAATGCAGTGGTTTGCTATATATTATTTAGTAATGGGTATATTAAAAAAAACAAGAAATTTAAGTATTCCATGAGCGAGTATTAAAATTGAATTGTTCTTTTCAAACTAATGTCATTAAACGTATACTTAATTATGAGGTGTTTTTTTTAACTTTAAAGTTATTTGAATAAATAAGATTGAGGTTGCTCCGCCAAATTCGATAGTTTTTATTACCATGATAATTAGTATGACACAAAATCTACATTTGAAATATTGAAATCAAACTTTAAAGAACTGTTATGAATTTTTCTTTTCATGGTTTTAAATGCATCTATTAAGCACTCGCATGTCTAATAGGGATGGTCTTCGATAAAATCGGTACACATAAAACCATTACCAAAATAGTCCACTCAACAAATTAAAAACACATACCGTTTAACTTGCTTTTTTCGTCGGAGCTTAATTTCGCGGATTTCCGATAAAAGAGTATATACTGTATATATACTATTTACGAAATTTTATTTTCGAGGGACTATATTTTCGCGAGTTGCAAAATATCGCGAAAAAAGCGAAAATTAGATTCCCGCGAAAAAAGACAATTTACATGCATATGGTGTTACAACCAAACCGCAGTCAGTTACGTGAACTCAAATTGAAACGAGAGTGAAATTTAAAAGTGTTCCGTGAGAGTGAGCAGTTCCTGTGCGTTATAGCATCAGCGGTCTTTGATTTAGGACAAAGAATCTAGAAAAGAATGAAAAAACTAAGCATGTTCCCCCGTTGTTGTCGTCATTATAGAAATTTTACGAAATTTGAAATATGAGTCGACTTAGTGTCTCCCTTAAGCAAAAGTAGAAGCTTTAAACAGATTAGCATCGACTGACTTTCAACACCTGGGGTGCTTGTCTAGTACTAACATTACTGTTGGTTAAAGCTTACAGAAAAATATACTGAACCGCAAAAGAAACGTCGCTTTTTCTAAAAATTTAGCAAAATTCAAAATAAATATTAATTAATGATTTTTATATAATCAGTATTTTGATTACATCACCAGGTAACATTAAACAACCTGTGCATTAAATTTTCGGTTGAATGATTTTTTGTTGATATCGTAGAGCGACCGTACCTAAAACCGCTAGTGGGACACACTTGGCGGTAATTTTTCTTACATCTTAAATGTTCGTGAAATTCAGGATTCTAATGGATATAAAAGGCCGGAAAAAATTTAAGAATGTTAGTATCAGTGTTGACACAGAAGCTATGCCACGTCTAACTCCACAACAGAGAGAACAGGTCATTGGTCGATTGGATGCTGGGCAATCTGCCAGAGTTATTGCCAACGATTTCAACTGTGCTGTTCGAACAATTGAACGTCTACGGACACGGTTCAACGCAACAAACAGCACAAATGACCTGCCACGAAGTGGTAGACCCCAAGTCACTACCCCTATAGAGACAGAATAGAGGCATTGTTAGTCACCATTTGATGAATCGCTTCACCCCAGCTGCCCAAACTGCCAGAAACACCATTGGAACACATGGGCGACCCATAAGTGACGATACGGTTCGCCGGCGATTAGCTGCCAGAAACATGAGATGTCGCCGTCCAGCAAGAGGACCTATTCTTACTCCTCGACACCGTCACGCTCGTCTTCAGTAGGCCAATCAGCGACAGAATTGGGGAAATCGTCAATGGCGTAACATCATCTTCTCCGTTGAAAGCCGTTACTGCATTTCAACAGCCGATGGCAGAACCAGAGTGTGGAGAAGACGCGGAGAACGTTACGAAGACGACAGCTGCATTATGGAAACAGACGCGTGGGGAGGACCTAGCATCATGGTTTGGGGTGGAATCGGCCTTAACGTTAAACTTGGTCCAGTAATCTTTCAGAACCTTGGCCCAGGCAGAGGAAATGGCGTAACAGCTGTTCGTTACATCGACCAAGTCTTGACTCCCCATGTTCAGCCCCATTTCGCACGTCATCAAAACAAGACTTTCCAACAGGACAATGCACGTACGCATACTGCAAGAGCCACAAGAGACTTCCTACAGCAGAATAACATTAATGTGATGGATTGGCCGGCCTTAAGTCCTGGTTTAAACCCTATTGAACATTTATGGGACGAAGTTCAAAGACGGTTAAATAATGAGCATCCAAGACCGACAACTGCAGCTGAACTTTCACTAGCGTTTCAAAGAGTATGGGAACGTATTCCGATGGCTTTTATCAATCGGCTCATCAACTCAATATACCGAAAGTGTGCAGCAGTAATTGGTGCCGGTGGATGACATACACGTTATTAACGGACGTTGGAGCACAGCATTGAAAACATGTGACGTTTTTGTGAACATTGTAAACAAATGTCTGTAAATCATTCATTAAGTTTTGTAAAATCTAATTCAAAAAATATATATGTCACATTGAAATAAATGTATGTGAACATGTCATTTTGTGCGATGTTTCTTTTGCGGTTCAGTGTATATGAAAAATCAGTAAAATCTCAAAACCTTGACTTAATAGGCACAAAAATAGCTGGCTGTACCTGACTCTTTTGTTTACAAAAATAAAGCTTTTCAACAGATTTGTATCGACTGACTTAAGCACCTGAGACACTTGTATAGTACTAACATTACTGTTGTCTAAAGCTTAAAATATTTGCCTATAATTGAATTCAAAACAAAAAAATGCTTAACTCTCAGATTTCGTTGAAAAAAATAAAATGTGTCACTGTTCTGATTAAAAACTTAATATTTTTCTAAGTATAAAGGTCATAAAACATTTCTGATTAACTTTCTAGTTTTCCTTAATAACTTTACAGCTAAAAATTTAAAGATCAAAATTCTCTTAGATTTCTTTACTTTTTCCATAACAGCACATGGTAATTTCAAAAACTTTCAATGTCTTTACTTTTAATTAATGACTTTTAGAAACATATCCCAAAATAAATTAAAATGTGCTATTTTTATGCCAAATTAGCACAATGAGTCAGCAAAAATAAAATCAAAATGGTTAATTTGCCCTTTATTTGACCTACTGGCTTTATGTTGGCAGTGTCAAGCTTAGAAGATGCATAAAAAGCAAAGAAAACACGGCTTTCGCTTCAATTATATGCTGGGCATGTGCACAGTGCACGAGTGGCTGGGCACTTGTGACCCGGCATCAGTGAACCGGTACTCTGTGCACTTTTAGACCAATCAGAGATCGATCGATCAACCAATCAGAACAGTGGATTCGCTTGGTTGTTGAAGCGATACACTAACCAAGTAATTAGTTCTAGATTAACAAATCTAATTAACAAATGAAATATTTCGGTACAATGAATATTAAAACAAAATTTATTTCAAATTTAAATTGTAAAAACCAATGAGATCGATCGATACTTCAACAACATAAAAAAAAAGATGGAGGGTCGCGGAAAAAATAGAACTGTCAAAAAATGACTTAACTTTTAAAAACTACGATGAATACAGAATATTAAGGACCTATTAAGTAGATTCTAGGTAAAAACACAATACTATTTCAATGTCTATGATTCCAAAAATACGATACAATTAAGCATGAAGTGGTCTTAAAACTTTACGGTGTTAAATCGGGATACTTTCTCAAAACAATGACTTTTCTAAAATTACAATAAACTCTCCTAATCATTGACAAATAGATAACTAATAACTTGTAAGTAACAACTGAGATAAAACCTGCATGTAGCAAAGCATATGTACAAAACATGTAAAATTGAACATATTTGGTAAAACTGAGATCAGAGACCACAAAGTGGTATGGCACATTCCTATTCATAATAAAAAAACATGTGGGGGAGAGTGGACCCTACAATATTATACCTATAGACGACAAACCTGCAGTACTTGCACGCCTATGACCGCTTATTAATAGCTACTTTTCTCTTTTTTTTTTCAGACATGTACAAATGTCGTTTAATGTATTCAAACGATTTTACTTGTTTACCAGATCTGTTTATCATAGAAGTACACCACATACAAATTATCAAAGAAAATTACATATCGACTATTGCAAAAAAAAACCAACAACCTTTTCCAACAGGTGTTACCAAATACCAATTACAGCAACAAAAACAAATGTAATGAGGGTTTAATGTGTTGTAAACATTTAATCTAAGCCTTTAAAGCATTTTTTTTCCTCGCTTTGCATCACAGCTACAATACAATACTACTGCACTTAGAAAATCCAAAGTAGAAAATAGGACTATGTTAGCTTTAAAGATGCATGTTTCCCTATAAATAATTATTTAACATATGAAGTCAAGAAGATTTTTTTTTGTATTCTTCTCTTCATCCGCTTTCTTCTGAGATCATGACAAATAATTTAGGATATTAGCCGTAAACAGTCCGTACGATTAAATATTGGACAAGTCTGAGGCGCAGCTGAAGACTTGTTTTTATAGAACATGTATAATTTAGGAGGTTAATTACTAAATTAAGAATAAGTGATCATGTATTGTTAATTGAAAAGGGAAGACATTTTAAAATACCCAGGGAAGAAAGACTTTGCCAAAAATGTAAATTATTAGATGATGAGATCCACTTTTTATTACACTGTAATATTAATTCAAACTTAAGAAAAGAATATTTTGAGTTTCTTTCTTTTAATAGCTTTTTTAAAGACCTAAACATCAGTGAAAAAATTATATGCATATTAAACCCATCAACACCAACAGAAGTAAATAAATTAGGAGCCTTTATTAAAAAGTCTATAGAACTGAGGACAGGGGAACCTTAAACATTTGCTTCATAATGTATATATATATTTTTTCAACTTATTACATGTGTATATGTATGTATGTCTGTTAATGTCTATGTTATACTGTCACAAACTGTATATATAGTTTATATGACAATAAAGATTGAATTGAATTGAATTGAATTTATATTTTACCAAATGTACTGTTTTAGGGTTATATAAAAGTTACTAAAAGCACAGAAAATGAATAAGCACTAGTACTGCTAAATTCGCTAATATATATGTTGCAATGATAATACGGAGATACTGAAATGACCACCTCGTTATCGATGTTATCCTTATAAAACTATGTTGTGTTTTGTGTGACATGACCCTTTAAGTACGAAAGCTCAGAAGGGTCATACGAGATTCGATATTTGAAATTCAAAACTCGAAATTCAAGATTAGAAATTTTTAAATTCAATATACTATTAACCAAACAGATTGCTTTTTACATAATCGTCTAAAAATCAGAAGTCTTTAGAGTAATTATAAATGTTGCTGCTTGAAAGAACGTTTCTTAATTCCGTAAATGCCTCTTTTCAGTGTGAGATGACCAGGTTGAGATGCGAGCACGTGCAGCGATCTCACATTGGTCAATTAACCAATAATATCCGCCGGTACTGATTTTGATCGATGCTGTCGACCAATGAAATGCAATGTTATTTAAAACTTTCTGTATTTAGAATGCAGCCACCTAAGGTTTCAGTTAAAAAAAAAAATACGGAAGAAATAGGTTCTTAAACGCGTTCTTGGAAAACCGGCAATGATCTTTCACTCGTGCTAGAATTGTTTTAGTCTTTAGGCTCGTTCCGCTGCACTCCATTTGCATAAAGACCGAAAATTCTATTTCTTGTGAAAGATCGTGCAGCCGGTCTTTTCCAATAACTTACAATGTATGTAAGAACATATAAGCCATTAAATTCGCGAATTTTGTTCAACTTCGCAGTTAGTCAAACTGGTTAGTCATTAATTGTGTCCAATGTAATTTAGGGAAAACTAAATTAAATATTATAGTTTATTTTTGCCTGCGAAACGATCTGTTCCCCAATCCCCCCCCAAAAAAGTTCTATGTTCAAAAGGCCATTACTGCCACAAAACTTTTGAGATCACAATTTTCTGGTTACATGCACAGCTACATATGGTGTACTTCCTATATACTAAGTTTCGTTGAATTTGCTTCAGAAGTTTCATGCAGAGGAGCTGCACTGACAAGATGACAATGATGATTTTCAGAAAATTTATAAGTTCTAAGTACTCTTTCGGAGCACCTGAGTTCACTCTTGTTTCGACTGGAGTTAGCGTTGCTGATTGATATTCATTTATATTTTGTTTTTCCATGTTTTACATGTTGTCTGTTTTTGTCCCGTTTTTGTTGTTGCTTACTGGTTTTGTCTCTGCCCTTTCGGACTTTTGACATTCGGATTCCCATCGGTACCTCTGCTTCTTTCAAAGGGCTATAACTCCCACAAAAAATTGAGGATCAAAATTTCCTGGTAATGTGCACAACCGCATAGTATGTCCTTCCTATGTACCAAGTTTGGTTGAATTCGGTTCCGTAGTTTCAGAGGCGTTGAGCTGACAAACTTTGTGACGGACAGACGGACAGACAAACGGATTGATGGACATGACAAAAACAAGCAGTTGACTCTTGCATGGACATAAAATTTATTATTATATCACTGGTTAACTGGTTAAAGCCACGCGACTTTTTTAATCCAAAAGAAAGGGAGGATTCAAACTACAAAACCCTGTCTGGATTTGCCACCGCAGCATCTTATTTAAATTAAACCGTATCTAAATTAAAATTCAGATCAATTAATTGATTCCATTATACAAGACTGACCAAGATATATACATTATTCGACAAAATATAGCATTAAGGTAGTACAATGGTAAAAAATCGGTAGGATAGAATTTTTTTAAATTTGGTCATAAGAAGTATCTAAGTATATATGTTTGAAAAATAAAATAAAAAGAATAGGTCACCGTGGTTAATTTTTGTAGAAAATTGATCAAAAACAGTTCAATTTTGGCTATTTTCATATAGATTATATAGGGGAAAATGGTTTAAATCAAATTTTTCAAATTTCACGGGATAGATTTTTGTTAAATTTTGTCAAAACATCAATTTTTATTAGTTCTTTAAAAATATAATATAAAATCATGAGGTCACCGTTAGTTTTTTTAAAAATAAATTGGAAAAACTGAATTTTCCCTACAAATTTCATACAAATTATCTCCCTTGAAAAAAGTACGGGAAATGTTATAAAATGAATATAACAGTTAGGTTTTCTTTCAAACTTATTTTTTCTCTTATACTTTATCATATAAACAATCTAGCAATGTTTTTGCCTTTGCTTAAATTTGGTAACATGCTCAGAAAAGATGTTCAGTGTTATACCACTGTACTACCTTGAATAATGCTGGATATATACAAGTATCCCTAAATTACCAATACCCAAAATTCTCAATATATTGGTTTACCATTTTAACCAAAATTATAGAATTTTTGGTGTTTTGGAATTCACCGGTGGTCAACCTTATTGGATTATTAGAATAATAAATTTAGAATATTAATTTCGAACTTCGAATATCCTTGAACAGTCATAATTTTGGTTTATTGAAGTGATAACAGATATAATTTATATAGAATGCATTGAAAATATGCAGAAAAGGGGAGATAACTTTGGCATATTTGCAAAATTTGGTTGCTTTGTTCATAAACTTTAAGGCTGAATCACAAGCAATTCATGTTGCTTTCAAACGAATCCTGGTGATTTTTGTTTTATATATGAGTCCAATAATACATTAAAACAATAAATTTGCTGGGATCAAGTTCTTCATGTGCCAGATTCTGTAGGCTTTCGCCTGATTTCTATATAATAGAAAACAATTAGATGGCGACACTGCCTACAATCAAGCGGCAAATCAGAAAAACAGAAGCCTTCAACGAGGTCAAAGAAAGGCAACTCCAAAACCATTTTTTTCAATCTTTCTACATCACGATTGATGCTGCAGAAACCGGCGAATTAAAAGTTTTAATGAAGTTTCTGGATTTCCACGCCAATGTTAGTTTGAGGCGCGACGAAATAAACATCTTTTTGCCCTAATTTTGATTTTGGCAAATTTTCGAAATTGTCTGTACATGCGCTGAAAGAAGCAAAGGTGTACCAAAGTGATAATCAAACATCATTAAACCGCAAAGACAAATTTGGTAGACAAAAAAAAATCATCACAACGAAAAATGGAGAATTTTCATTTGACTGACGCCATTTCTCATTGAGGATTTTTATTTTGTTTCTACATATTGCATAGTTTGGTTTGACTCGTAAGGGTGTTTTTTTCAGCAAATAAAGAATGTATAGCACGCATGCCTAATATCTCTATACAATCATATAAAAAACTAATAAGACACAGTTCCCCTCCTTGGAACACGCGAACCGATTCAGGTAATTTTTACCTAACTCCGATTTCTCTTATACATGTAATCAACTTAATTAACTTTATGCTTATCAAAGCAAATCGAATGAAATAACTTTTCTTAAAAAAAAAATATTAAGGCTGTGCTTTTTCGAAATATAAATTGTACGTTCGTCAAATTATCAAATTGTCGAACTCATGGAACTTAAACATGTCCCCATTGACAAAAATTTTAAATAAATTGTTGATGCGGAGATCCACTATGACTTTCCATATATAAATTTAGGGTTATGAAAAATCCTTAACATGTTAGTAAAAATTTTAAGACTCTATTCGCCTATAAAAAGTGTTAGTAAAATTTACCTGGCTCGACACGCATGTTCCTTGCAGTGCAGTTCTCATAAGCGTTATTTATAAAAACCACAATGGAAAACCGTCAGCAGCCTTCAACAAGGCCAGTAGGCCGCTGCTTGCCGTTCTGCAAATCGACCCATGGTCTAAATAGAATGCATTGAAATTCAAATCTAGTCCTGCAATAGTCAAAGATAGACTCCCTGCTTAAACAAGGAACAGAAAACTTTAAAAAGACAAGTACAAATAAAAGCTTTGTCAAGGATTTCTGGCTTCGGAAAGGCAAATATAAAATGTTGCGGGGTTACACTATTTTAATGGCCCAACCTTCCCCTACCAATAATCTCTGACAAAGCACAAATATTTACACACAATAACAAGAGGCTACCAGGGGCCTTAATCGCTCACTTGTCTTGTGTGCCTGAACTATAGTATATTAGGCATGCATATACTACTTGACATTGACATTTTCTAAGTGGAATAACTCTTAAAATGAACAACACTACAATGTTGACCTTATACATATTTTGTTCATCATGATGTGCTTAGCAATATGCAATTTGAATTTCTTAAATATCTCGTATAGCTTTCAAGATATTGAGGTAAATCAGTGCAAATTTATAAAAAAATCAAGAAAAAGGGCAATTACTCTTATATGGGTTGTTGGATTTTCTCCAAAATTTTAGGGCAGGTAGATCACGAGGTGCTGATTACTTTTGTTCTCCGTTAGAATTTTAAAAATCCGTGATCGATTTTGACTTATTAGTAAAAAACAGCAATTTACCCCTATGTTCTATTTTTAGCCTTGGCTGCTATGTTTTTCGACGAATCAAAAATCCCTAAATCAGTTTTGTGGGGGATACCCTAAAGTACCACAAAACAAAATTTGGTTTGAATCTGTGCAGCCGTTTTAGAGGAGAAGAGGTTTGAAGAAAAGTTAATGACGACGGACTACGACGACGACAACGGACTACGACGACGGACGACGACGACGACGGACGCCAAGTGATGGCAATAGCTCACATGGACCTTCGGTTCAGGTGAGCTAAACATCAAATCGATCAATGTTCAATTCCACTGCAAACGACAACAAGAACAAATGAATGGTAAAGGAACTCTCTGTAGAACACTCGTCGTTACTGACAACTTGCTTAGAATAATTAATCGACTGATATTAAAGAATTCAAACATATCGATTTCAAATCATACACAACACTTCGAACAAATCCTATATGGATTAAAAATTCTAATCATTAGATTTGAAAGTCGAATGAATAGTTTGGAATAGAGAAGAAACGCTCATTTACTAAATAAGCCGGAAACAGGATAATAATAAATGTTAAAAGTGGTTTTATTGCGGATGCAGAAAACACCAGAAAGTATATTTTCATGCTGACAAGGTGCATCCTTAGATAAAACAATAGATATACCGGTATACTGTTTACGCAGGAAATTAGGTCTTTATCACTTAATTGAAGCATCCGCACAAGACACAATTTACATGTTATGAACATCCTTTCTTATCTAAAAGTTTCCTAATTCAAAAGCACCAATGAAAAATTAATAATATACCATGCGGTAGTTGATTTCGTATATAAGGACAAAAAATCTATACACCCTTGTCCTCGCCGCATAGACAACTTAAAGAGACACAGATAGCTTAACATTGAGAAAAAAGGTAAAAATCCATTTTTTGGGGGGTCTAAGTCTTGTAAGCATGTCTAGTTCAATAATTTTAGTTAAAACTGAAAACAGCAAGTGATATAATGTATTTTTAAAATTCGGTAATTATTAATTGTTTATATACATATGTTTAAGGCTTTGTTTAATTGATCGGTTTTAAGTTATATGTATTACTCTATTTTATTCACAAGGTTGGGCGGAGCTTAAATTTCTCTGTCTTTTAGGTAAGATTTAAAGGTAAAATCCCGAAATAATTTACCCGTGACCAGCCCGGTCAATAAAATAGAGTAATACAATGTATAGTATGTTGTCAAGAACCCATTCGAGTACCACGTGCCATTTTACATATTAATAAGTCTTTTCTCGATTTTAGCTTAACAGTTTTATTCTTCTTATAAGGTACAAACTTCATGAAATAGGTAGGGGTAACCCTCGAGGGACTTAATCAAAACAGCGACAAAAGATTTACTGGTAAACAAATAAAAAATATATATATCCAAAAATATTGTTATTTGGGCGGATTTCAATTGAGCGAATTTAAAAATGACCCCTGTTTTTATTTGAGCGAATTTTTATATTTCAATTGAGCGAATATTTGTTCCAGGTAAATAATGGTAAATATAGGTAAATGGCTATATATTTTGTACAGAAAAGAGAGACAATGGGAATTGAATTTGCAGATACATATTTTACTTAAATGACATTCAAAATATTTTATTCTTATATTAAAATCAGTTGTGGTTGTGGAACAAACATTCAATTCACAGTTTCACTACCTAAATTTCATTTATTTTCCATTTCTATCTATTGAATTTTCGATGGACACAATTCAGAAATACACTAATGACCAAATTTCTAGCGAATTTTTTAAGCTGCTCGGGTACAAATTGGTGCTTGTGTTGACATATAAAATGATAAAGTCAGTCTAGACGTTAACACATAGTGCTCACATTTTAAAGTTGGCTTCTGACAGAGTTTTTTAAGCATGTGAAAAATTATTTTAATAAACATATTGTTTGCATATTTGTTCTATCTTTAAATGTTTCCTTAATAGTACTGCATGTATTAAAGATAATGTTGTACTGCATGTATTAAAGAAAATGTTCTACAGAATCACCCGTAAAAGCAAAATTTACCTGTAGAAAAATTCGCTCAAATGAAAAAAAAAATGCTCAAATGAAACTTTTTTTTTCTCGCTCAATTGAAATATCAATTCGCTCAAATGAAGTGCACCGTGTCATTTAAATAAAAGTGGTGGTTATTTATATTTTAACTAAATAAGATTCGTCTTGTTTCTATATAATTATGCATCCTGAAAGAAAGATTCTTATTGTAAACATTACATGATGGGATGCCGAGAATCACGTTTAAATTGCACTGGTATGGTCGAATTATTCTTTATTTTCAGTGTAAAGTTCAATGCAATTAACAAAAACGACTAATCGACGCTTTTTTGGAAAGATTAAGGCACAATGTTACAATTCCTAAGGGAGTGACCATTTGATGTTATGGCGGCGAGATGGCAAAAGTCTAGAAATAAAAAAAAGCAGGACAGTGCTTTGAATTAAAAACAAGAGGCTCCCAGTAGCCTGAATTGCTCACCTTGTCTTGTTGTCAACCCTATAAAAACTTTTGTAAAGCTAAATGAGCTGATTTTTTAAGCAAGAAAAGATTTTCTTTATCTGAGATAATTTTCATTCTATAAGCACAAAATCATCTGCCAATTTCAACCCTATGAAGACTTTTGTAGAGCTTTATGAGCTGAATGTTTAAGCAAGCAACAGCTATCTACAATAGTTTTTCTTTTATTGGCCAAAAAAAAAGAAAAAAACCCTATAAGGGGTCATCTGACAACTTCGAACAAATGGAGACTGTTGTAGATCTTTTGATGCTGAAGCAGTAGGGTGGCATCATATTTATTCTATTTCTTATACTTTTTTATTTACGAGCCAAAAACAGTAGTCTGACCCCCTGGTCTATTCTTAGTAACAGTGGCCATGCTTTTTGACGAAAAAAAAAATCGAAACACAAGTTTGGTGCAGGACACCCTAAGGATCATTGCCTGACCCCAAGGGGTCAGGTAGTATAAGATTTAGTTGTTACATGGAGGCCGCCATGTTTGCTGTCAGGAAGGTACAGCTAAAATGTGTAACCAATACCCGTACATGCACCTAAATTTTACATTATTCACTGTAAATAAAAACGATGTCAATCATTGTGATATTTGACAAAAACTGTTCAACTGGTTTTTGATAAATGGGTTTGCTACTGGTTGCGTTTCAGCATCACTTTTATTCACATGCTTTTGATGTCTGTGTTAATTAGCTAAAATTAAATGTTTGTCATTATATTACAAACAAATTGCCCTACTGAATTAATTTTTTTTTTAATTTATTCTATTAATAAAATTTGCATCAATTTTGTTCTGTCTATATTATCAGTTGAAAATTAATCGTCATAAAAGTGTATTTAATATGTAAAAAATACATCAGCATGCAACGATAAGGTCAACCAGCGAACAAAACAATTAGTAAGTCATAAGTGTAAATTAAAATTATGGTGTTTTCTATTTAAACTGGAACAGCTATCAAGTGTGTTAATTTGACATATAATTAATTGATTAGAGCTTAATGCACCAGAACGATGATTGATTAATTTTGCCTATATTGTTGAGCAAGGTAAACACACAGTTTCTTGTTTTCTTAGGAGACGACCATTTGATTTTCATAGGGGGGGTGGCGGGCTTTGGTGAAATTTGAAATAAAAAGGCAGGATGGCATAAATCCAGAAATAAAAAGGCAGGATGGTATTTTTCGCTAAAAAAATATAGTTGCTTTAAAAATAAAAAAAATTGTGCGCATAAGCGCGCGAAAAAAATCCAAGCTCGACTTTTTCCGAAAATAAAAAGGCAGGACGAAGAAAATATCCATAGCCCCCCCCCCCAATAAAAATGGTTGCTCCCTTATAGTATACCACGCTCAATTGCAGGAAGTGTGCCTATTAACAAAAATCTATTTGAAAATCATTTTCTGTGATAATTATATACTGAGGTCAGGCAAGCTTTTCTTAAAAGCTAATACTTGTTTATACCAAGTTTCATAATATTCTATTCAGAGGAGATTGTTTTAATGAAAAAAGGGTTAACGGACGACAGACGGCGGCGACAGACGACGACAGGTCCAGGTGAGCTAAATAAGTTGAATGGTTTTTGGCTGAAAAATATGTAGTAGCTTCAAAAAAATTGCAATCGCTAGCGGAAAAAAATAAATCCATTAGTTTTTTTTTTCGAATATATTAAAATCTAGGCAGGACAAAAAAATCCACATCTACCCTTCCCCTTTTAAACAAATGATTGCTCTCTAAAAAAATTGTTAACGTTATATCATTCGTCAAACCGAAATTCACGTCATTGGGACGTAATTCACAATGCAGAAACAGTGAAATTGATTTAGACAACATCTCAATAAGTCAAAAGCTAACAATGGTTAACAGTGTTTTTGGAAGCTCAAACATTAGCCTTAAGTATTAAGCTCGCCCAACCAGATTCGACCGATACTTGCCGTGTTAAATCAATCTCAGAATCATCACATATATACTAGCGAATGTCTTTTTAACAGCAATACTTTAGGAAAGGTAAAACCCTTAACTTACAATTAATCTTTCTGAAGAATTTTCTGGTAATATATAATAGCTCAGGTGTTCTTTTAGTTTTTTTTTCTCACGTGGTTGGGTCGAACTTTAATTTTAAAGCCTTTTTGGGGCAATATTTTTTAGGAGAGATGCACGAAAAATTTACCGGTACTTATTACCAGTCGGGTTAGTTATTTAAAAAATAATTAATTAATCTATCATTTGCGCAATTTAAAAAAAAATAATGAGATTCACACTATTTGAAGAATACAGTGTAAAACCTTTGAAGACACTATTAGTTTAAAAAAAAACTACCAGAAAGTATTCTTTTTGAGATAAAACTGCATAGAAATACGCTGTGTCAAAAGAATGGACAAACTAATTCAAAATGTAAACACTTGCGTGCCGGTAAACTGAGAAACAAAATAAAACAAAACGGACCGGAACGAAAACAAAATCGATAAAGAAGGAAACGAAAATAGAAAATTAAGCAACCGAAATCTGTAGAGATAGGAAACGTAATCGAACGAAACCGGAAAAAAAAGAAAACTGATTCGATTTTACCCGACCCAAGTCGTTTTCTTAATTTACAGATTACGTTTTGTTTTCGTCTTGTTTTGGTTTCATTTCGTTTCACAGTTTACCAGTACCCAGTAAAGGTCATGTTAATAACGGTTTACCAAAAGTAAATATTTATGCTGGACAACACAAAGAATTAAGATGAGATAATTTTATATAAAGCTGCAAAGATTTGAGTTTTTTTAAGATTAGTTTTAGAATGTATACTTTTGATATTTGTTCTTTTTATTCAATGTGAAAAAACTGCGAAATTGATAGGTTCTATGTCTTTAATGTATGCAAAATACTTTTATTCTTTACACGGTAAATTTCATTACAGATCGACTACCATGCATTTCCTCCATTGTGTAGTACTTCTCTTGATATGTACCTCCATGAGATCTTCCATGGGCGCCTCGGATGTCCTCGATTTGTTTCCCGAATTTCATGAACTTTCAAATAAAGTTGGACGATTAGAATCCGGCCTAAAACTTGAACTCAATGATGTAAAAAGTTCTGTTAAGATACTTGAAGGTAAGTGATACTACTAGTATATATAAGTCTCGGATTATGCGTCGGTATGTTTCAATTTCATGTACTATCAAAAGAAGATGTTTTTTCGGGGGAAAGAGGAGCATTTCAAGTCACATTTTATAGTCGGTTGATTTATTATTGAATATCCTCTGTGTTCATTTTGTTTTGTTTATTTGTGAATCAATTGAGAGGAGTGCGCATCGTTTTCGGCTTAGAATTTTGTTTATCCAAATGCTGCTAATGAGAGGTTACTCCTTGAAATTTGCCTAGATGTACAGCGTAACGAAATTAGATTCGCACCCATCTTTGTATTTTGTATTATGATTCATCTTGAACGAATATGTTTTGGTGTTTTTGTTTTGTTTATTTTGTGTTTGGTGTTTTTTAGTTTTGTTTATTTGTTGTTTGGTGTTTTTGTTTTGCTTATTTGGTGTTTTTGTCTTCTTTTATATAAGGTACCATGGTGACTATAAATAATCAGTTTTAAGTGATGCTAAAAATCAGCTTTAAAAGCAAGGAATATTCTTGATAAGCCTCACGCTTTTTGTTATTTCTCTTATTTCGAACCGATCGAACCAGACACACTCTACGTATACCTTACCTTAGTTTACTGGACCTTTCAATAAGTTCTATAATTTACGCTAAATGCAGACTTTTGCATTTATAGGTTGGATTGTAACTAGTTAAAATGTGAAACAGGGTTGGAATGCAAATGATATGTCGTGTTTACTATGATTTTTGTACGAAGCATGTGAAATGCATTATCTTAACTTTATATATATAAAAAGACACATTTCTGCAGTCTTCAATTTTTGGCTGGATTTCACGGAATGAAAAATACGGGTTATAAAATGGTAAATGTTGGGCGGGAAGCGGGCGGGGCGAAATTTTCGTAACAGTTTTCCCCATCAACTACTTTTCACAGCCACTTGATATTTGTTATACAGCATCAGATTAGCGTCCCATACCGTGGGATTTGATTTCAGGTGTCTCACACACCTACTTCCTGTTTACTGACTTAGTTATTTTTTTACATGAATGTTCAATAACAGAAAATTTTCGTAACTGTTTTCTCAGCAACTACTCATCACAGCCTCTTGATATTCGGTATGCAGCATCAGCATGAGATCCCATAAAGTGGGATTTGATTTCAGGTATTTCGCTCATCTGCTTCCTGTCTACCGACTCTTTAATTTTTGACATATTAAATTTTCATAACAGTTTTTTTTTTACTTTTACAGATCCAGTGGCCTTTTCAGCATTCTTTTCAGAATCTGCAGCTAGCAAGTCGACGGACATAAAAAAAGGAAGCACTTTTGTATTCGATCGAACCGTGTTTAACAAAGGCAGTGCGTACAGTATATCGACAGGGAAATTTACAGCGCCCTCTTCTGGGACGTATGCGTTCACTTGGACCATTTGTGTTGATGCGGATTACTATGATGGTAAGCTACATGTAGAGTATGTAGAATAGAAAATAATGGATGGTGGATTAAGTAAAACTTTTCAATTGTCTGTTTGCTTTGGAAAGCTCTGTATGATGATCTCTAGCTAGATCTGCGTCACATTTTCCCCATACCCACCTCGCCTCTCCTTTCTTCAGTGTGGTTCTTCAAAATTGGCTGTTTCCTTTGTATTCCCATCCCGCCCCATATTTCATATCATTATCATCATCATTTCATGCTCTCCTTTATAGTGTTGCAAGAGCGTAAAACACAAAGTGAACTTAAACTCACTTACTCCACTTAGGGATGTTCGCTACTGTTATCTAAAATGAATAGGTTTCAAATTTACTGCCTTAAATGAAAGGAAAATAATAAAAGAAATGCAATAAGCAACAACAACAAATACAGTCAAACCTGTCTATAGTGACCATTCAAGGGACCTTGACAAAAAGGTCACTAGAGACAGGGGGTCTTTATATAGAGGTTGTCGAGATAAAGTATATATATAATGTTAGGCATGTGCATGTGTATTAACTGAGACACAGTTTCCATAGATCTATAGAAAGTATAGTATACTGATTTAATATTGTCCTATTGAAGCTATAAACAATAGACTACCGGTATTTTACTGGCAATATTTCATTAATATTTTTAACATACATGTCTTGAGAAAATTTATCTAAAACTTTGTTTAATACATGTTTGAATATAGGTTTACAGTATTTTAGTATGCAGTTTTGAAGTATATTTTTTTAAATATCCCTTTTTACCTTATTCATAAGTAAAGGGAATGTTGCCAAAAAATTTCTCATAAATCATAAAAAAATACCTCCATTTGATTACTATAGTAATAAATTTCATAAATCTAGAATTGACAAAATTATTAATTACCAACTCTTTAAGACATAAGTTAAACTGACCCTGACACAAGCAATAAGTGATAATTACTACTTCAAAAATCTTCCTAAAATTTACATGAGAACTAATTACTAAACATCAAAGAAAGGTGACAATTCCTAATTAGCTTTGATCTGACAGCTGACCCAGACCAATTAAGAGTCATTTGCACTAATTTAAGGTCCTTACATACAGGTTTTGGCACTTCAAGGGACAGTTTCTTATGGTCACTAGTCACGTTGGACAGGTGGTCACTATATAGAGGTCAAATATATAGGAAAAATTGTTGGGGGGACTCAAAATAGTCTTTATGGACAGGAAGTCTTTATATGGAGGTGGTCACTAGTACAGGTTTTACTGTAATTGATATTTAAATTTTGGCGGGAAAAGTAAAGGTTTTCTCTGACTTTTTCTTAGGTTTAGCATCAGCACTATTTAGCTGTTAAAAGTTTAAATGCATGAGAGAATAAATAAAATTTGATATTTTGTTTTGTTTATTACCTCTTTGTGACATATTAAAGACATTGAAATAAGAAAATTGCGGAGGGGGTTCGTTTGCAAAAAAATTAACACTATTTTGATTGTGAAAACCAGAGGATTCCGAAAATCTGACAGTAATCACAAAACAAGACCAGTAACCATCTTTAAGACCTCAACATGCTATGAATTGTGTATGTAAATCAGGTCTCAAGTTTAAATAGGGCTCAGCCACCTCAGGCAGTTTCTTCGGGCAAAATTATAACTTAAATTAAAGCCAAATGTGTGATCAATTATTTTCTTTTATTTCAGTAAATTTTCATTTTGTTCATTCTTATAGGTGGGTACGGCGAATATGCGACATCATTAGTTGTTGGCTCTACTGTTCAAGGAAAATTGCATGTAGACACTGAAGTCGAAGATGATGAAGAATGTGCGACTGGTTTTACGATTGCAAATGTAAAATCAGGCCAAGAAGTTTACATTCGTTGCTTGGGAGATAATCAGGGGAAAATACTCTCCCGGGAATATCTTACTAGAACAACGTTCTCAGGTTGGAAGATATAAATAACTTATAATTAGTGACAAAAACACAAAATGTATATTAATCATGATCAATAAAATATATTAAAAACCAAATTATATGTAATATCAACCGTTTTGAAACATCCTTTCAAAATTGTCTAAACCCTATGGTTCTTCCTACCCCAGACATAGGTTGATCATCTAAGTAATAATTTGGGGCCCTATTTGGTATTTTTGCTTGTACTGTTCTATGCTCTTCATAATCGTATAGTGTTTGGCATTTTCAATATTTTTGGTAGAGCGCCTCTGATGAGTCTTGAATAGACAAAACGCGCGTCAGGCGTAGTTAGATTTATTGTCTGGAACTTTGTTGTCATTTGTATTTCTCAAAACAACAGTGAATGACACAAACAGAAATTTCAATGACAAAAAATATTAGAAATTTAATTGTTAATTCGTGTCAAACACTGATTTATGAAAGGATATTGAGTAAATGAACATGAGACCACAACACATATGTAACTCCAACTGCAATTTATTTCTATGAGCTGTATGGCCATTCCGGAAAATTATTCATCATCAGCAGCACTAATACCCAAACAAAGGTAATCCACAATTTTAAAGATGTTCAAAATGCACATAACAAACGAAATCCAAACATATATGGCTAAGGGCAAATCTACGATGGAGGGAGTTAAACCTTGGATTTTAGAACTAACATCAATTTAGATAGTGGTTAAAACAAAATGTATACATGAGAAGAAATCACATGTACAAATACCTTTTATCTAAAAAATAATAAAGAGCATACATTTTAAACACGGGGAATTGTTCTACTAACTCCACATGGTATAAAAGACAAACTCCTTGCATAAATAATCTATGAAAGGATATGGAGTAAATAAACATGGGACCACAACACATATGTAACTCCAACTGCAATTAATTTTTGTGGTCTCACGATCACAGCTTGTGGTTACCCTCGGGGACCTCTGGTCCACCAGCAGCGGATATTGACCCACTGGGGGGGGGGGAGCAGTGGTTTCAGGAGTCATGCATCCTATGTACGTTTTGTTTTGTTCTGTAATATATATCGGAAACTTAGATCGACTACATGTACTGGATTCTAAGATCGATCGTAATGCAATGAAAGGCTTTAGCACAATATAACTCTTTTTCCAAAAACTATGTGATTTTCATAATCTATAGTGTAAGTTAAGAGAATTTCAATATCGCCGGTTTGTAATAATTCTTATTAAAGAAATAAGAATGCTTATGCCGGTTTGGAGGTTTGGTTATTTTAGGCCTACATGTATACGCAGCTTTTTTCTTTAAGTGAGAAATTTATTGACTAAAAATTATATTCACAGGGGTGCAAAGCCGAGTTGCAGCATTTACTTACCAAAACTTTAGCAAAGCTATATGATACGAAAATGGACAAAATTTAGTTACATAACAGTTCATCACAATTGAATAAACGACAAATAAATATATTTTTTAAAAGAAATTTTCTAACATTTTCTGCCGCTGTGACCTTGACCTTAATCGGCTTGACCCAAAAATCAATAGAATTCCTTTTCTCTTTATATCTAACAAGTATAAGCTTTCCAAAAAAGCTTGCTCGGGCCTGGCATTAATTTTTAACGGATGTTTATAATGTTTACGAAGACACATGTAAATCGCAATTAAAAAAATCTGCAACAACCAGAAAACTTGAATATCTTAATAAGAAGTCTCAGAGCAGTTCTAGAGGTACAAATATTGGGCAATGGGGCACCCGAATGATATAATTCTGAAAAAGCAAAGTCAAAACCAATTGCAGCACGAAGAAACGCACAGCATAAAACACAAACATACGAAATAGAAAATAAAGAGATGTGAAATAAGTGTACGCGACACAGCCCACAATTAAACGGCAATTTAGAAAAACCACAATGGACAACCGCCAGCAGGCTACAACGAGGGCCATTTGGCACTGCTCGCGGTTCTGCAATTGGCCCATGGTCTAAATAAGATGCATATAATTCAAATCCAGCCCTGATATAGTCACAGATAGACCCCCTTCTTAAACAAGGAACAGAAAACACCAAAAAGACAAGCACAAACGAAAGCTTTGTCAAAGATTCCTGGCCCAGGACAGGCACATGCAACATGTGGCGGGGCCAAACTAGCCCCTTGGGCCCAACCTACCCCCCCACCAATATCCCCAGACAAAGCAAAAAAAACAAACACACCATAAAAAATCAACAGAATGGCAATCAGAAACGCGAACCACAAGCCATGGAGTAACGAATCAATTGTAATAGGAAAACTTCATAAGTTTGAGCAAATGGAATGTTGCAACACAAGAAGGGTAATTGACGATTGGATAGTTGAAGTCATCACGTTTATCATAGAGCTTTGTTGACAGCTTCAATTTTTAAATGCATATCTAAATATGAAGCAGACTTCCTAGAAAAAAGGCTTTTATTTTTTTGTCATTTTTTTCATGATTGCAATCAACTGAAAAGTACACTACAATTCTATACTCTGTGACCTTTTTCTCTTTTGCTTTAACAGTTTTGTTACTTCCAACTCAAGTGTTTGATATATTATTAATACCGGTACATATGAATGTACAAACTTGGGCTCACCACCAACTCAATTATGCTGTTTCCTACGCATGTCAAGTCCACTGCATGGTCACATTCGAACCCGTTACAAGTAACGCTTATACATGTATTAGATATATTTTTTAAAAATAAAGTTATTATAAATTCATAAATTACCATGACGAACACAGATTCTAGACCGGACAATACATTTATTTAAGTGGAGCACACTTATCAGAATAATTGATCGATAAAGAAACCCCCGATTATGCCCAATAATGGACTGAACCAGTTAAATATAGCTACAGAAGATGAGTGTATATTATGATTATATGCTTGTTTTGATCCTTATGATTATGACATAAAATAGCGTAATATTTATCTTTATATCTGAGCCGTTTATATTATCTGGTTGATAGAATTTTAATTAACTATTAAATGTAGATCTAGGTATACACATTTGTTAGTGTACTGTACAAAAGTTTATAAATAATCATGACAGAACACAGACTCCAACCTTTGCATAAGACCGACACTTATCAGTCGTGAAATTTGAAAACAGGTACGGGTCCAAACAAAATCATACTAGGGATATTCCGATTAGTAATCGGAATCATTCGGCCAATTCCGCTGCCCGGAAGCGTCTTCAATTTTGATGCATCGATCATTTAAATGTTTTGAAAGTAAAGGAATCCAATGAGTGAATTTACAAGCCCTGTTTTTACAGAGATCTCCATGTAGTTGCTTTGAATCTAGATGCTCGGGCCCTTGAGCCCGAGCAATAATATCCTAAAATCTCATTAAAATTAATTGACAACTTTTTGAGTTATGGCCCGGAAAACAACTAATTCTAGAAATTTTCTAACGTTTTTTCTGGCGCTGTGAACTCAGTAACCTTGAAAAGATTGACCAGTAGGGTTCCTCCTCTTGTGAAAGGTTACAATATCACAAAGTTTCATTAAAGTCGGTTTACAACTTTTAGAGTCCGGAAACCACTTATTCAAGAAATTTTCTAACGTTTAGCTGTCGCTGTGACCTTGAATTTTAATGAATTTTCCCCTCAATTCAATAGGATTCCTCCTCTCATGGTATGCAAGAATATCTCAAAGTTTCATTAAAATCAGTTGACTTTTGAAAAATAGTCCGGACACCACTGATTCAAGACATTTTTCTAAAGTTTTTTCTGTCGCTGTGACATTGGCCTTGAACGAATTTATCCCAAAACCAATAGGATTTCTCCTCTGATAGTATGTAACAGTATTCTAAAGTTTCATTAAAATCAGTTGACAACTTTTAATTGATATTTGGTATACAGCTTCACCACAATGAGTTATAATGTGACTCCCCATTCCAAAAAAGTACTCACCTAGCCCCTGTGAATTTAATAGCATTTTTTTGTGTTTTAGGGCTAAAGGTTGAAATTAAAGTATTGCAGATAGACGAAAGCTGTTGCTTGCTCAAATGTTCAGCACATTAAGCTAAATACAAAAGTGCTCTTTGGGTCACATTTGTCAAATGACCCCTTAGTATAATGGTTATCATTAAGACAAGGTGAGGGCTTCAGGCTCATGGGAGCCTCTTGTTAGAAAATGAAATGCAATATCATTCAAGATCTTGATAAGGACTAATAATCATGATAATGCATCATTTTTTGTCAAAATCCATTGAAACATGAACATGTGGATGTTATACACAAATGTATTGAAAATCTGTTGCAAGTCCCACTGTGGTCTTGACCTACATGCACATTATGTACATGTACATTGTGTACATACAGGCTGCTGGGTGTTCTATTGTGGAGTTGTGTCTTATACATTTATTCCACATTTCAAATCAGTAATGTTCAAAATCTTGATACATCAGTTCTAAGCACCTAATGCTAATAAACAACCATACCAAGTTTTGTTACAATTGGACTTGTGGTGTCAGAGGAAACATGACACCACCCACTAGAAATTAGGTCACTGTGACCTATATTTTACACATGAATGACTTTGGTTAAGTTCTTGGTTAAGGTCCATATCTCGAATGGTACATTTTTGGGGTCAATGGTATTTCAGTGTTTTCCGTTGGTCACATTGAAGGCTGCTGGCTGTTTTACGTTGTGGATTTTAAAAATTGTTGTCAATGTTGTAGGTTGTGTCGCGTACACTTATTCCACATGTACAAATGTACATGTACATGTATAATTTTTTTGATGACAAAAATCCTGGGAAAAAACAATAAAAATAAAAAGTAAGATTTTTAATTATTTTTTTTCTATTGAAGCAAGGAATTCTTTTTTCAATTCTTTATATTCTGCTACTGAAAGAAGTTCAAGTCCACGCTTTACTCGTCTTGTCAACATTTCTGGAATAAACACCCACTTGTAAAAGAAATCAAGTGCAGGCATATGCTCATTATACCATTTTGCTCGATCAAAGTAAATTCTCTCAACAAATAAGTTTTCCTCTGGACCAAACCAGACAACAAAATCAACAAAGTCTAATTTAGAAATAAATAATTGTCCCTGCACTTGAAGATAGTAATTATTATTTCTTTTTAAAGAAATTTTTCCACTGTCATCTTTTGATAAGTAAAATTTGGAATCCCCACAAGCTTCATCTACTGACATTCCACATTTACTAGCTGGACATTTACATTCTATTCCTCCAACAACTTCACCACTTGTACTTTTTATTATAAAGCCATCTAAACTTGCACCATAACCAGGCCTTTCTTCAGACAATAAGAGTCCTGACTTGATAACATTCAAGTTTTCATTATTGTTTTTGTCACAAGTATACTTAATATACATGTCAATGGCATCTTGTTCATGTTCCTTGCCATATTCAAGATACTTTGATGTTGGACTGTCATATAGCATTGTTTTAATTAGAGAATTTGGGTTTGAAGAACACTTAATAATTTTTCCAAAATTTGAGGCTGTCATTTTACAGCGGTGAAGTTGTTGCCATAATTCACTTCCTGATTGAAGTTTTGTGTTGCGTTCTATTACGTCTATGGTCTCTTTAGAAATAACCTCATTTTCTACAATATCTGAAACATATTCATCAATAAATTTTGCATTTATTTTGATTTCATCTGAAATGTCTAAGTTCACTTCAATGGTCGGAATTTCAGTTACATTATTTTCAATCTTTTCCTCAATACAAATACATGTTTGTAGATTCTTTGAAAGTGATGCTGTTGTTTCAACTATAGCATTCTCACTAACATTGATACTTTCAACAGTGTCAGTAAACTCAATCTGCCCATCTCCAGAGCTGTCTGGTTTTTCATGAAAAAGAAAAAATCCAGATGATGGGGCACACTCACTTAGTTTTTCATACAAAATACTTTGTGCAAAATGGTTTAAAGACCTATGTTGTGGTGCTCTTGGGTCATACAGACTGTTCTGATTGTCCCTCTGCCTACTTGTATCACTTCCAAATTGAATTTTCGACACATTGATATCCTTAATTGGTTTTGGTTGAATTGTAAGATTCCTCGGAACAACCCAGCCATTCAATTTTGAAGTACACGAAACTTTTTCTGGTCTTGTGTGAAGTCCATTCATAAAGAATGTATGTACAGCAAAAAGCAAACCTCCAACGTGGTTGCATTTCCCACATCCACCAATACCAAGTCTGAAAAATTAATTGAAAAAAATCAACCTTTCATCATTCAATCATGTATAGGCACAAATACATGTAAGATAATCTTGTAGGTAAACCTTGGTTCGTTTTGCATTCAACATGACATGTATATAAAGGTATTTTTATTGTCTTATCAAACTCTTGTTTTAAATATAGAGGGTGGTAAAGGGTTATTTTCGTGCTACGTTTTCGACGTTTTTAATTTAAGTGTTTTTGTGATTTTGATTTTTATTTCTCGTGTTTTCTTGTTGGGGAGGTTGTACGTGCTCCGCTTAAATTGTCTGTATTTTTGTCCCGTGTTTTGAGATTTTTATTACCCATGCTTCGTTTTCTGCCTTTTTGAAGCACGTGATATCGTGTTTTCGATTATCTGAATTCATTTTTTTCGTGTTTGGCAATTTTTTTAACTCGTGCTTCGTTTTCAGCGTTTTTGAAGCTCGTGTTTTCGTGTTGGGACCCCCCCCTTTTACCACTCCCAATATAAAGTACATGTGTACATTTACCCACAATGTTCAGTGAACGCTGAAACAAAAAATGGATTGAGACTTTAAAATATTGAAATGGATTGAAAAGAGAAACTTTTCTCAGACCCCTTTGTTCTGTTCTTAGCAACAGTAGCAATGACCAAATATATAAAAATCTGCATATCAGTTATATTTCTTTATTAACCCAATTAAAGAGGTACATTGAGGGCATATAAATTAGACATGTAAACAAACAGGACACATTTTACATTGATTGTGTTAATTAAATATGCCTTCCAGTAACCTAAAATTAACAAGGGGTCTAGGATTTTTATGCCCTGCTGATAGACCACAGGGCATTTAGTCTTACTGATGTCTGTCTGTAGTTTTGTCCTGAAATGATTTCCATCACATGCCATATTAGCTATTCTTGCACAGAAACTGTGCAGCTTAATTACATACAAAAATGTAAATCAAATTTTTAGTTAAGATTATTATGCAAGTGCTCTTGAAGTGTTGGAAATTTCTAAGCCAAGTCAGTAAGGTCAAAATAAAAGATAGAGATATACATGATATATTTTTGTATTACACATGTATACCTACCCAGCAGGACATTCACAAGCAGCAAATCTGACATCTCCTGAATTGCTGAAAATTATCATGACTCTGTACTTTGTTTTTCTCATTGAAGCGATCACTTTTGACTTAACCCAGGAATAACCAAGACCTTTGGCAACTTCAATGTTTGAAACATGGCCTTCTGCATAGAGTTTATATGATTTCATCTTCTTATAACAAGAACCTTTCATTGCACTGTCGTCATACTTTTGAGTTTTCAAAACAAGATAGTCATACACTTGGTGAAAGTTACATTCAACCATGTTGCGTAAGTCGTTGCTCCAGATCCTATCCTTTGCTGATAAATTTAAAACATCATATGTCAGTTCCTTGAACTCATCAAAAACGCTGAAGGGGTTGGTACAACCAGTAGATACTGACGTACTTGCACTTGTTGAGCATGCTGGTCCACTTTGGTCACTCTTTAATGATTTTATCTTCGTTTGCAGGGCATAACATTTTGCGACGAGGACATCCTTGTTTCCCGACGTCGGCTCTTCATACGCCTTCAGAATAGCTCTCAGTTTAACAACTGTCAACTCTCTAAAATTTTGAAGGGTATAGTTTTCAATTTCAGCGTTCATGGCGTTCATCGCAACGGAAGTAGGCTCAGTCTCGTTTTGAAAAAATAGCGTTGTAAAAGTCGGATTCAAAAACGGAACGTGAAACACGACTATTGTCCGGAAACCTCTAATTCAAGCAATTTTCTAAGGTTTTCTGTCCCTGTGACCTTTACGTTGAACGGATTTATCCCAAAACCAATAAGGTACCTCCTATTATGGAAAGCAACAATATTTCAAAGTTTCATTGAAATCTGTTGACAAATTATGGTCTTGAAACCAATAGTTGACGCCCGCCCCGCCAACACAGTCATAGACAAACAAGCAAATTGGGTATAGAAATAGAAATAGAAATAGCTTTATTCCAATTAAGGGCCCTATAATAGAGCATACAATTACATATAAGTGATTATGACAATTTGTGACAGTAAATAAAATTAAATAAATAAATAAATAAATAAATATCTTTATTTCCTAATCATAGGGCCCATCATTGGGCATATAAATCAGTCTACAAACATATAAGTTTGTATAAGAGAGAGAGAGCCAGGTGGGGTAAGGGGATTAACTCTATCTAATATTACATCTACATATTAATTATGTTACTTGTACAATCTATATCAATTATTTATAGTATTTTGTCTTATATAATAAAGATCTATCAGATTATATAAATCATTAATGAATTCAAGATCTTCATTGATCATAAGCCAAGAAAATAATTGTGAGTTGTTTAATTTTTTTAAATTTACATGCTGTTTTAGTAGTTTTTCTATAAAAGGTTTTCTTTTATGCTCATATGCATTGCATTCAAGCAAAAAATGTACTTCGCTTTCAATTGAGATATTATTGCAATATTTGCAGATTCTCTCATCCCTTGGCAGAACCTTAAATTTACCATTTTCTAATATTCTTTCATGTCTTCCTGTTTCTATTCTAAGTATATATGATTACTAGTCCTGAATTTTGCTTAAGTTTTTCTTTTTTCCATCTTTATAAAATTTCGTCTTTTTCTTCTTTATAAAATTATAACAGATTGATTAATAACAACAACTTAATAATTTTACAGGTATATGACACACAGCATTGTACAAGTTGGTACAAGTTGTGTAAACAACAATCCCAACTGTCTGTATACCAAATACAAGATGCCTAGCTATGATACTTTTCAATCAATTCTTTTTCCACAAAAGTCTTACAAAAAAGTTTACACACTGATAAAAAACCAAAGTTCACAGAGTCTTTGGAAGGCCAGGGGTCATACGGCATGCGCTTTGTTCCGTATAGACCACAACCCAAACTGGCTGTATACCAAATTTGCTTAGCTATCATACTCTTTGAAAAAAAAATTAATACCATCGCCGCCGCCGCCGCCGCCGGAGAGTATTACATATGTCTCGCCTTCCGCGACTATTCGTTTCAGGCGAGACAAAAACTACCAAATTGGAGTTCAAACCATGATTGCTAGTATGATATAGACAGAGCCTTATGCTTAAATCAATTTGAATTTACAGAATTTGAAATACTTTAACGAATAGCCCTGAACACATAGTACTTTCTCGGGGAAAACAGTGCGATACATTGTAGCAAGTGACATCGAAAAATTCGATTATCACAACAGCAGGGCAATAAACATACCGGTATCGCGATTCTAGAAAGTACACCGACTAAGATATTATGTAGAAACATGTTTATGGACTTTTACTATGGCAATTGCCTGTTCGTACAGGTGCTCTGAACTCAACGAAGGAATTCACAACACAGCAACAAAAATTAACAAGTTGGCTATTGCTATCACTTGGCGTCAGTCCATAAACTTTTAAAACGTTAACTCCTCTGACCCTTTTGCAATCAAACTTTGTACACTAATGGAACAAAACTATTGTTTAGATTTACTGTTAAAAACATGTCATGACTAAAAAAGAACATAGGGATAACTTGCAGTGGTTTGAAAATATATTTTTTAAATCGGTCACAGACTTCAAATTTCGTCGGCAAGCCAAAGTGATTATCATCTTAAAATATACTTGCCTTGCAATTTAAAAAAACAAACATCCAACAGCCCATGTACATTTGTAGGAGTTATTGCTTTTTCTTGATTTTTTTCAAAACTTTGCACTTATTCACACTTAATATCTTGAAAACTCTAAAAGATGTTCAAAAACGTTATTGTTTTAAGCAAACCAAGATTTACAAAATATGTATATGCAACAGGGTCAAAGTTGAAGAACCAGCTCTTCAGAATCTCAACTCTACACTCCGCTCTATAGATTCATGTTGGAAGCTAACTTCTTATTTATAACGTTTACCTCATTAAATGTTAAAAAAGATGATTTTGCCTTGCGTTGAAGACAGGTGACAGGTGAAACATTTATGATCCTAGCGCCTCATGTTTTGATAAATATGGAATGCTTGGGTTTCATGATATAACTTAATTGCTTGTGATATAGCTAAAAAAAGTAAAAGTTACTAAACATCAATCCTTTTGGGAAAAAAACAGATGAGATAACAAACAAAATAGGAAACTAAAATTAAATTGACATTTTTTCATTTGTTTTTTGTTTTTTTTTTGTTTTTTTTTGTTTTTTTTTGTTTTTTATTTATTTAAAGTACCATTGAAGCGGATCTATAGTCCCGACACTACAAAATTGACATTCATGATACTAGTCCGTCTATTCCGTTATCAACGAACCAATCAAACTGACAGTTTACTGGTTCCTCTACGCCATATTGATAGCTTCAGACCTATTATTTGGACAGTATACTGGTCCGACCTTCGTTGTAACCCACCAACAAAAGAGAGTGTAACAAAACTTGAATGCTACCGATTGAGCATCACTATGGGAACACTATAAAGAGATGGTCCAAACCCCTTTAATTTACTAGACCACAAAAATGTAGCAGATATGTCAATATAGGAACTTGGAGGATCAATCTATGTGTCCGAGAGAAAAGACAAAGCAAATAAGACAAACCGGAAAAATTGAAGATCGCAATGGTTCTGACTTGGTACAAGCTTGTAATAAAATTGAGGGTTAAACGAGGTATTGTGGCGCCCAAAACCCCCCTCGATCTTTGGGTCCGAAAATAACGGTTTTAAGACATTATAAAGATATCGATGCGATCATCTTAGCACAAATTAATTCCAGCGATTCTTCTCTGACTCCATCTTTAAGGATGTTCGCTGGTCAGTTTGAAAATAATAAGGAATCTTAATTTATATATTTGATGAATAGGCCATAGGTACAGGTACAAAATAAGATTATTGCCGAACTTGTTTTCGAGAAGATAAGCGTGAAAAATTTGGCGGGAAAAGCCTTTCTAGTGTTTTTCTAAGTTTAGTGTTAAACCCTATTAGAAATATCAAGAAATTTATAAAACTTTGTAAATTAACTCTTTATGACCCAATAAACCTTATTATGAAAAGAAATTAGGAGGTTGCAGAGCAAGAAAGGTATCCCTATTTTAATGGTAAATTCAAGAGGATTCCGAAAATCTGACAGAAATCTCAAAAATTGACTAGCGATCATAATTAAAAGCCATGCTGTAGTTGAACGTCTGTCGAAGTGTATATGCTTGCCACTGAAACGGAAAACAAACAACAAACCAAAGCAGTATCTTGTTTAGAAAGTAAGCTTATAGTATGTTTTGGGTTTTTTAACAGTCGCAATAAAGGAATACAAAAGCTGAGTTTCTTTTAAATCCTATTGCTTATCGGATCAAAAGGTTTATTTAGGGCAAGAAAAGGTTGGATTTAGGTCTGTTATTTTCATATTCTTGTTAAAATTATTTATTTCAACCGTGTGGCGCAAGACAATCAAGGCTATAACAGAGCGAAATACATATCCTTAGCATCAGAAGCAAAGAGGCACCAATGGGGGCATTCGAGTGTCAAAAGTCCGAAAGGGCAACGACGAAACCGGTGAACACGAACAAAAACAGCACGAAGAAACCCAAAACACAAAATCAACCGAACGGAAATCAACAACTCGAACTCAAGTCGTAACAAGAGTGAACTCAGGTGCTCTGGAAGAGTAAGCGGTTCCTTCCTGCTATAGCACACCCGTCATTTCCAATTCAGAATCCGGTAACACCCCAACATCTGCACTCATTTGAGAGATAGAAATGCCATATTTGTCTTCGAGTGCACGGTTTCTACCGTAAAATTTCTTGAGTGAAGACAGCAATCGTGGAGCAACATAACCCTGTGTCACACGTGACGCTCTGCCAAGGAAATCGATGTAATTCTCGCAAGCTCTGGAGTAACGAATCAACTGAGATACGAAGACTCCATAAGTAGGAGCGGACGGAATGTTAATTGTTACATAAAAAGGGAAAGTTGGCGATTGGAAAGTTGAAGTCATCACGTTTGTCATAGAGCTTTGTTGAAAGTCTTCCTTGAGAGTCAATTTCGAAATGTAGATCTAAATATGAAGCAGACCTCCTAGAATCCGTTGTGTCCTTTATCTTAAGTTCCTTGGAATATATGAGATGGAGAAAGTCACCAAATTGAGAATTGACATCAACAATATAACGGAAAGTGAGGTTAAAAGAGAGAGATTTTATATTGGGTCAACGTGTGTGGAAAGTCCCACGCTTCATGCACGCAAAGAGTCCGTTTGTGGATTTTCAAATCGTGGGACCACATAGACTAAATTTTATGCCCTACCCACCTCTTCCCATCAAAATTTACAGTTCCTTTAGTTTATTCCAAATACACCCCCTATATCTCATCATCATTTCATGATCATTTAAGGAAAGAAGCAGAGGTACCAATGGGGTATCCGAATGTCAAAGTCCGAAAGGGCAGGTGCTCCTGAAGAGTAAGCGGTTCCTGCCTACTAAAGCACACCCGTGGCGCTGCCAATCTCCAATTCAGTGTGTCAAATCCGGTAAAGGAAGATCTTAATATGACAAACCAACATCTGAACTCATCAGCGAGATGGAAATCCCATATTCGTCTATGAGTCCATGATGTCTACCGTAAAATTTCTTGCTGCAAGTTGTTTCTGGTTATGGAAAGTTGTACCATAGGGTGTGCTAATATTGGAACTTAATTTGAAAAAGTGAATGCAACAAATAGGGTCACTATTGACTTTAACATTGTATTCATATACCTAAGCAAAGATAAAACATTTCTCCTTTAAATTTTACGATTTAATTTTTGATAATATTTGATAAATAATGTTTTATCTAGTACATGTGCATAGATTACTTAAAAACAAAAGCAAATAATTATTGTAATTGTAGTTTCATTTTCATTAAATCGGGAGGCGTTTCAATTTTTGACCATGTTTGAAACTGAGATTGTTCATATGCCCGAGATGCGTCACTTCTGGACGAAGATCTGGAATGACATACACTGCTCTAGTTAATTATCACCGAGAATTCTGTGGAACACATGGTAAATCTTTCTATTGCCTTGACTGCAAACAATTTCTGTGTTTTCGTGTAGATTAATTCATGATCGAGCATCGCTATTCGTACAGATTCGAATCGGGTAGATCGTACAGTTATGGCAGGAAACCATCATTGCAAAAAACATCATCAAGCTCATTATTTTTATTGTAAAACTTGTAATTTTTTAATATGTCAGACATGTATGCTTTCTGAACATAAAGGACATACATGTAACCAATCAGCTGTTGACGATTTTGCAGAGAAGGCCAGAGATATCGCCAGGCAGATGCTGGAAAACGAAAAATTGAAAATAGACAAAGTTGAGCAAGCTTTAACAGACATTGACACTTTTCTAGTTGAAACAATCGAAAAGGACGGAAATGAACAGATATCTAAAATACAAAAGAAAGCATTGAATTTTAAATGCATAATAGATTTGGAACAGAAGCGTTTAATTGATAAAATTCAAAAGCATATGCAAATTGAAAAGGAGTCTATTCACGTTAAAAGTTTAGCTCTACAAAATCTGAAGAAAAATCTCGAATCTTCATGCGATTTTTTACAGAGCTGTTTGAGTACAACTAGCAACATTTCATTTGTTACTTCTTTTTCGTCCTACCAGAATAAAGAAATTCTAGATGAAATTCCTTTACTTAAAAAACCTGAAAAAGTTGAGGACTTCAACTGCAGGGAATTTATAGAAAATGCAGTCACAAATGCTTGCGAACTTTTTGATTGGTAAGATTCCTTAACCTTTTTTTTCAAAATATGTCATGCTCCTAACATAATATCAATTTAATATTAATGCTTCATTCACTTCATTTTGCACTCAAAATCGAGTTCATTGACGTTAAGATATACGGAAAAAGACATTCGATACTCTAGGTGTTTTGCCTTGCTGACATTTGTTGTTGAAACCACAGAGTCTGTTATGGATGAAAAAGTATTTGCGAGTGCACTGTTAAAGCCTTGTACTTTACCAAATGATTAGATTTGGGAATTGAAGATTGTCAAAAATATTTGAATCTGACGATGAATTATCAACATCAATTCACAAATACTTGACTTAGGGACCGACCATTTAAGGGGGGGCTTGGTTTTTTCCTTAAAAAATATTCTGAAAATTATTTTTCATGAAAAAAATTTATTGGCAGCAGAGGGTAAGAAAACAAATATTCTGAAGAAGGATTTTTGCCACATAAAAGAGGGTATTGATGGGGTACCCTTCATAACGGATAACGGCTAAAAATATCGCCATATAACGGTAACGGTAGCCCAAATCAACGTAACGGTTAGCTGATCTAACTTGTCTTTGAAATGAAAAAAAAAATGTTTCCATCTATATTGATACTTCGAATACAGTATAATTCAGTAAAATGCATAATTTTGAAGTGCTAAAAAAATAAAAACTAAGTACTCCACGTCTTTTTTTCATTGTGACGGTAAAAAATACTGCCAGCAAAAACGTTTAACGCCTATTTTGTAGGCGAAATAACGCTAACGGTTGCTAAATTTAAGGTCATAACGAATCACGCCAAAAACTGGATAACGGAAAACGGTTAAAAATATCCCCATATAACGCTAACAGTAGCGAAAATAAGGCAAATAACGGCTATAGCTTAAAGGCATCAACACCCTCATAAAATAATGATAATGATAAAAAAAATATTCTGTCGCGACGCCTTCGAAAAAAAATTTCTGACCAAAACAAAAAAACAAGGGCCCCCCTTCAAGTTAAATGGTCCGTCCTTATGTTTTACCTTTTATGCAATTGCTAAATTAAATACATATCCTCCACATCGCATACGCGATATAGGTATATTGCAACTATAAGTACTCGTTGAACGTTACACCTTTCTTGAATTTGAACTAATTCTTGATTATCGCCCTTGGACCGTTGGTCCATCAAATACATCATTTGTAATGTATTCATATTATGACAACTCATTTTTACTTTACAGTGACATCTTTGATAGAAAGAACAACGAAATCGAGAACTTAAGGTAATTCTAGAAAAAAGACAAACATTATTCTTTATTTTCTTTTGGAGCTTGTCTCAGAGAAAACCATATAAGACCTTAAATTTTGTTAAGTACCGATCATCCTTAATTTGGAGCTACAAGTCAAAATCCTCAGAGCGGGTTCGTTTCCTTGGTCCGAGATATAGAAAATAATGAGAAGAGGAATAAGTGTACGCGACTGACACAGCTCACATAACAAACGGTAATTTAGAAGAAAAAAAACTACAACAACAAAAAAAAAACAGCCAGCAGCCTTCAACGAGGCCATAACAAGTGGTAATATAGAAAAAAAACACAAAGGAAAACAGCCAGCAGTCTTCAACGAGGCCCGTAGGTGCCGCTCGTTCTTCTTCAATCGGCTCACGGTCTAAATAAAATGCATGTAGTTCAAATCAATCCCTGCAATAATAAAAGACAGACCACCTTTTTGAACAAGAACAGAAAACATAAAAAAGACAAGTACAAACAAAGTTTCTGGCTTAGGACAGGAACATTTAAAAAGTGGCGGGGTTAAAGTAGTTTTTTTTTTGGGGGGAGGGGGGCAAACCTCCCCCCTATCAATGATACTTAACAAAGCACAAAAAATAGCACACAATAAAATTAAAAATCAGATTGATTAAATGTTTAATCCACTAGAGAGAACCTTAGACAAAAGACAACAAGAACAAACGAATGGAGGAGGAACTCTGTATAGAACACTCGCTGTTATTGGGGTATTTAGTATTCGGATTATCCGGTTCTACTTTCAGTCGGAAAGGATCATCTTATTGCGAAGAAGTTTGGCTAAAAGTCGTACCTGAATGACGACTACTAGCAAAATAATTCCTGAATGACGACTACTGGCAAAATAATTCCTGAATGACGACTACTGGCAAAATAATTCCTGAATGACGACTACTGGCAAAATAATTCCTGAATGACGACTACTAGCAAAATAATTCCTGAATGACGACTACTAGCAAAATAATTCCTGAATGACGACTACTGGCAAAATAATTCCTGAATGACGACTACTGGCAAAATAATTCCTGAATGACGACTACTGGCAAAATAATATACGAGAGGATCAAGATGCTTGTCCTACAATGTACTAGCCCTTACAAGTATAAATGTTGTTTTTTTTTTAAGTCTTAATAAATCGTGATGGTTACCTTCCAACTCAGTATGTACAGCATGGAGTACATCTTTTGACTCCTAATTGACGTGACTAGTCGCAAACTCCTCAATACATGTACCCACTTTTTTAGGGGGTGGGTGGGGGTAATTCAATTTGTTAATGCAAAATTTTGAAATTTAAAACTCTATAAAAACCTAGAAGTTTTTAAATCAAAATGTTATGATTTTTACTTTTCAAAAAAGGAAATGTGATTATTTATTTTAATTCAATACATGTAATTATAACTTTTGTTTCACAGCGTACCTTCTTCTATATATGTTTTTGGTTTTTTTTATGTATTGTGTATTTGTTTTCATTTATATAATAAAATGTATACCTTGATATTTTTTAGGCCCCCAATGAAAATTAGACTAGTTCTAATTGGGTTAGCCTCTTTAAATAAAGCATTAACTTACTTACTTACTTACTTACTTACTAAATTTTATTTTTTTCAGGAAAAAATTGGGTGACAAGGAAGAAGAAATCAAATCGTTAGAAGACAAAATCGAGACGATAGAAGCAGAAAATCTTTTCTACAGGTAAAATATGAAATGTTTTAAAAAAATATATGGTTGTCATTTCGCTTGAAACAAAAACTGTTTAACTCACAGACTTCTGAAATTATCGATTTATTATTTATTTTTTAAAAGCTTTTATCAGCCAAAACTACCATCCTGCCTTTTTTATTCATTCAACGCACTGTCCTGCCTGTTTATTTCTGGAGTTTCGCCATCCTGTCTTCAAATTTATTTCAAATTTCACCATAGCCCCCCCCCTATACCAATCAAATGGTTGGACCGTAACTGTGTTAATGTTAATCCTTTTGTATTTGCACCCGATTTATAAAGGTAGTTCTAATAACAAAATAACTGAATTGAGATGATCAATTTCAGAAATGTCAAATCAACTCAAAGACATACATGTACCTGTTAAATTAAAATTCAAACAGTTCTGACTGTGATTGAACCAGATTTAATGTCTTCAAACCTCCTTCTTTCATTGCAATCTTCACACCTTGCAAGCTCATCTGAAGGAGGTCACGAGAGATGTACAAAACTTGCCAAGTCTTCATGTAAATTTGGTTTTTGTTAAGGCATTCAAAAGAAATAGAATAAATGGTTATTTAAATTATCGTATCGAAACACAAATATTTAGCCAAACCATTCTTACATAAACTCATTTTACTAGAAGACTCTTAGAGTCGGTAAGTAACATGAATGTAACACTGTCAAGATGATGGTGTTATTTATTACCGAAGCAATTGAAACCATTTAACAATTCTTTTCTTAATTCCATCTAAATCAATTCTTTAATCCCCACGATTTCAAAGTTCTTACTCTTGCGTCTTGATTCTAGAGTCCTTCGACTCTACATGTACGGTTTTTGATATTATAATAATTATAATCCTACATGTACATGGTGTGATTATTTACTTGTGTGCTCAAAATATGCCTTGTTATATGCTTGTTTCTTCCATGATTTTTAGATCATGTTTCCATGTTGTTGTTTTTTTTTCAGACAAAACTTAAAAGATAAAGAAGAAGAAATCAGATCAGTAGAACATAAAAAATAGAGTAGTTATAAACATTAAAGACAAACTAGAATTAAACAACAACAGTCTATTAAGTATACTAGTTTATTTCACCCCCTCAATAAAGCTAGCCTAAATGTTTTAATAAAACGTTTCATTTTACTGCATTGCCGAAACATATGAAAAAGCTCTTCTAAAGAGTATGAGAGTTTTGTAACAACCCTCGGGCAATATTGCTTTTTTTTTGGGGGGGGGGGGGGGGGTATCAATTTTATTTCATATTTTTCAAAATCTATCAAATTGTAGTCCTCTTTTTCAAGTTCACCCATACATACTCGTTCTTTGTTGTAGTAGATACTTGTTGCCGTTATTTACCAATGGCAAAGTTGATCAGATGGTCCCGGGGTATCTAGACTGGTTAGTGGGTAGGATTACTAATATGATTTTAATTAAGTATCAAGATAACAGTGAAACAAATTTAAAAAAATGACAATACCTGGTACAGGTGTGTAGAAAATAATTATGGACTTATTCCGTTTTTATAGCACCAAGCCTACCTCTTCTATTACAGTTTTGGGATTTTTTAGAATAAAAATCAACAAAGTATTCTCCCAAGTATATTTGGTAATTTTGATGCAGAAATAATGGGTTGCGATAAGACCCCATTTCAGTCTTCCATTTAAATAAAAAAAAATTATGTAAATTCTATAACAAAATGTCTTGTTGGAGAGAAATGATCCTATTTTGGAAAAAAAAACAGGCTTAAGAATACTTTTTTTATTTTTCGCCTCGAGATGGACCAAAATATGGCCTTATCGCAACCCAACCTTTGGCTCTACTTTTATGCTTTTTTTTAGCTATATAAATTTAGATTTTACCTCCCAGTTATGGTACTGTACATAAAAATAATGATTCAGAGCTTCCGCACTTTGTTATCCGTGACCTTTCTTTTCTTGTAATGAAGTTTAACATTTACTTCTTCAGGGCATAACCATATGTCGAACTGATTGCCCTAACACCCTGTACTAATTTTGTTGCTTGGAATAAAATTTTGATTCGCTATTGGATGATGTAAATGGGAAAAGAGTTGGATTTTCTTTAAGCTGATTACTGCCGATTAGGGATTCGTTTGGTATATCTTCAGTTAATGAATCTTTTCTATAGAACTGATCAAACTTAAAAAATTCTCTTTTTTATTTTTGGATGAGTAACCTAAGTGGTAATATTTTTAACAGCGATTCCGATCTATTAGCAACAGAATCTGTTTTATTTTACTTATTTGTTTAAATTTATACTGCACTGAATTCAGTCTGCACTAATGCCCTAGTTTATCATTCCAAACAAAGAGTGTCTTGACTGTCCTTACAATCAGGACTGTATCTAACTATTAAAATACTAGGATCGCCTATTGCGACTACTTTTTAACATCGTGCTAATGTGGTTTCTCTGGATTTTCCGGCTTCCTCAATTAAAATTGATCGCCCATGTGCCTTTAAACGGACGTGAACCCCCACCCTCACCCCACCCACACACTAATGTTTCAATGAAGTTTATTTACCGGTCGAAATAAATACAGTTTTGTTTCAGAACTATTTGAGAGTAATGTTCCATGTGTTATAGTCATTTCGCTGTGGTTCAGAAAGGTGTGTATTCAGTGGGGTCCGTTGCTAATACTACTTAATACGTTCTCTCCATCGAAGCAAGTGCCGACACGTTACATTCTTGGCTCGATGAGAAGCCGCAAGCTCGGAGCACTGGTTCTGTGGTGATGATCCACTAATAAAATGATATACCTAAAGCTTCGTTAAATCCTCATTTTCTTTTATTAAAATGCATGTACTAATTACTAATAATACATGTAATATTTAGGGAACCACGTGTTTTCGTTATTGTTCTTTATATACATGTAAGACAGTGAAGCTTTTATTTGCTGTTTTTGTTAAAAAAATGTATAAGCACCAGGTAATTCGAAGGCCAAAAGTCCTGAAACGGCCATACTAAATCAGCAAACACACAAGACAACAAGCATGCGCAAGACTGAAATCAGCTACCCGAGTTAAGTTGTCGCAAGAGTGTACTAAGGTGGGTTTTTTTTTTTTCTATAACAACATTTGTATCTCTATATTAAAATATTGAAATAAAACCAGATTATTTCCTCTTTTGAGTTAAATTGCAACAAAAATCAACTCAAATCAAGTATTGTAATGATTGCATTAGGCGGACGTCAACAATTATTATTGGTTTCTAGATTACAATTCAAAGGTTTCAACCAATTTAAATAAATTTTGTGATATTGTCACAAACAAGGTAGGAAGCTTTGCCAATTGAGGGAAGTTCTGTCAAAGGTCAAGGTCACGGTAGCAGCAAAACGTTAGAATAATGTTTTCGTACTATACTTCAAAAATTCGATGAAAATTAGGGATACTATTACATAGTAGAAGGCAAAATTCAGTTTAAGGTCACAGGGACGTGAAAACCTTTGAAAATATAATAGACCTTTTTATTAAAAAGATACCACTTTTCCAAGGAATTAGTTCTTTTAATAGGTATACAAGTTCTGAAAAGGTTTCAAAATTGGGGCCTTTCGTCAGCAACTCAGATTTATTTTGTGTCCTGCTATTTGTGTTTTTATTATCCCACAAGCAAAGTTTGAAGGTAGATAGGAATCACCCTAAAGATTTTTTTTCAGACGAACCAGTTCCCTTTCATACCATCATCATTCACCTTTTTAGAGATAGAAATTCTTTATAGAGGTTTTATTGCATTTACTGTATCATCGCGACAAAATCATACACATCCCGCTATTGCGGCAGGAAAAAGAGGGAAACATCCCGAATTGTAATCCCGAGGGGCATGTTGTTTTCACGAAGGCTTCCCCCAGGAAAAACATTAACTCCATTAATGGATTGCTATTCGGGATGTTTCCATGTAAAAAGGAAGCTTTCTTTTATTATACTTTTCGTCCTTCGTTTTCCTGGTGACGTCACGTTATTTATTTCTCAAGTCCGCTACCCTCCCTCTATTCGTTAGATAAAGGTACGAAATCGGCCGAGTTGTGACGATTGGAGTGGTACAATAGTATTTTTTCCCTCGAATGGGAAACAAAGCAGGAAAACTCCCAGTATTGTTTCCCTGTTATGTTAACAAATAAAACATTTGGATCATTTTATTTTTTATCACATGACAGTTAAACCAAATCAAATTAGTAGATCTTTGCCAAAAAAAGTATACGTATCGTTATATGTTTCCTGTATCTTTAAGTCCTTGTTTGTTCCAGTTCTTGTGTTACTATAGCAACAAGCAACAAGCAACACTGTTGTAATCATCATGTGCTTTGAAACAAGATCTTGAACATTAATTATCCATTCTTTCTTTGTCACGACAAATGTCATACGGCCAAACCTTGCTTTTAAATGACTAATTAGCTTCCTTTTATAATCAATCTATTTTCCCTTCTCGTTTTCTAGGTTTAATGCTTTTGTCTCTTTACATGTTTGAAGTAAAAATTGTTTCAACAAACAATGGCTTGATGTCATTGAATGGTCAAGTCTTTTGTTTGTTCTATTCGCATAACGTTAAATGCAGAAAGTTTACTTAATAGACTTTTAACTCAATGCCATGATTGTCTACCTGACAGTACATTTTACTTTGAGTAGTTTTACATTAATTATTGACACATATTCATATATTTTGCACCAAATTGACAACTAAGTACTGCGAAAAAAAAATAACTTAGCAATGCTTTGCGTTGAGTTCATTAAGGTTCATCTGTACCTTTCGTTAAAAATAGCGAAATTTTCTTCCTATTTTTAGCTCACCTGGACCGAAGGTCCATGTGAGCTATTACCATCACTTGGCGTCCGTCGTCGTCGTCGTCTGTCGTCGTCTGTCGTCGTCTGTCGTCGTCGTCTGTTAACAATTTTTCAAAAATCTTCTCCTCTGAAACTACCAAACAGAATTTAATGAAACTTGGTATGAATGATCCTTAGGGTGTCCTGCACCAAACTTGTGTTTTGATTTTTGATCCGTTAAAAAAAATGGCCGCCGTTACTAAAAATAGACTAGGGGGGTCAGACTACTGTTTTTGGCTTATAAATCAAAAAGTATAAGAGATAGAGGAAATCTGAGGCCACGCTACTGATTCAGCATCAAAAGCTCTACAAAAGTCTCCATTTGGTCAAAGTTGTCAGATGACCCCTTATAGGGGTTACGGCCCCTTGAAGGTGAAAAATAGCATTTTTTCATGTTTTTGGCCTACAGAATGAAAACTATTGCAGATAGAGATAAGCTGTTGCTTGCTTAAATGTTCAGCTCATTTAACTCTACAAAATTCTCCATAGGGTTGAAGTTGTCAGATGACCCCTTATAGGGGTTACGGCCCCTTAAAGGTGAAAAATAGCCATTTTTCATGTTTTTGGCCTACAGAATGAAAACTATTGCAGATAGAGATTAGCTGTTGCTTGCTTAAATGTTTAGCTCATTTAGCTCTACAAAAGTCTCCATAGGGTCGAAGTTGTCAGATAACCCCTTATAGGGGTTACGGCCCCTGAAAAATAGCGTTTTTTCATGTTTTTGTCCTACAGAATGAAAACTATTGCAGATAGAGATTAGCTGTTGCTTGCTTAGATGTTCAGCTCATTTAGCTCTACAAAATTTTCCATAGGGTCGAAGTTGTCAGATAACCCCTTATAGGGATTACGGCCCCTGAAAAATAGCGATTTTTCATGTTTTTGTCTTATAAAATGAAAACTATTGCAGATAGAGATTAGCTGTTGCTTGCTTAAATGTTCAGCTCATTTAGCTCTACAAAATTGTCCATAGGGTTGAAGTTGTCAGATGACTCCTTATAGGGGTTACGGCCCCTGAAAAATAGCGATTTCTCATGTTTTTAGCCTACAGAATGAAAACTATTGCAGATAGAGATTAGCTGTTGCTTGCTTAAATGTTCAGCTCATTTAGCTCTACAAAATTCTCCATAGGGTAGAAGTTGTCAGGTGACCCCTTACAGGGGTTACAGCCTTTGAAAAAAGCGATTTTTCATGTTTTTGGCCTACAGAATGAAAACTATTGCAGATAGAGATTAGCTGTTGCTTGCTTAAATGTTCAGCTCATTTAACTCTACAAAAGTCTCCATAGGGTCGAAGTTGTCAGTAACTCCTTATAGGGGTTATGGCCCCTTATAGGTGAAAAATGGTGTTTTTGGCCTATAGAATGAAAACTATTGCAGGTAGAGAAAAGCTGTTGCTTGCTTAAATGTTCAGCTTATTTAGCTCTACAAAAGTATAGGGTCAACATCAAGACCAGGTGAGCGATTCAGGCTCCTGGGAGCCTCTTGTTTAGTATATGCAGAACAAAAACTACAAATAAAATAATAAAATAAAGCATAGCTGGACCTAGATATGGTAATTTCTGATTCAATTTCTATCCATTTTTCATTTTAAGCTCCTTAAAAATAAAGATCTCTTTTTTTTCCTGTTCAGAAAAAGGACAAACTATCCCTATTGTGCCTCTTACATGAAACGAGGTGAACACTTTTAGTTAAATCCCTTATTGAAAGTTGCATGAAATCTGAGGCCACAAGAAAGGGTGAAAATGATATTAGCCTTAAATCGGATGTTTTTAAAAGCGGAGAAAAAAGAGATCTCTAAAATAAAGGATTTTTTCGGGAAGAATTCATAGAGAAAAGGTAAGAATTTTTAATATCTAGGTCCAGCTACACTTTATATTTCAATTTTATGTGCAGTTTTGGCTGTGCATATACTGAAAATAGATTAAAAATAATGCCATGTTTTAAAGAAAGGTACAGATGAACCTTAAAATGCATTAATTTTTTAAAAACTCTAAAATTCACAGAATTACATCGATTTCCTTGGCAGAGCGTCACGTTTGACACAGAAATTGCTACCAAAGGGTGATTTTGCTCCACGGTTGCTGTCTTCACTCAATAATTTTACGGTAGACACCGCGCACTCGTGGGCAAATATGGGATTTCTATCTCTTAAATAAGTGCGGACGTTGGTTTGTCGTAGAATTTTGTTTTGTCTTCCTTTTCCGGATTTGACACAATGAATTGAAAATAATCAAAATGACGGTTGTGCTATAGCAGACAGGAACCACTTACTGAGTTCACTCTTGTTACAACTTGAGTTTGCGTTGTTCATTTCCGTTTGATTGATTTTGTGTTTTGTGTTTCTTCGTGCTGTTCTTGTTCGTGTTTACCGGTTTTGTCGTTGCCCTATCGGACTTTTGACACTCGAATGCCCCATTGGTGCCTCTTTGCTTCTTGAAAATAACACACATTTTTCTAAATTCATGTTTTTTTTCTGCATTTTAACCAAAAAAATATCCTTCAATCACGGAAAATTTGACCATTTAATTACTGTTTAAAGTAGGTGGTAATAAAACCCGGCCTTAAAAAATTATAGATTTGTTTTACTCTAGAAATCGTGTCAAATGTGAACTTCCAAAACAAATCCGTCTGGACGTCGTGAAACGCAACGTCACTTAGTTAGTTTAATTAAAATCTGGATATATGTCATGTAGTATCGTCTCACCTGAAGGGTGATCGCTAGTCATTTGCTTTTGTGAAAATTTTGTCTGTTTCTTTGAGCTGTTATCGTTTGGGTTTACTGGTTTTGTCTTGGTTCTTTTAGGCTTTTGGCGTTCGAGTGACCCATTGATATCTCTCTGCTTCTTTTCTATCTTCGAAACTTTCATAGTATAAGATTTCAAGCAAAAAAAGTCTGATGAAAATCAAACAAATCCAAAAAAGACATATGTTCACAGAGTCGCTGAAGTAAGATCATGGGGTCGTGGTCATATGGCATAGTGTTGGCTGTGTAGACCACAGCCCAGATGTCTACGAAATATCAGACGCTAATGAAAAAATCATTTTGTAGACCACCGAATCTAATTGCTTCACGTCTTTCTTGGATTTGCACCTCGAATTTGGGTGTAGGTAATCATCGAGTTCGAGTTCGAGTTCGAGTCAGAGTTAGAGTTCGAGTTAAAGTTCGAGTTACGACTCGAGTTCGAGTGAAAGTTCGAGTTAGAGTTCGAGTTATTATTCGAGTTCGAGTTGAAATTTGAGCTAACTCGAAACATTGATTTTTATGGCAATAATCGAGTTACTACTCGAGTTCGAGTTAAGGTTCGAGTTACAGATCGAGTTAAAGTTCGAGTTACAGATCGAGTTAGAGTTCGAGTTGGGTATTTACTTAAGCGCAATTACATGAATGTTGTAAAACAAAGCACTTTTTGGTGTTTACTGGTTTTGTCTCTGCCCTTTCGGACTTTTGACATTCGGATACCCTATTGGTACCTCTGCTTCTTTTAAACTGTTTAAGGTTGTCGTCTAGCAATATGCTCATTTATAAATATATGTATAGATATGATTAAAAACCAATAAATGTACATATTTACGTAATAAAACAAAGACTGTGGACAAGAAGCAAATATGTACCAATGTGGCAATCTCCCGCCCAATTTACAAGCGGGGGTATGATAAAAACTTATGTGTACATATTCTCCGGTACTGAACCAACACAGCGGAATCCCCGTCTTTTGTCTTTGAAATTCTGAAAATATTATACCCCACTCGTAAGAGAAGGGATTTATATCAATCGCCTTGTCTGTCTGTCTACCTGTCTGTCCGTCCGTGAGTTGTACCTTGGTCCCCCTTTTCAGGACAGTCGCGCATCTACTCTTTGTTCTCTTAACGAACTTAGACATCTTAAGGGTAAAAAATAGGACAATTTGTCGTAAAAGATTTCACGGTATCTGCTGAAGGAATTGATTTCAAATTTGATACACAGCTTTATTACGATGATCGAGTTGTTACGTGCCTCCCATTCCAGGTCGGTGAGGCATCGCTTAGAAGAAGAGGGAGTTTCCTGTTTTACCCTTGTCCACCCGTCCGTTCTTTCGTTCGACTTTCCGTAATTTTCTAAGCAACTGTATGACGTAAATGTCTGTTTGTATGCCCCCGCTACGACATGTCGGGGGGGGGGGCATTAAGTTTTACTCATGTCTGTCCGTAAGTACGAATTTCCGTCAGGCTTGACTCAGAAATCGTATATGAGAATTATTTGAAACTTGGTAGGATTGTTCATTTTTGCAAACTGTACATCCTTAGCGACTTTCAGGTCTTTCGGACATCTACTTCCTGTTTGGGGCCCCCTAGTCTCATGGACACATTCCTTCTTTATTTCATATGTTTTCTATCAAGTTTCTTGAATGAAGACAACAACAATCGAACAGTAAGGGAGCGATTAGATTTTTAGGGGGGGTATGGATATTTTCTTCGTCCCGCCTTTTTATTTTTGAAAAATCGAAGCCTAGAGTTTTTGTATTGCGCACATTTTTATATTTTTTATTTTTAAACTGATATAATCTTTTTCAGTCCAGCTTTCAATTTCCTAATTTTTGGCATCCTGCCTTTTATTTTAAACTTGTCATAGCCCCCCCCCCCCCCCAATATCAAATGGTTGCTTCCTAACATAGCAATGTGTTAGAATATATGCGTCAGAAGCATTTTAATAGATTTCCGAATTTGTTTAAGAAGAAAAATAAACATCCGATGTAAATATATTTCCATTTTAGTCGGGTTTTTATCTGTAACCGCATTATTAATATGAATCAGTACCTTACTAAGTTAGTATCTCAAAGTAGATTGCTGGTCTTAAGAAAGTGTGCAAAAAAAATAAATATACAACTCGTTTTGTAACTCGAACTCTAACTCGATCTGTAACTCGAACTCTAACTCGAACTCGAGTCGTAACTCGATTATTTCCATGAAAATCACTGTTTCGAGTTAGCTGAAATTTTCAACTCGAACTCGAATAGTAACTCGAACTCTAACTCGAACTTTAACTCGAACTCGAGTCGTAACTCGAACTTTAACTCGAACTCTAACTCTGACTCGAACTTTAACTCGAACTCTAACTCTGACTGGAACTCGAACTCGAACTCGATGATTACCTACACCCCTCGAATTTGACCCAGGTGGTCATCTCAGTACAAAAATTTACGATAAACGAGACGATTTTAATTTTCAAATTATTAATTTTCCTAATCTTCAGAGCAATATACCTACTTCTCCTGCTTACGGTGTTTATATTTCTCAACTTATTCGATATGCCAGAGCTTGCACACATTTTACAGATTTTTTGATCAGACACCGGTTTCTTCGTGACCGACTTTTGAAGCAGGGCTATAAGAAAATACGTCTCATACGATCACTAAAAAAAATCTTTCTTCGTTATCAGTCACTAGTAGAAAAGTTCAAAATTGAGTTAAAAGATATGATAGTTAATTGTTTTAATTAGTGTTTGACTGGTTTGCTGTACTGAGATGATCACCTCAATATCCTTATTGTGTCTCACAACTATGTTGTGTTCTATGGTCATTACCGGATCCTAAGATCGCAATGGAAGAGGTAGGTTTGGCGCCATAAAACCTGGTTTAACCCACCATTTCGTTTGAAGTGCCTGTAACAAGTCAGGACCATTGCGATCCACCAGTTCTCCTGTATGACTGATTCGTTTTTGTCATTTTCTCTGGACTATGAGATTGATCATTCAAGTTCGGCAGTTTTGTTATTACCTTTATTTTTCACTTAATTCTTACAAAGAAATTTTGGCTCAGTCTGAAAAAAGATCTTAGAGTCGTTAAAACATGGAAATTGTATCAATAGACAATAAAGAAATGAGGAATAAGTGTACGCGACAAAACCAACATTAAAGAGACGGAAATGTGAAACATCACAATGGAAAACAGCCAGAAGTCCTCATCATGACCAGAGGCCACTGCTTGTTGTCTTGCATTGGCCAAAGGCTAAAAATGCAATACATAAGATTCAAACAAATTCCTAGATTATCAACAAAGGACCCATTTCTGGACATAAAACAAAAAAAAAACAGATAGTTGACAGGGACAAACAAAAGCTTTGACAAGGATTCCTGGTTTAGGACAGGTACATGTAGAATGTGGTGGTGTTAAACTAGTTAATATTTATTTTTAGCAAGCCATCAGTATCTTAATGGGCACCTATGTTACACCGTTTCTTGCTTTTGAATTTTTAAAAAAATATTCCCTCTGTTCCAAATATGATAATTGTATCCACAAATACCCCTATTGTTATTCTTGTACAAAGAACAAAAATAACACACTTTAAACCTAGACTTGTAAATTTTTAAATCATGTTGATAATGAAACGTTTCACAATTTAAAAATATCATAACCAAACCGGTCAATAAACAACTGCATGACTGTAGACGAAATCCATTTTTTTCTATTCAGAAACTAAGTAGATTTCATTAAAAGATGTATTCTTTTTAAATATTTTACTTTAAATATGTGTCTTTTAAGCATTTGGCAATTTTAGTTTGTTTCAAGGCACAAATGCTGGCCATATACGAATGTCTTGAACGGGATTTGAATCAGCACATTCCTTGTTTTTCAAGTCTTTCATCTGCCCAATTGACCACAATAGCTGATATGCAATGATTAAGGTGGTTTTAATGTATATAAACACAAATTTTACGGCAACAATTCATACAATTCATACAATTATAAATAAATTATTAAACAATTTTAAACTATTTTTCGACGTCCTACAAGTCAGATACAAAACATTTGTAACAGAAAAACAAGCCGGTAAACCAATTCGAACAGTTTTTCTCCGCCTCGGAATCAAGTAAAGTCCTCGGCGATGATTTTACCTGACTTCTCTAGCGGAAAAAAAACTTAAAGGTAAAGGGTGATTACCGGCTTGTTTTTTCTGTTACATAGGTAATGCATCTAATACTTTCTTTGTCCATAAAACGCTACTAGTGTTAAATATAAATACCAACAACCTAACTCACTGAGCTAACGGAGACATACTATAGCAGTGAAAATTAAATAATTAAAGTCCAGAATTCTTTTAATTTCAATGTGAATGTTTGTTAAAAATATATTCTTTTGTAAAATGAACATCGACAACCAAAATCTTTTACAATACATATTCCATTCTACTCACAACCCCAAACACTATGTTGGTTGTGCATGTCCTACATGGGGAATTCATGAAAGTGTCAAATTTTAAGCAAAAATGTGCGAAATGATTTTTTTTAATTCAGGACAAATTATAATCGCTTTAAAGGTTTTGGATAATACTGATTTTTATTTACTTCACTGCAATGGCCCCACTCTACACATTTTTATAACTTGGGGAGTATTTTGTGTAACTTTTGAAATTTGCCCAGCTATGGTCAGAATTACAGGGAAAAGGCCATGATGATCCTTTCACTGTCGGCTTTAGTTCTATGTTGAACACTACAAAACAGTTATACTTTATTAAGTACAATAACAATTTTGTGACCTAAGATTTTCTTAATAGTTGGAGTGCTATACGATCAAGTTTATCCTCGATATTTTCTAAACGCACTTCAAGAGAAGAAACTCTTGTGTTTACAATTTCCGTACTGTGTGCACTTCGTAAAGTAATGTCCTCTATTTTGCTAACCTCGTGTGCAATATCGACCATACCCACAGCTTCGTCCCCGATGTGAAATTTATCACCAATCGCTGTCCTCATCTCTTTCAAATATTGTTTCAGTTTGTCCTCATATTCTCGTATTTCTTTTATGTAATCCTTTCCATACTTTTTCAAGATAGAAATTCTAAGCAAAGCTTTTATGGCATTTGCCGCAGCTGTTTTCTTTCGTTTCTCGTTCTGCATCCTTGATACAAAATTAAACACGTATCGTTCGGCTCTTGTTTGTTCCAGTTTTCGAGTTATTATGGCAACGAGTAATGCTGTTGTTATAACGCCCATAATTCCTGTTACTATGGAAATGTACCTTCCACAATAACTTTGTGGCGTCCGGTCACCATAGCCTATCGTCAAAAAAGTAATTGCGACCAACCACATAATTTCAAGGTAGCTATTTTTTTCGCTATCCTTCTCATAGTAAAGCTCGCATGTTCGCATTGCCCAACTATTGCAAAGAAAAGTACACAACATGACTAAAGTTAGTAGAATACCAGGTTTAGTTGTCATCGCTGCCTTGAACACGAACATGGTGTTAATCTTGACCCTGCTCAAGGCTCCAATGCTTGAAGTTGAAGTATCTGTTAAAAGCATACTGTGAACTACTGCGAACTTTGCCACCAAATACAGTCTTGTCAACATTAGAATGGAAGCAACCGCATCAATGCTCACTTTTCTCCTTTGTCCGCTTGGTGATAGATAGTCTGATTTTATGTCACCCGGAAACGGATGTATTGCGCAAACAAACAGTTCAAAACACATTGCGCACCACGTGGTGGAGGACATAACTGACCACCAACTTTTCACTCCAGTGTCTACAACTCTTATTAGTGCACCAATATAATATCCTAAACATATAGCGATCAACAGACATAGTGTGCTCAAGGAAATAATAAGTTTTATATAGAAGGAAGCAACACCAGCTTTACTTATATGATCGGCTATGTATAGTTCGGTTTCTATTATCATCAACACTATCCCAAACAAAGCTAAACCAAACTGTACATCTGTAATCCAACGTCGCCATTGTATCAACTTTTTTCTTCGAATCAACCTCTTACCAAGTTGTCCAATGTGATGTTCGTCACTTTTTGACGTAAGAGATGAAGTTGATGCCACCGTGCTCATTTCTACCCTAGTTGTATTACTATTATACTTCCGCTTCCTTTGGTGACGTAAAAACAATGGCGTCTTGGGGTTGTCTCCATCATAACTTTGTATGCTCATGTCATCCCTTTCAAAAATTAAAAAAAAATTAAAAATATTTATTAGAAAACATTTATGGCTTCAAATCCTTCTTCAAGTCTTTTTTTTTCAATAAAAATAACAATTTCGTATAAATTATTACAAAAATTTCTATAAAATTGGCATTATTCGTGAGAATGAGTAATATTTGGCGAATAAAAAGTTGGACCCTTTTTCCAAATATTAAACTTTTCAGTTGGATTTAGTTTTTTTTCATTTGCAAGCTGAAAACAAAATGAGATCGACCGAGTTCTTGTTTATTTGTTTGCTTTATTTTAAACAAACCACGAGCATGTAGATTTATGTTCTTTTATATTTTCACAGCTTCTTTTTGTTAAAACAACATTGACTGTGTTTGATTTAATAAAATAAAGCTGTGTTTTATATGACTGTCCAAATGCAAGGTGCTTTAAATAAAAAAACAAAAATTAATCACATTAATGGAATAGAATGATCATTTAGCATCAATTTATCATCGGAACATTGGTAAAATTTTCGGAAATTAGATTTTCGACAATTTCATACAAACATTCGACGGATCGCCATACCTACATCAAATTAGCCTAGTGGTATAAACGACCAATTTTATCCAAACACAAATCTATACCAGAACCGTTTTTATTAGAAATGTGTTTTTTATTACTTTTAGGCTTTAAATCATTTTTAATGAATTATTGAGCAATAATTGAATTTTAAAATGAGGCGTTCAAAGTACAAATCATATCTTTCTTACCTCCATCTTGAAGACTACAGATCAATCTGTTATTTACATGGTTCAAACAAGCAATGGGGTTCCTTAAAGATGTTCTTGTTTGATGTCAAGAAAACAATTTTAAGCTTCATTAAAATTTACACAAAAGAAAGACGACTAATATAGTTGATCTTCCTTTAGACAAAACAATGTAAGTAATAATTGTATCCAAATTAGAATTATTATATATTTTACAAAACTATATGGGTCCCCCACACTTTTCAAGATGTTACAGCATTGATCATTTCTAACAAATACTTTATTATTGAAAAATCTGTGTTTTATAAAGGTTCATTGATTTCTTTTACATTTTAATTGATTTTGTGTTAGTTTTTTTCTAAATACGTTAATTTTATTTAGTTTAGAAAAGGTCATACATCATATTTAGTTGAAATATAGATTTTATTCTTTTTTCTAGAAAAACTTGATCTTTGTAATATGATTTAGAAAGGCTTTTCATTTGAAGTTTGGTAACACATGTTTTGTTACTGACGTAAATCAACCCAACAAAAGAACTTGTAAGTCGTAAAATACGTCGCTAATATGTCGTAATAATCACATCAAATATTGTTTACAAAAACATGTGATAAAAACTTCTTTAAGAAAAAATAAAGATACTCTAACATACTTGTTTTAACATCATAAAAAATATTATAAAAAAATTAATGAAAAAAAAAATACCGTTTAAAAACGACGAAAAAAGATAAACATATAATTTATATATTAAAATTAACACTGAGTTGGAAATTGGCAGCGCGACCGGTGTGCTTTAGCAGGCAGGAACCGCTTAATATACCGGAGCACATGAGTTCACCTTCTTGTCGACTACAGTTAGCGTTGTTAATTGATATTCAGTAGGTTTTTTTTGTGTTTCAATGTTTTATATTTTGTCTTATTTTTCGTCACGTCCTTTTTGTATATACTGATTTTGTCTCTGTTCTTTCCGACTTTGACATTCGGATGCCCCATTGGTACCTCTGCTTCTTAAATATCGGTTCTCCTAGCCTCAGCCTTTTTAAAACATGTTTTTAATTCGAGAATGAACAAAACTGTTATGACAATTGTTCTGCATGTCATAGTTACCATGACTTTAAGGTTTTTGCGTCACAGCATATGAAGACGCAATTGTTGAAACTTAGAAAACACCTTTGATCACTCAGTCACCCAGGGCTTTAGAATATCATCTGCACACAGTTAACACAAACTTCGTGTGCTCGTTGTTTAAATATAAAAACGACGTTAAAATTAACACTACTAATCAAACAAAGAGGAATGGTCACTAAAAGTAGATTTTGAAAAGGTCATTTTTATAAACTTTTATTGTTAAGACTGTTTTTTTAAGAATATCGTCACCATTGACGTAATTGCGTATTTTTACACGTTCTTTTAAAGATTCGTGTTCACACTGAATAAATTTTCAAGTATTTTAACTACTGTAAAAGGGGATAATTTCGCGTGGTTTAAATTTCGCGTTTTCAGTACCAAAATGCATTCACGAGGTTTAAGTTTCGCGTTTTATTAGATCATGGAATATTGGGTCATTCCAAATGTTATTAACGCGAGAGGATATTTTTGCAAATTTGTTTTGATCGCAAAATTAGCGAAAATTAACCCCTCGCGAAAATTTCCCCTTTTTACAGTATTATTCTCTCGGCTTATGCACAGCTTTAACTGTACCGAGTAGGAGAAAGTGCAGTATAGCAGCGTTTTAATAGTTAATTTGCATATTCTTTCATCGTGCATGTTGCTGGAATATCAATAGATTTGAGATATAAAACGATTTAATAAATATTTTGACAACATAATTATGTTTATAAGATTCTGAAATAGATTATTTAAAAGATATTCATTCTTTATTAGAAACTTGTTGTTCTGATGATGTCCGTAAATTTTTCAAGAGTAAAATCAAGAAATAAAGGTAATAACAAAATTACCGAACTTGGAGGACTAATCTCAATGTCCAATAGAAAAGACAAAACACGGAAGACATACTGGAAAAATTATATTGCAATGATCCGGACTTGTTTCCGGTATTTCAAATGAATGATGGGTCAAACCAGGTTTTATGGTGCGCCAAACCTCCCTCTTGCGATCTTATGGTCCGGTTAATTAACACAAAATAAAAATGACAACAAAGTTCCAGACAATAAATTTTGCTACGCCTGACGTGCGTTTCGTCTATTCAAGACTCATCAGAGGTTACCAAAAATATTTAAAATGCCAAACACTATATGATTATGAAGAGCATAGAACAGTAAAACCAAAAATACCAAAATGGGGAACCAAATCATTACTAAGATGATCAACCTATGTCTGGGGTAGGAAGAACCTTCACGACTGTGAAGACACAATAGGGATGATAAGGTGATGATGTCAGTACAACAATCATTGTGAAGACATTATATAGGATCGATAATAAGATGATCAACTCAGTACAACAATCAGCCAAACACTAATAAAAAAATCATTAACCATTAGGTTCAACATGATTTTGAATTTTGCCACAAGTGGAAGATTTTTAGGGACAATATTTTCTTGTAACTTTGTTCTAACAGGCGGTCACGGGAGACGGTGGTATCGTATAAAAAAAACCCGAAAAATTGTACAAGCCCTGGCCAATTGAATAAGTTGTGAAATATTAAAACTACGTCAGCAGGTGAAGTAGGTATATTGCTATCAAAGATAGGGAAAATAATAATTTGAAAATTAAAGTCGTCTCTTTTATCTTAACATTTTTGACTGAGATGACTACCATGGTTATATTCGAGATGCATACAAATGTATCCAAGAATGATGTGAAACAATTGGGTTCGGTGGTTTCCTTATGGTGTCTTTAGATGTCTAGGCATTTTATAGCTTGCGGTACATAGGTTTGGAAACGTAATGTTCGGTATATCATAACACCCAATATTATCCAACTTATACACAATATCTAAAAGAAGTTATTTTTTATATGATTAAAAAAGATATCTGATGAATGATTAGAAACAATGAAAATTATTTTGGCAAAATATTTGAATGCCAGAATTGGTAGTTAAAAGTCAGAACTTTAGAAAATGAATTAGGTAACAAATGAATAAATCCCATCATTTTAAACCATAATCAAGAAATCTATATTCCAGTAAGATATAGACCCAGGGATAAACGGTTATATTATATTTGTACACAATTTTGACTAAAAATCCTCAGTAGGCGAACCACTGGGGACCTTACTGGTCAAATGCTTCACTCTTAAAAGGCTATAGTATTGTAAATTATGATATTGTATCTGAACAACGTTTTTTTCTGTTCTTTATTCCAAAGTTTGCTGGCAGATAGGAGACTTATATGATCATTCCCAAATATCTTATATTTTAATATTTACAGTAGAATTACAGTTAAAACATACATGACATAAAATGTTAGTGCAAATTTTAAATTGGAACAATATCAGGCATTGTTTCAAGTGTTTATCCTCAAACACCATTGAAGAAAAAAGGAAAACTAATGATATTAATTTTAAAAAACTACAGGGATGATACTGAGACAGCGATAAATGTTACAAGATTAATTTTTGATATTTATGAAATAAATTATATGTTTTAGTTAAACCTGTTTCTTCACTATCAAAATACAACACAAGGGATTTGGCCTTTAAATCTTCAAAACGACAAAGCAAAATTGGCTATCCACTCATTTGCCAAGACTTAAAAGAAGTCTTAAGCAAAAAGGTATATTGCTACAAAAGTACTATTTGGTCCTCTTTTTTAGCTTTTTAAAACATTATAGAAATGCAAGAAAGAACAAAATAAGACAAAATACCTTTTAAAAACATTTTTTTAATTCGAGAATGAACAAAAATGTTATGACAATTGTTCTGCATGTCAAAGTTACCATGACTTTAAGGTTTTCAGTTCGCTGTGGTTGAAACTTACAAACACCTTAGATCACTCAGTCACCAAGGGCTTTAAAATACCATCTGCACACAATTAACACAAACTTCGTGTGCTCGATATTTAAATGTAAAACCGACATTCAAATTAACACTACTATTCAAACAAAGAGGAATGGCCACTAAAAGTAGATTTTGAAAAGGTCATTTTTATAAACTTCTTATTGTTAAGACTGTTTTTTTAAGAATATCGTCACCATTGACGTAATTCCGTATTTTAACAAGTTCTTTTAAAGATTCGTGTTCACACTGAATAAATTTTTAAGTATTTTAACTACTTTGGTGTTCTATGCACAGCTTTAACTGTACCTAGTAGGAGAAAATGCAGTATAGCGGCATCTAAATAGTTAATTTGCATATTCTTTCATCGTGCATGTTGTTCAAAAGATTTGAGATAGAACGATTAAATAAATATTTTGACAAAAAAATGTGTATTAGATTATGAAATAGAATTATTTAAAAGATATCCATTGTTTATTAGAAACTTGTTGTTCTGAAGATGTCTGTAAATTTTTCAAGAGTAAAATCAAGAAATAAAGGTAATAACAAAATTACCGAACTTGGAGGATTAATCTCAATGTCCAATAGAAAAGACAAAACATGGAAGACATACTGGAAAAAATTATCTTGCAATGATCCTGACTTGTTTCCGGTATTTCAAATGAATGATGGGTTAAACCAGGTTTTATGCTGCGCCAAACCTCCCTCTTGCGATCTTATGGTCCGGTACATTAACACAAAATAAAAATGACAACAAAATTCCAGACAATAAATTTTGCTACGCCTGACGCGCGTTTCGTCTATTCAAGACTCATCAGAGGCGCTCTACCAAAAATATGGAAAATGCCAAACACTATATGATTATGAAGAGCATAGAACAGTAAAACCAAAAATACCAAAATGGGGAACCAAATCATTACTAAGATGATCAACCTATGTCTGGGGTAGGAAGAACCTTCACGACTGTGAAGACACAATAGGGATGATAAGGTGATCATCTCAGTACAACAATCATTGTGAAGACATTATATAGGATCGATAATTATAAGATGATCAACTCAGTACAACAATCAGCCAAACACTAATGAAAACAATCATTAACCATTAGGTTCAACATGATTTTGAATTTTGCCACAAGTGGAAGATTTTTAGGGACAATATTTTCTTGTAACTTTGTTCTTACAGGCGGTCACGGGAGACAGTGTCATCGTATAAAAAAAAAACGAAAAATTGTACAAGCCCTGGCCAGTTGTGAAATATTAACTACGTCAGCAGGTGGAGTAGGTATAATGCTATCAAAGATAGGGAAAATAATAATTTAAAATTAAAGTCGTCTCTTTTATCTTAACATTTTTTACTGAGATGACTTCCATGGTTATATTCGAGATGCATACAAATGTATCCAAGAATGATGTGAAACAATTGGGTTCGGTGGTTTCCTTATGGTGTCTATAGATGTCTAGGCATTTTATAGCTTGCGGTACATAGGTTTGGAAACGTAATGTTCGGTATATCATAACACCCCGTATTATCCAACTTATACACATATCTAAAAGAAGTTATTTTTGATATGATTAAAAAAGATATCTGATGAATGATTAGAAACAATGAAAACTATTTTGGCAAAATATTTGAATGCCAGAATTTGTAGTTAAAGCTAAATTTAATCTTAAACCCAAATAATAGTCTAGAAGTGAAATTTCTGGGATCCTTTTTAAAACAGTCAATGACACTGAGGACAGGAGACACTTAAGTTTCATTGTACATGCTATTATTATTTGTTGTATTTTTGTCAATCTATTGTTTGTAGCCTTTGGCCTTTCATTGGGCGTAACTTGTGCTAATAAAAATTGATTTGATTTGATTTGATTTGATTTGATTTGGTAGTTAAAAGTCAAAACTTTAGAAAATGAATTAGGTAACAAATGAATAAATCCCATCATTTTAAACCATAATCAAGAAATTTATATTCCAGTAAGATATAGACCCAGGGATAAACGGTTATATTATATTTGTACACAATTTTGACTAAAAATCCTCAGTAGGCGAACCACTGGGGACCTTACTGGTCAAATGCTTCACTCTTAAAAGGCTATAGTATTGAAAATTATGATATTGTATCTGAACAACGTTTTTTCTGTTCTTTATTCCAAAGTTTGCTGGCAGATAGGAGACTTATATGATCATTCCCAAATATCTTATATTTTAATATTTACAGTAGAATTACAATTAAAACATACATGACATAAAATCTTAGTGCAAATTTTAAATGGGAACAATATCAGGCATTGTTTCAAGTGTTTATCCTCAAAGACCATTGAAGAAAAAAAGGAAAACTAATGATATCAATTAAAAACAACAGGGATGATACTGAGACATTGATGAATGTTACAAGATTAATTTTTGATATTTATGAAATAAATTATATGTTTTTAGTTAAACCTGTTTTTTTTTCACTATCAAAATAAAACACAAGGGATTTGGCCTTTAAATCTCCAAAAGGACAAAGCAAAATTGGCTATCCACTCATTTGCCAAGACTTAAAGAAGCAAAGGTGTACCAAAGGGGTAATCAGTATCATAAAACCGTAAAGACAAAGACAAAACCGGCAGACAAAAATCATCACAACAAAACAAACCACATAACAACATAAAACACAAACACACATAACAACAAAACCGCATTCAGCAACGCGAACTCAAGTCGAAACGAGAGTGAACTCAGGTGCTCCGGAAGAGTAAGCAGTTCCTGCTTGCTATAGCACACCCGTCACGTTGTCAAAGATCGATTAAGTGTTGGTCAAATCCGGAAAGGATGACATTACAAAACTCTATTTCAAACCAACATCTGTGCTCATCTGAGAGATAGAAATCCCGTATTTGTATACAAACACATGATGTCGTCCGTAAAATTTCTTGAGTGATGACAACAACCTGGGAGCAACGTAGCCCTGTGTTAACAATTTGCTTGTCAGCCGTGTGGCTCTATCAAGGAAGTCGTTGTACTCCCCACATGCTCTGGAATAGCGAATCAAATAGTCTTGAGCGAAAATGTATAATGCTACAAAAGTACTATTTGGTCCTCTTTTTTAGCTTTTTAAAACATTAAAGAAATGCCAGAAAGAACAAAATAAGAGAATATAAGCAAGCCGTAGTTCAAAAGTAAGATCTGTTTAGGGATGAAATATTTCACAATATATGGAAACAACTGATTATAGAAGGAGTTTTCAAACAACAATGCTGAAAACTGCCCAGTTAAAAAACAAGGGAAAAAAGGGTGTAATCACTTGAATCGAAAAAAAAGTCAATTAAAGATACACAAAAATGCTGATTCCTAAGCAGGGAATTCAAACTCCAACAGCAGAGCCAACCGTCCCGGATATATTAAGAAACCAAAATTACAACCAAGTTCCAGACAATAAAAAATGAGACCAAAAAATGACTTAGTTTGAACGTTGTCTATGATAGAAAGTAGGTTTAATGAATGCTTATAATAAAAATATTAATGCATTGAATATATTTTACAATCTACAATATTTAAATCCTCCAAGTAACAAGTAGTTAAGAAAAGCCGTCTAAGACTACGCGTATGTCCTTTTCGAGCTTTATACCAAATGAATAGAATCATAAGTCCTAAAATAACTTGTTTTCGAGTTTTAAACAAAAATTTGATACCATATATCGGGTTATTTTTGCGTGATGGTAGTTCTGACTTTGTTGGCGTGCAAGGAAAAATCGCCAAAATTAAAATCGCCATCTTTTTAATCGTGTCTAATTCCATTGGTAAAAATTAGTGAAACACCAAAATATAAAGCACCAAAATAAAACCTGCAAATATAATTTAAAAAACTCCAAAATTTTCATCCGCCAAAAAAAACCCGATATACGTTAACTTCTTTAACAAATTGGACACTGCAAGTGGAGAAAAACTCTTTTTACATCTAGCACAGAATCTTGCTCCCAGGGTTGGTGGGTTGTTGAGAAAAAGATTGCAATCAGACTCTTAACCTTTAATTATGGAAGCAAGCCTCTGCGAATTTTCCTACCGTAAGCGGTTTTAGAAGGGTTTGCAATAAAAAAAACCAATAGCTATAACGTTATATCTTAACAGATATAAAAGTTAGTCGGGTTATTTTGGCGTGATGGTAATTTTGACTATGTTGGCGTGCAAGGAAAAATCGCCAAAATTAAAATCGCCATCTTTTTAATCGTGTCTAATTCCATTGGTAAAAATTAGAGAAACACCAAAATATAAAGCACCAAAATAAAACCTGCAAAAATAATTTAAAAAACTCCAAAAGTTTCATCCGCCAAAATAACCCGATATACGTTAACTTCTTTAAAAAAATGGACAATGCAAGTGGAGAAAAATTCTTTTTACATCTAGCACAGAATCTTGCTCCCAGGGTTAGTGGTTTGTTGAGAAAAAGATTGCAACCAGACTCTTAACCTTTAATTCTGGAAGCAAGCCTACCGAAAGCGGTTTTAGAAGGGTTTGCAACAAAAAAAACCCAATTGTTATAACGTTATATCTTAACAGCAAATTCCAAGCGAAGGATCGACGCGTGTTTCGTCTGTCCGAGGTGACTATCGAGCCAAAAGTAAAAATTTCAAATAAAAATGCTTCTTTTTCATGTTTAGCATGTTTTACAAATGTTATTGTTACTAAACCAAGTATTATAGCAATCAAAACAAAATGAAAAAAGGGAAAAGCTATGTATTATACAGATGTCCACCACCTTTATTAAAATCATGACATTTATATGACAATCTTAAGACAAAACTTTCGAAAAAAAGAGGATAAGCTATGTATTATACAGATGTCCACAACCTCTTTATAAAATTATGACGATCATACATGTATGATAATATTAGGAGAAAACTTACTACAAAAGAGGATTAGCTATGTATTATACAGATATCCACCACCTTTATCAAAATTATGACAATCATATGACAATCTTGTGACAATCATATGGTAATCTTAAGAGAAAACTTACGAAGACGACATTTTAGCATTGTTAAGTCATTTCCGACATATTTCATTAATAAATCCTTATTCATAAGTACTAAATATTGATGTATTAAAACATCTGTCAACTTGGATCGATGAAAATCTTTATATGCTGTGATTTTGTATGGTTTAGAAATAAGCTTAAAAGATTACCTCTATCAATTTTACTTTTCTGCAATGAGGTATTTGAATATAATAGTTTATTTTATCATAGTAATTATTTGATTTTCTAGTTAATAATATTTGGGCCTTATCATGATGAAAACAATGTCAAACAATATGATATTTAACGAACATTTAATATGACAAAACAAGAAATATTAAGCGGTATTACAATTTGATTGCAACTTCAAATTACAAAATTGTCAAAACTCTAAGGTTCTTCAAACCACAGACATAGTTTGATCTTAGTCATAATTTGGTTTACAGTTTATAGTGGCATTTTTTAATAAATTGTTCTATGCTCATCATATTTATAGTGTTTGGCATTTTTCAATCTTTGGTTAGAGTGCCCCTAATAAGAGCCAGACAAAAGCTATTTCGAATTCTCTTTTTACATAGTATTAATATTGGGTTATAGTACCAATGTAGAAAAAAAGAAATCAATGAAGGAAATACACTTCAGAAAAATTTCAAATGGTGCATTGAAAATTTGTGTTCAAAAGATTTATATTTATACATATGGTTATACAATTTACAAAAGTCTTTTTTTTCATTTTTCTGAAGCAAAGCAATTTGTTAACAAGTAGGTTGAAATGTATATTCAAACATTATGAATTTCAAATGACGTTTTAAAACCGGTATTAAAGCATTACATCAACCAAGTTTTTTTCAACAATTACATTAAACAAACTTTATCAGCATTTAACAATTCCGGGAGAAACACTAAATCAAACATATATAAATTATTAAGGTCCCAAAATAGATGACAAAATATTTGTTCTTTTCTTAACCTTTCAACAACAGTTAGGGTCTTTTTTAATACATAGCATTTTCAAGTTTACAAACAAAACACTTTGTCAACGAAGAGTGCTTATTATTTTGGAGGGTTTTGTCGACAAAAGTTTACTCAACCACTTTTATTTTTGTATTTAACGCACAGCCTTTTGTTCGCCAGAACCTCAAAATATGAATTCAATTGTATAATTCAAGGTCTTTGAAATGGAAGAAACAGAGGCACTAATACCAATGATGCATTCGATTGTCAAAAGTCAGAAAGGGCAGAGACAAAACCATTTAATCCTGTGGTTAAACCAAACAAGAACAGCACAAGAAACACATCACAAAAACACTGGAATAAAATCATAACGGGAGAGAACCCAGGTGCTACGGAAGGTAAGCAGTTTCTACAACATACCCGTAGCGTTGCTAACGGACAATTCAGCGTTTCGAATCCGATAAAGGAGAACAAATCAAACCCTCTGACAAACCAACATCTCTACTCTTCTCAGCGTTTCGAATCCGATAAAGGAGAACAAATCAAACCCTCTGACAAACCAACATCTCTACTCTTCTCAGGAATAAAAATATAATATTATTGCGTCGTCCTTAAAGTTTCGTAAGTGAATACAACAATCCCTTTTTACGTTTCAAGCATGATGTTCTATCAAATAAATCAATGCATGTCACACAAGCTCTGGAGTAACGAATCAGTGATGAAATGTAAAAATCAAAAGCTAGAGCGACACAAGGAGAGAAAGGTGACAATTTGATTTAGATTTAAGTATCAAGCAGACTTCTTGAAAAAGAAATGCCGTTTATCTGATGTTCCTGAGGATATTTGCTGAACAATCCACTTTCTGTTTTCGAGAACTTATTCAAGATATTGCAAGATTTATATTTTGTCTATATCAATATAATTCAATTTAAGCTATAGCAAGCATTGTAATTGGCATCCTCGGAAACCCAGAGGTTCTTCACCCGCCTACTCGTTCATCACCCCTGGGACATAACACATGAAATACTTCGTTTTTGATAGTTTTGTATCGAGCTTTCTGATTGGTCGCTTTAGATTTATCTAATGCGATTTAAACATGTTTCTATATATAAATAATATCAAGTTCAAGATCAGATCCTGAACTCGAAACGAACAATTAAATACCAAATGTCCCAGGGGTGATGTATGAGTAAGCGAGTGAAGAAACCCTGAGTTTCCGAGGACGCGTAATTGGCTAAAATAATTTTGTCTATGATACGGTCAACAAAGTGTCATGTTATCAACATTCATGACATTATGAAAAAAAAAAATTTCAATTATTGCCTGTGGTGCATCCTCTAAATTTTGCACTACCTAGGTAATTGAATGTTATCCACGTGATTGTTGTTATTTCTTAATAGACCGTAAAATTATATGACAGTCGTTCCTTAATGATCGTTATGGAACGTTTTCATTAAAGATGGTCACTCTTCATATTTCCCTTAAGCCATACATAGTAAATCCCCAACAGTTTCTTGATCGATTGATTGATTGTGATGGCTTCTTTTAAATGAGAAAGAAAATTGCATTTCCCTTATTTAGTAATGCAAAGTTACCTTTATACATCTTTTTTAGGTTATCGGCATGATCTATCTTTTTTATAAACAAAATTGCCGAACCTGGAGGATCAATCTCAATGTCCTAGAGAAAAGACAAAACATGGAAGACACACCGGAAAATTAAAGATCGCAACGGTCCTGACTTGGTACAGCCATTTCAAATGAAATTGTGAGTTAAACCAGATTTTATTGCGCGCCAAACCTCCTTCTTCCATTGCGATCTTAGTAACAAAAAACCCAACACTGTTGTGAAGACATAATAGGAATAATAAGATGATCATCTCCGTTCATCAACCGGCCAAACACTGATCAAAGCAAGAACTAACTATTTCGTTGAACGTGATTTGGATTTTTTTATAACGAAGGAAGAATTTTTATGGGACCGTATGAGACGTATTTCCTCGGTCTAACAGTCCTTTACGGAGACAGCAGTGTTGTATAAAAAAATCCCCAAAAATGGACAAGCCCTGGCATATCTTATACGAACGTTGTGAAATATAGAATATCTTTTATCTAGTGTAAAATAAATATGACGTATTAATTATAATGTATAACAGGAACTAGATATGAACAAACAATAAGATATTCACTCATTTTTTTATGTTGACTATAGGAGTTTTTCTAGTGCGTTTTTTTTAAATATAAACTAGATATCCTTATTTTACCTCCTAAATGATAAATTAGTGAAAACGTTTTGTTTTATAATGAATGAGTGTTACATGAAACTTAAGGATACATGAAAGGGTGTGTTCAGGTGATATCAACTTAAAATAGGAATACTAATAAAAAACGGAAAAAAGCATAGAAAATAATAAAGTTAACCACGAGAAATAATAAAAAATAACTTATAAAATCTATTGACTGCTACAAGTTCGCTTTATTTTAAAATCTATGTTCAGTTTCAGCGTTGCATATCATAAAAAAACTCAAAAAGTAATGCTGAACCTAATTATTACGGCTGAGGTCTATGTGCTTTTAACATTTTTCTATAAAATAAGTATGTGGCGAAAAGACCCAAACAAAAGCTTCTTACGCGCCTAATATAGTTCTGCATAAGTTTTAAAACAGAAACATGTATATAAATGAATGGAAAGTAAGTGCACTTGAAAATTAAATTGTTTATGCTATATGTTTACTTTGACTAAAAAATTTACTTACTTTGCCTCTTCAAAAAATGCGCATTAAAACTTGTGTTCAAGGGATATCTGTTTATGCATAGTTCGTAAAAATTACAAAAGGCCAAGTAAAATCAGCTGTATACTAAACAGCTTTTTGTAAAGGTGAACAAAACTGTATTGTCTTTTTTTAATGTAATGTCGTTTCTATGTTGCAAAACAATTTGTATACAAAGGATGAATATATACTGAATGAGGATTTGAAAATGTAATAGAAAGGGTTGTCTTTCATGTCATATGATGCAAACCAATTAATGAACAAAAGACTCAAAAATATAAATTCAAAGACTATGAACATAAATTGAAGTCTTAAAACCGACGCAGCATTAAATTCAACCCATTTGTATCAACAATGATGTTTAAAAAAAATTCGCGTATTCCAAGGAGTGAAAACATTTTCTTTTTGTGAGTTTTACATTATTTACTCTTAAGGGTTTTTAATTGTGGACTAAATGTACATAAACACGACGAGCCTAAACCAGTTGCTTTAAAATTGTTCCCAAGTATTTTTCACATTTTGCTTAGAATTTTATGTTTAAAACGCCCCATTTGCTCAAAACAGTCGAAACGACTGAATATGGTGATAGCATTTAATAATGTCATGTAATGAAATTCAAGCTTTACTGTCGTATGTTATTTTTAACTGATTTTAGAGGCGAAAATTGTTTATTTATTTGTTAAGACAAAGTCACATTTCATACCGTTAAAATAAAAAGAAGATTTAAAGTTATAAATTGCATGTGTTGGTCAAAGCGCATTTAAGATGTTTTGTGGTTGTTTTTTTTAATTTGTTTAATTCAACTTTTCATAATTAAAGTTTTATTTTTACTTTTAATATTCCGATTTGTTTTAATGGCTGTCGAAGTTTTAAATATAACACATTTTGTACATATATTGCATATTAAACTTTTTATATTTTAAGTATGGCGAAAATGTAGGTTTTAATAGATAATTATTTTTAAGTATAAGTTACTTTTTACAGTGAAGTTATGCTCAAGTATTGTATATACATTGAATTTTAAAAGTTTTTAGTGAAGTATGTACATAAAAGTCTCATAAGTCTTCTTAAGGCTGCATATTTGATCTTTTTAATTATGTTGATATTGTAATTGAATAAATATTTGACACTCTAATAAACTATTTATTGATTTATTATTTATTTATTGATTTATTATTTATTTATTAATATAGATTGATCTTTTATCATTTATTTTCTTTAATTATCTTTCCTTGATTTAATTTCAATTTCTACTATTTCAAAATAAATTAAAAGACGACTCATGTTGTCTATACCATCCCCGTATTTTTCATTTTTGAATATTATAAAAATATATTTATACCTATGTCCAAGTGGTATTGAACTAGTTATTACTAAATATCAACTAATACATACGATATAACTACATGAAATATGTATGTGTCAATAAGATTCTCACCAGAAGAACCCCTGTAATATAAAAGAAAACGAAACGATGTTTTCCTTAAACAAAAAAAAAAGAATCTCCACCCCCTCCTCCGTTTTTGAGACTTCGATGTCTTTTTTGCCTAAGACTTTCAAATTTTCAATGAATACAAACTCCAATATACGACAAAATGTAGGTCGGTTTCAATTTAAAAACCTATATAAAATAAATCTCTGTTGGTCTTTTATCAAAAACAAGAAAGTGCACTTTTAGACAAAATAGGTTTTGCATCGTTTTTCTTTCAATTGTCAGAAAGTAGTTTTAAACTCTCTTTGTGCACGCAGACAATCAAATGATGCATTTAAATGCATTTTGAAGGAACACTATTATGCATCAATTGATCAATTCTGCAAACAAAACAGAAGTTTAAAGAAAGAATGCATATTTTATGGTGTTTTATAAACGTTCACAAAATGGTCATTGTTCATAGTAAAAAGATTTCTTACAATACAAATCTACACCGTAACACTAAAAATTAGGCCTTGAATCTTTAACCCAATTGAAAATTAAAACTAAAGGGAAATTACTTATGGATTTCTGATATTTAATAATAAATTCAACCTTTATTGCTTATATGGGTTCAAAATTTCCAAAGTACAACTTTTTTACTTTAATGTAATTTTTGCAAAATTAAATTTACATTTGTCATTATATTTCTCTCGACTCATTACCAGTTTAAATAACTTTTTGATGTCAAATATCCAATAGTGTGAATTCGGTGATAGTTATAAAATATTTCTACTTACTTAGAAAAGAACAAATATTTTCCCACCTATTTTGAACATACATGTCCATCATTTCATTAGGACACATATTCTCCCTGAAGCTGAAAACGTATCGTTGATATGTTCATAATTTTGTTAGTTATTTTTTTAAAGAAAATCGATGGAAATGGAATTAGTGAGAAGCGAAAAACCATTTTGAGGGAAATGACAAAACAACATTTTACATATTAACAAAACATTATACAAGACTACATGACAAATATTCTTTCTATCCTACAATTTTCCTCCGTTAAAGTCTTCAGAAAAAGTATTTTCAGTCTTTTTTATTTGCATATGGGACCTCAAGCTAAGCAGGAACTGCTTACTCCTCTAGAGCATCTGAGTTCACTTTCACTCTCGTTACGACTTGAGTTTGCGTTGTCGATGGCTATTCGGTTCTTATTGTATTTCTGTGTTTCATGTTTTCTATTTTATCGTCCTGTTCTCGTTGGTGTTTACTCTTTTCGGACTTTTGACATTCGGATGCCCAATTGGTACCACTGCTTCTCTCAAGGTTAGAAAAATATGTAAGTGTTACACAGTTAGGGGCCTATCATTTTTTACCTGGGATGGGGGGGGGGGCTGGTCAAAATATAGGGGGATCAAGTTTTTTTCTTCTTGTTGAAAAAGGGGATAAAATTTTGTTGTAAAATTCAGCAGGGTGAATCAAGTTTTTTGTGTGTATTTTTTTTATCCCTTTGTTGTAGTTTGTAAAATTCGTAAAATTCGTTAGAATTTTAATTTTTCCCATTATCCGTTTTTTTATTCATAAGATTAAGGTTTCTTTCATGGTTGATATCTTCAAATTCATTCCTGGAAATTAGCTTCCCATCTTCAAACTTATTATTTTATAGGTATGGATATAATTCTCTTTTGATTCTTGTACTTCTCTAAATATCCTTTCAATTATTTTGATTAAAACACTGCTGATTAGAATGAAAGCTATGCTGAGCTCAGCATAATACAACAGCAACATGTTGAAACCAGACATAACATGGAAACTCAATTTCTCCGGACATGTTCAGTCCAAAGCTTCTTGCACATGCTCTCTGTGACTTCAACGCATATCTGACATAAGACTATAAGTGTACATGAAAATCGATTGTCAAGACCAACTATTATATAATTTAATGGTTATGATCCTTTGAATCCTATTTACTTGAAATGGTAAATAAAGGTAATAACAAAGCTTCCAAACTTGAATGATCAATCTCATAGTCCAGAGAAAATGACGAATCAGACATACCGGAGAATTGGTGGATCCCAATGGTCCTGACTTGGAACAGGCATTTCAAACGAAATGGTGGGTTAAATCAGGTTTTATGGCGCCAACCTTCCCTCTTTCATTGCGATCTTAGGATCCGGTAATCACCATAGAACACAACATAGTTGTGAGACACAATAGGGATATTGAGGAGATCATCTCAGTACAGCAGACCAGTCAAACACTAATTAAAACAATTAACCACCATATCTTTTAACTCAATTTTGAACTTTTCTACTAGTGGCTGATAACGAAGAAAGATTTTTTTAGGGATCGTACGAGACGTATTTTCTTATAGCCCTGCTCCAAAAGTCGGTCACGAAGAAATCGGTGTCTGATAAAAAAATCTGTGTGCATGCTCTGGCATATCAAATAAGTCGTGAAATATAAACATCGTATGCAGGGAAAGTAGGTATATTGCTCTGTAGATTAGGAAAATTAATAATTTGAAAATAAATTCGTCTCTTTTATCGAAAATTTTTGTACTGGGATGACCACCTGGGTCAAATTCGAGGCGCAAATCCAAGAAAGACGTGAAGCAATTTGATTCGGTGGTCTCTTTAATCTCCAATTCTGAAGGATATATTGAAGGAATACATCTACCAAATGAAGTGTAATTGACAGAAAGGACATCATCAATATATCTGAATGTAAGATGAAATGACCTTGCCTCTCTTTACGAGTCCCTGAAGAAATTCAGACTCGTAAGAGTATAAAAACAAATCGGCGAGGAGAGGAGCACAGTTTGTGCCCATTGGAAAGCCGAATTGGTGTTGAAAAATCTCTCCTCCGAAGATGACAAATATGTTGTCAATGAGGAAATCAGGCATACTGCAAAAGATCTTGCAAATCTGATTGAAAGCACGGAAAAAGATTTCAACAAAGATTTTAATGAAAAAAATAAAAATAAAACTAGATATTAGTATACAAAAAAAGGAATTGAGGGAGGGAGATGCGCAAACTGTGACTCACCCTTATCATTGTTCAAATTACAATCAAAATTAGACATGAAATAGGTTAAAAAAAAAGAAATCTAATGAAATAAAGATGGAATGTGTCCATAGGACATGGATGCCCCGCTAGGCCTCAAACAGGAAGTGGAAGTCCCACAGGTCTGATAGTCGCGTAGGACATACAGTTTGTGAACCATCCTACGAAGTTTCAAATCATTCCAATGTACGGTTTCCGAGAAAAGCTTGATGGAAATTTCAAGTCAATTTTCATAGATTTTAATATCGGTTCAACCCCACACAGGAAGTTAATGTCCAATAGGTCTGAAAGTCGCAAAGGACGTACAGTTTATCGTACCGAACCATCCTAGTAAGTTTCAAATCATTCCCATGTGCGGAAAATGTTTTGCGAAACGGTTGACGGAAGTTTGTACGGACGGACATGAGTAAAACTAAATACCCCCGACATGTCGTAGTGGGGGCATTAAAAGAAACATTTTACTATGGATGTTGGACATATATAGAAGCTTGTACCGGTATCTAAATGTAATGATTAATTTTAAGACTTAAAAAATCGTGTACTAATGTGTACTAAAATATAGTGGACGACTTTACAATTTGTATACTATATGGTCGTGTTGAGTGCACAAATTGTTTGTTATTATTGCTTTACAAATAAGTGAGATCTTAAACAGGGGAAGGTCTTTTTTTTCTTAATTTATTTTAGAGGGGATTCAATTTTTTTTCTAGAATCGTTGTAGGATCAAGAAATTTCTGAAGGTTTGTTTTCAAATGACCAGGCTCCCTCCCAGGTAAAAAATGATAGGTCCCTTAACGGATTTTGGAATTACACATTGACTCTTAAATCATGAATATGTAGAAGTTAATAAGATTAGGTATAAGTGTTTGCGACCCAGCCCACAATATAAAAGTCCCTTTTTGAAATTATCCGCAATGTAAACCTGGAACTAAGAAATGTCAACTTGGAAGAGAAATGTCAACTTGGAACTATGATATTTGTAGTTCCAATTGTGAAATGTGAAAGACCTAAAAGCACTACCTCTTTTTCGTATTATTGTTTGAATTAGGGTTTTTACTTTTGTACAGAGACGACCAACCAACATAACAGATCGTGGCTTCTAACGTCATTCCGATTCGTGTTGATGCCAGCTTTATAAGGTATTGTCTTAAATTGGTTCTAAACGTAATTATGCAAGACGTCAAAATGATGTTATGCAACTTTATTTTGACTCTTGTTAAGATGCACTTAGGTTGACTATCGTTCGATTATTTTTGCTTTTTTACCAGCACTGCCGTTATTTTTTCAATCAAAGACTTTTTTCGATTGTATTAGTTTTTTTTACATATAGAAGGAATGAAGGCAGTACATTTACAGAACAGCAGGAAAAACAAAAGACTACAATACCTTAAACACAGCTACTTACTCTGTCTTTAATTTTTACTGCTAACACTGTCTTGATGCCAGCTTTATAAGGTATTGTCTTTAATTTGTTCTAAACGTAATTATGCAAGACGTCAAAATGATGTTATGCAACTTTATTTTGACTCCTGTTAAGATGCACTTAGGTTGACCATCATTCGATTTTATTTTATTGACTTTTTTTACCAGTATTGCCGTAATATTTCCGTATTTATCAAAGAATTTTTTTCGATTGTTATAGCTTTGTTTTTGTACCAATAGAAAAAAATGAAGGCGATACATTTATAAAACAACTGGGATTGAAAACAAAAGACTACAGTTGTACCTTAAACACAGCTTCTAGTAAATTACTCTGGCTATATTTTTTGCTGCTGACATTGGATCCCCCATTTTTAATTATATCAAAGACAAGAATAGGATTAATCTCAACTGTTTGTACAATCGTGATTTTTTTAAAATTAATAAATATTGATCTGAGTGGACTATTACCCTTCAAATAATTAGCATTCGTCATATTAAACATTCCTTATACAAAAATGTCTCTCGATAACAGCAAACGATATTGTCTACGAAAAAAACATATCTTTTTTTACAAACAATAAAGAGGCCAACAGACAACTTGTTTTGCCAAATTTCATAGATATGAACACAAAAAAATATGGCTATGGTACCAAATAAATAGAAAAATCGAAAAACAAAAACCACTAGGCAAAATTTGTAAAGCTTTATAATAATTCAAATTCGTGAATTTAATCCCGCCTAATGCATTCGCACTGTTTTTAATTTTGTTTATAAATTTGGCTTGATCAAAATCACGGCCAGTACACTGCATCTCGATGTTTAAGAAATATTCACGATGACGCAAACGTAAAAGTTGCTAAACGAAGAAAATGACATCTATGACGCGTAGATAACAAATGAAGATGATTTAGATAGTTCACATTGAATTTTGTCACAATATTAAAGCCCCTTCAGGAACAAAACATCCGAGATCCCGTATTAAATACACTAAAATATATCTGTCGTCACGAATGTAAACAAATAATCAATAAACATGGTCGAATAATTTTGAGCGAAGTAAATCAAGTTTAAGGCAAATTTGGTAACAAATTGATGTTCAAAGTTTTCTTTTATTACATTTTGTTCTAAATTTCATTTCATAACCCCCGACAAGATATTCCAGTGCTCCAGCCAATGCAAAAATCCTTACAAGCAGATTTTCCAAAAAGGTTACCCTTTATTTTACAAGTGACAGAAGCAAGATTGGCAAAACAGTCTCCCAATTGCAGGTCGGCTAAAATGTTTTTTAAGAAATTGGCAAAAAATAACAAAAGATCAATTCATACTGCAAACAATAAAGGGTTACGAAATAGATTTTCTTCAAAATCCGGTTCAAAGCTCGGTACCAAATCACCCAAAATTCAGCCAAGAGCAAAGCAATCTCATGGAACAAGAGATCCAAAATCTTTTATCAAAAAAGGCTGTAGAGACTGTTTCTCCTCAATCAAATCAGTTTCTAAGCAACATGTTTTTGGTTCCCAAGAAGGACGGGGGAAATCGCCCCGTCATAAATCTAAAGCACCTAAACACATTTATAACCTACGAACATTTCAAAATGGAAGGCCTCTACATGGTCAAAGACATTTTGAAGAGGGGAGATTATTGTTGCAAAATAGACCTAAAAGATGCTTATCTTGCAATAAGCATACACATAGAAGACAGAAAATTTCTGCGCTTCGTATGGGGAGAAAAAATGTTTCAGTTCGGTTGTCTCCCATTCGGACTAGCAAGTGCGCCACGCATCTACACAAAGACAATGAAACCCAAACCTGGGAAATCATTCCCAGAACTATTTTTTCACCAATTTGAAGATGCTAACTTATGTGTAGTTAAGTGCTTAAGGGCATATTTAGATAAAACATCTGGATATAGAACCCAAGATGACAGAATAAATAGAAATTGGTTACTGTTAAGTGTGGTTAAACCATTTCACCCAGTCACAACAAGCACTATTGCACGTTGGCTAAAAACTGTCATTTCAATGGCAGGTATTAGCTCAACAGACTTCACAGCTCACTCAACTAGATCTGCATGCACATCTAAAGCACTAAGAGCAGGTGTCTCTGCATCACAAATCCTGAATCAGGCACGGTGGTCAAATATGTCAACATTTGCAAGATTTTATAATAAACCCTTATTAAATAGTCCATGCTCTGCTTTCCAACAGGCAGTACTGTCAGCAAGGTAAATACAATGTATTTATTCTATAAGCTTTAAACAAAACACTGGAATATCTTGTCGGGGGTTATGAAATGAAATTCAAGATTTCATAAGCACACGAAGTGTGCGCAATGGAATCATAATTTTATGAATAACCAACGACAAGATATGAAAGTGTTCCCACCCACCCATCCCGGGTGTACATAAATAAATGTAATATACATGAGGAAAACGTTTATAGCATATAAATACAAGAAGGTCTTATTTAAATCATTAATGTTGTAGTCACTATCAGATGTAGATACTCTTCATAATGCACATGATTGACATATTTAGAATCATCTTGTAATAGTTCTTTACAATTACTCTATTTCCAGATAAGGTCACCACTTCCAGAAGGAATACAAAACAGATAAAGAAACAGAAGACAGAAGAGTGAAACATTAGCATTGAACATACAAACACTGTATATATGATATTTGAAATTTGTGCACCTTTTGGTTTATTGTATATAAAAGTCTATTTCTTTATGGCTCTTATTTAATGCTGTTTATTTTACAATGGAACTATAAACCATTAAGGACATATCAGTATAAACATATACTATCTACAAGTTTATACTGGTATCTTCTTGATGATACACAATAATAATTCTCCAGTTGCTAATTTAGTGCTTACAAAATTGGAGAATGAGATTATCTTATCAAACAAAGCTTTTAAATGGCTGATTGCAGCGCCATCTATCGATAGCCTAGGGGAGAAAACACTTTCATATCTTGTCGTTGGTTATTCATAAAATTATGATTCCATTGCGCACACTTCGTGTGCTTATGAAATCTTGAATTATAATTTAAAAATAGGGGACGAAAAAATAAGATTTTGGTAGACAATCTGCCTTTATTGTCTCTACATAATATAGGTAAATCTTTATCAAAACAAATGTACAGCTTTTGCTAGAAATAAAACATGACTACCATTTTTTTACTCATTGAAAAATGCTTAGGTGTAAGCGATAAAAAATATTTTGAAAATATGTTCGGAAGTATGGTCTTGCACGCGGAACCAGGTCCATATTTATTTTCAAAATCTTGTATTACTAAAACATTTTTTTGTCAAAACTTCAAGCTTGTTCCCCTAGCAAGACATACCGAAAAAATAAAAAGACTACATTTTTTACCTCGAAGTCGGTTGTTGAAAAATATTTAAAATCTCTGCGTTCTCTTCCCTTTTCTGAAGATTGGCGTATATTTCAAAGTCAAAATTATTGTTATATTAGAAACCCTTATTAGAATTGGTAACCTCTGACTTCAAGTACATTGGCACATAATTTAAACTTTATAATTGTCTACCTACAGATGTTCTAATATGAGACAAGCACACCTGTTTGAGGGACGTAATCGTAACTTGGACTTGGTAAAAAAATATTGGTTTTGCCTTACCATTGCATGTACTGTCTGTTTATTCTATAGTGACTAGTTATGTAGTGAGGTTTGCGTCTTGTAATCCACAACGTATCCCGTCGGCTGCCGGTCTGAATGGCTAGTCGCTCACAGTGGTAGTGTGTTTGTTTACAACCCCAGTCTAGTTTCATCGCGGTTCAATAATATTTTTTTATATAAATAAAGAACACACTTTGTCTAGATAGGGTCATAAACTTGGCCAAACACCCGTGCTTGTAGTTCGAGTTGCCTTTCAGTGAATATTCTGTCGTCTGCCATTTTTGTTTTGGTTACGTCACAAAGTGGGTTAGGTGAGCGTTTGACTATGAACTTCAATAAAATTATTTTAAAACTCTTATTGCAAATTTTTAGCATGTGGAAAATAGCAAAAAATATGTCTTATTTAGAGAAAACAATATAAAAAATGATATGGTATTTTAAGAAATTCGAATGAAAAAGTTTTAAAAAAGTGAAATGAAATTTGACTGCCAGTACTAATTATAGAAGTCATGTGACTTGTGCGAAGTCACATGACTTCATACAAATACACTTAGGGATTTCTTCCGGTAAAAAAGATTTACGTCCCTTATAGATCGAGGTACAAATTTCATTCAGGTCAATTTTGAACACAATTTTATATCTTGTTTTGATGCAAAATTATCAAAAAGTATTTACATTTAAAAGTACAATCATTTTGATACAAAATAAGGATAAAGTAACATATTTTCGCCTTGTGATTGGCCAAAATAGGACCTTATCGCAACCCAACCTTAAGGTTCACCTTTTTAGCTCACCTTGCCGAAGGCAATGTGAGCTTTTGCCATCACTTGGCATCCGTCGTCCGTCGTCTGTCGTCCGTCGTTCAACTTTTCAAAAATCTTCTTCTCTGAAACCGCTTGGCCAAATGTAATGAAACTTAGTAGGGTTGTTCTGTAGTATGTCCTCTACAAAACTATCGTTCGAAATTTTGATTCAACAAAAAACATGGCTGCCATGGCTAGAAATAGAACATAGGGGTAAATTGCAGTTTTTTGCAAATTACTCAAAAACTGTAACAGATATCAAAATTCTGGCAAGGGTAAAAGTGATCAGCACCTCAAGATCTACCTGCCCAGAAATTTTCAAGAAGATCCAACAACCGATGTAGGAGTTATTGCCCTTTTCTGGATTTTTTCAAAAAAAATACTTATTTAGCCCTATATCTTGAAAAGTATACAAGATATTTCAAAAATTTTAATTGCATATGACTAAGCACATCAAGATCTACAAAAGTCGTAACATAGTCTAAGTTGTAGGATCGTTCCTTTAGGAGTTATACCCCTTGGATTGTAAAAATTGACCATTTTCACAGTTTTTTTCTCAACTTTTCAAAAATCTTCTTCTCTGAAACTGCTTAGTCAAATGAAATGCAACTTGGTAGGCTTGTTCAGTAGTATGTGGTCTACAAAATTATCGTTCGAAATTTTGATTCGACAAAAAACATGGCCACCATGGCTAAAAATAAAACATAAGGGTAAATTGCAGTTTTTTGCAAATTACTCAAAAATGGTAACATATTATAAAATTCTATTTGGATAATAATGATCAGCACATAAAGATCTACCTGCCCTGAAGTTTTGAAGAAGATCTTATAATGGTTGTAGGAGTTATTGCCCTTTTTCTTATTTTTCAAATTTTGCTCTTTTAAGACTTATATCTTGAAAACAATACAAGATATTTGAAAAATTTAAATTGCATATGGTTAAGCACATAAAGATCTAAAAATTATGTAATGGGGTCAAAGTTGTAAGACCTTTCTTGATAGGGGTTTTTTACCCTTAGAACATTAAAATTGATAATTCCACAGAGTAGCAGTCCTTTGTTAAAATATCCAGCATATAAGTATCATCGAATACAAGCTAGGTGAGCGATTCAGGCTCCTGGGAGTCTCTAGTTTAAACATGAAAATGATTATTTACTGTCTGGAACTTTCTTGGTTTTTTTTTATTTTGCGCTATATAAAGGAAAATTATGGTTATCTTATTACGCTCCTCTAAATTCTCCTTTGAGTCTAAATTATTTGGTTTCCACTTTCAATACCTAAGGTCTGTCAATTCTCAAATAATATTTCAAGCTTGTCAGGGTCATGGTCCTTTAAAAACAAGTAGCATTTCCCAAAGTTTTGTCTTAATGAATAAAATAGATGATTTTAGACGAATATGCTCTAGGCTCTAGTTCACAGCTAAATATATATATTAAGAAACGGGCTCAAATAAATGTTTAAAAACAAATTAAGCAACAAAATGTAGGAGATTTTATCCCTAAGGATGATTTAAAAACAATTTTAAATTGTACCCAAAATTAAATATGTTCCGCGCCCTGGGTAGGTGTAGAATCGTTTATTTTTTTCTATCGATGACCGATAGCAAAATTACCAAATGCAAACTCCCAAGCTGACTAATATTTAACGTTTAAATTATCACATTGAAACATTAATATCGAGCTAACAATTTCAAATACTAAGATCTAAGAGACTGAAGGTTCGTGGATAATGGATTAACTGCTACTTGGAATAGGTGAAAATCATTGTACACTTCTCTTGTTTTAATGTGTTGTGGCAAATGAAAAGAGTTAGTTGTCTACAATGTTGTCAGCTATCGTAAATATTCAAACTGATCTTGATCTAGGTATTATCTTATTCAAATATGACATGATACATTTATTACTAAACGGGATTATTGTACCTTCCATGATTGTACATTTTTTTTCAAAACAACTCTAGATATGGTTTTCTGACAATTAGATTATTAGACTATGCTAACCGTAACCTTCGAGATCAGATTAAATGTTGAGTTGATGACAAAGAGATGGAACAAACCTAGTGATAATTACTTTTAACACCATATTAAAATTTGACTATTTATATTTCGTTTCGTCACATCTCGTTAATATGTGATTTTTTTAAATGGTGTAAATAAAAATTAAGGATTGACTCAAATTCAAACAATTTTACACTAAGCGACCAAAGAAACAATGCTAGCAATCAAGATTCTAGCTCTTTGGATAAATATTCAATCAGGGACAAGTGAAATAAACCTTCGTGGAAAAGGGGCAAGTTTTCCAAATGCATTATACAAAAATTGGATACCAGCATATAAAAAACACCGATCTCAACACATAGATTTAAACATGGACTATGATTCAATAGGCAGTGGTGCAGGGAAGTCAGCGATTATGGCCAACATCGATATTGAGTATGCCGGATCGGATTCACTTCTTTCGGAAGCGGACCAGGCAACGTATCCGGATCTTATAACTTTTCCTACAATGGCAGGGTAAGTTGATAATGCATTAATGTTATGTTTGTAAATCTAAGGTGTTTATCCAAGATATTTCTTTTTTAATTCAATAAAGTTTCTGGTATGAATCAGTGTGTCAGTTAGAGATTAAATATTTTGGGACTGTAAAAAATTAATAGCCTTTTGCTTTGATTTTAACCATTATTTTGTAATGAAGGGCGGAAATTTCAGACTATACCTGAAAACTATCAGTTCATGGTATATGACTTAAGGGAGTACCAGCCTCAGAATTTTTGGAATTAAAAGTTATTCAAAATAATAAAATTAGAAAGAATAACTCAAAATAACTACACTTTATGTATTTTTTATAATGTAAAAACATGTAGCAGGTTTAAAGATACATGTATAAGCACCTAAAATATGGCGGGAAATTAAACTCCTATAGACTTTTCAAAGGAAAAGTACTGAAACTTTTTTTCGGTTTTAACATTGATATAGTAATCAGTATTAGTTTGAACTTTTGAAAAGGTGTAAATAAGGACATTTTCTTTCTAACTTATCCTGAACAAATTTGAAAAAAGCATGTTGGAAATTGTTTAATGCATATGAATGGATAAAGGCAAAGAATCCCAAAATGTTCAATTTCTCATATTCGTACTCCCTTAAGCCAAACTTTAAGCCCATCTATTGAAATTTATCTAGTTTTAGTTATACGAAATTGTACGAAAATACATGAAACATTGTGCTCGTGTGATATCAAACGTATTATGATACTTTTTTGTTATTTTAATCTGCCAACTTCGTCTTTAACTAAAATTCAATATTGAATTAATACTGTATATTGTTCTTGATTGCAAGAATTTTATCAATTTGTCGTGCATTAGAAAACTAATTTTTACCGGTATGAAAAAATCTTCACAGCATAACTTAGCTTAAGATATAGATGTAATCTATAAGATATATTTTTATAATAACTACCAATCATGTCATCCCCAGAGCTGCAAAAATGCCATTCCTAGGTCTTAATTTCTGAGACTTAAACGTATTTGCAGCAAAGAGGATGATTTTAAAGTTCAAAGCAGCACTATGAAATCATTCTTTGTCAAAAGGGGATATCCAAACAACATCTTGGATAAAGCTATCGACTCAGTTTCCCGGGTGACATGATCCAAGGCTTTGGAGCCCAGGTCAAGACGCAAGAATGACCGTATACCTTTGGTACTTACATACCACCCTCATAACATCGTTATACGGAACATTCTGTTGCGCAATTTCAAGTCCATCGTCTTGAAGGACGAACACATGTCGACAGTGTTCGACTCGCCACCCCTGACTGCTTTTCGCAAAGGTAAGAGTTTGAGGCAACATCTTGTCTCCAGTTCATTTGACAAATCCAAGAGACGTCCTCGCTCTGACTTTTCAGGCACCAGGGGTTGTGGTCGATCAATCTGTGTCACATGTCCTTTTACCTGGGAGACTGAAGAGATAGTTGGCCCCTCCAACACCTTCAAGTTGAAGAACGGTTACACCTGCATCTCCGAAAATGTCATTTACGCCATCCGCTGTGCCAAGTGCCTTAAAATTTACGTAGGAGAAACTTGTCGTCGACTGGGTGACAGATTTGCTGAACACAGGAGAAGTGGTCTCAAATGCGACGATTGCCCAGTCGGCCAGCACTTTTCATTGCCAAACCATGGCGTCAAGGATATGCAGGTGACCGTTCTCCTTGAAACATGCACCGGCGAAAAACAAAGACAGTTTCTTGAGCAAAGAATAATCAACTTTTTAGGCACTTTTCAACCCTTTGGTATGAATGTAAAAAGACAGACCTTTTCTTAATATTTATAAATTAGTCATCAAGTTCAGGATTAAAATACCACGTGATGTTCTTCGAGTCAATTTTATGTCATACTGTCCTCGTCAGTCGATGTGTGAACATCTTTCTACTTTTTAGCCCCTGAAGAAGGACTTTATGTCCGAAAATTTGGGCACTCTTGTTTTATTTGTTTTAAAGGTTTTATTTCTTTATATTTCTTATTTAGTTTTTACCTTTTAAATGTGGCTTCACCATCCATTTATTTATCTATTTTATTTATACACAAGCCACAGTGCAACATACTTTATTTATTTTTATAATAGTTCTTCGTGTTCAAGATAGGAGAATTACTCCGTGCAAAGTGCACAAAATAAACTAGCGGTTTTAAAGCAATAATTTAGTTAAGTTACAAGTTATACATCCATACATTCATATAGAAGGGAAAGTAAAAATCTAGGAGATTTTTTACTGAAAAATGAGATTTTGAACTTGGCCCAAATGTCAGGCATTGTGTCATTTTTTTTCTTCCTTTATTTGTTATGTATTTTTTTTCTACTTTGAGTATAGTTCTTCAGTCTGTGACAATTAATTAAATGCAAACGGTGGAGGTTTTTTTGTCATTTCGTTAGTTCAAAAGAATACCACCAAAAAATTGTGATAAGGACAAATTGAACTTTTTTTGACAGAAAATATGAGAAAACATGTACGTACATGTATAAATGACAAATACGGATATCATTAAGATCATAAAATTGATTTAAAAGATAATAAAATGGACGCCTTTTTTGGCTTGATTTTTTTTTTTTTTTTTGGTATGAGTTTTACCTTTTAAAGTCAAAATATCTCTATCGTGTCTCTCAAATGGCATATCAATAAAAACTTTTAGGTAAATCAATATCGAATGTCGCATAGAAATTAAGGCCTTATGAAAGGGTGTAAGTGACAGAACGGAAAATAGACTGGAATTAATTAACTTGGGACTGCCACGCTTAATTTCATATCCAATTTCAACTTTTCTTTTACCAAAAAAAAACAGATCTACAATCAAGCAATTTAAAGGAAAATAAAATCATGAACCTTCAAGAAGCAAGGATTTCTAACACGCCAAAGCATCTACCACTTGTCACTTAAAAGTCTGTTAAATGTTTTTTTTTTATTACCATCGATTAATTAAGGATGCGTTTTGTTCCACATCTTTGTTATTTTTTTTTGTCCAGAACTTGTATGCAGTAGTAGACCTCGTGTGTCACATAATTAAATTCATTTGATCGTGATTGCTACAATGTGTACCTATAATACTGCTTTAACCATTATTTGGGGTTTTTTTAATGATAGTCGAGAAATGCTATATGATCGTATATAAAGATGTAAAAAAAAATCTTATAGTTTTTATTTGCAAAGTATAATCTCTGATCAGGCAAAACTGATCTTAGGTTCACACAAAGCTTGTTTTAGAAGGATACTTATTTTGGAAAAGTTCTGTGGTACATGTAATCTGATTTGGAAATGCAAACAAGTTCGGACATTGTTTTCATCGGGTTTGGAATTTTGTTTCTATTGTTTTTGTTTTACACAAAAACTTTAACTGATCTACTTCATAGAAATTTGCGATTTTGCCTTACGTCAATGTGATGCCTTTTACTATCTTCTAAATATAAATGCATTTAATATTCATAATATTAAAGATATGTGGAAAAAAAGAATGCAATGACTTTATTAAGTTCTAATTGAAATTTAAATTATTTAACAAAAAATTCAGATACAGCACTGTGCCTGATTATTTAATTATGATATCAAAAACACCTTTTCAAAATAACTTTGGTAAAAATGGTTATTGCATTTGAATCTCGAAATGCACTATTACCGTTCTAATTTATTCATAACAACTACACTAATTCAGTCTCTCTGGAGATCATGTTTTATGATACATAGAAGCTACGCAATTGCAATTTAAGTTGAATTAATTGGTACATTTTGAATTGCAGGTCCAATTTCACCACGTATTTCTACTTAATATCCATCTATTTCTTGGTATTTTGTTTCAAAATTACTTAAAGCAATCACGTTACAATTCGTCAATTTTTGATTTCAAAATTGTTATTAACAATGATTGACAATCATTCTGGGTATAAATGTCTGCAGTGCCGAATGCTTAGAACTTTGGTGCTTTTCATTTTTAAACTTAAATTTAACGAAAGCTTAAAAGATAACATTATAATCTATAGCTTTCAATTGATTAGCTTTAGAGAATGTTGAAATGCAATCGTCTAAAAACAGTGCATTATACTCGAATACTTTTCAAAACAAAAGACAACTGTTAAGAATTGTAATCAAAAAAGGTAATAACAAAATTACCAAACTTGGAGGATCTATCTCAATGTACCAGGGAAGAGACAGAACAAGGAAGACATACCAGCAAAATTAGAAGATCGCAATGATCCTGACTTGGTGCAGGCATTTCAAAAGAAATGTTGGGTTAGACTAAGTTTTATGGCCGCCAAACCTCCCTCTTCCATTGCTATTTAAGGTTCGGTAGTAACACAAAACACAACACGGCTGTGAAGTTAAGGTGATCATCTCAATATAACACTCAGCCAATCACTTATCAAAACAACCACTGAATTTTTCCACCAGTGATATATAACGGAGGAAGAATTTTTTAGAGATCGTATAGACGAATTTTCTTGTAACCCTGGTCTAATAGCCGGACAGCGGTGTCGTATAAAACAATCTGAAAAATTTGTACAAGCCCTGGCATATCGAATAAGTTGTGAAAATAAACACTGTGAGCAGGTGAAGTAGTACTTTATAGGTAAGAAAAATTAATAATTTGAAAATTAAAAAGTCGTCTCTTTTATCGTATTTTTGTGCTGAGATGACCACCCTGGTTAAATTCGACATGTGAATCTAAAATTGGATTTGTTTGTTCACTTAATCTATAATTCTGAAGGATTTATCGAAGAACGAGGCGTTATTGACAAAGAGGACATCATCAATATATGTTACAGTACGATTAAAGAGCCTTGCTTCTTTCATCTTCTTGTTCTCTACGAGTTATTTTAAAAAAATCAGTCTCGTAAGAGTATCAAGACAAGTCGGCGAAGAAAGGAGCACAATTAGTGCCCATTGGAATGCCATTTGTTGTTCTAAATGTTACAAAAATGTTGTCAATAAGGAAATCAAGGATACTGCAAACTTGTTCCAATGTGTAACATTTTTTTTTCTTTAAAAGGTGTTTTGAAAAAAAATGTTGATTTATAACCCAAACAACAAAGTTCCTTGAACTTGAAAAAAAAAACTTTTCAAGAAGCTTTTTCTAGGCTATACTTAAGTTGTTCGTGTGGCATTGTGGTGTATAAAGCTCAAAAATCGAAAATTGCAAAGAATTAACCTCAGAAAATGACCGGGATTTAAAATTGTCTTAAAAAAAAATCTTTTGAGTTTTTTTTTAAATCAACATATGATTGATTCCACTTCGATTATAAATAGTGTCACAGCATTCTTGTTGTCCGTCTTTGACAGCAGACAAGATCTTATGAAGTTGAACAAACAGCTTTGTACGTAGTGCAAAACATTATGAAAATCCAGCACTGTACCTTTCTTTGTATGGATTTTTATGAAGTTTAGGTATCCAATACAAATATGGTAACTTTTCATGTTCCTTCTTCAAATGAAGTGGACATGAAAGAGTAATGGTTTGCTATGATCTCATCTTTGTCAAATGAAGTCCGTTTGTATGTAGCACTAGCGGAAAAATACCATCAATTCCTAGCTCTTTGATCAGACGGTTGCAGTCATTTGCTTTACATACAAAAACTATGTTGTTTGAAGCTGTGTCTGCAGGTATGACAACATGCTTTCATGTATCACTCTCGTTTCTACTTTGGGGAAAGTATTTACTTCTATATTAAATAGTAGACTGTCGAATTTTGCTGATTTTGTTAATATGATACCAGATGCACAAGCAGGTTTTAGAAAAGGATATTCCACATTAGATAACATTTTTTGTTTACACATGCTTATAGACTTATATCTGTCTCAAGGGAAAAAATTATACTGTACTTTTGTAGATTTTCGGAAAGCTTTTGATACTGTTTGGCGAGTTGGATTGTGGCAAAAAATGATAAAAAATAATATTATGGGAAAGATTTTGAAAGTTATATATAATATGTACAATAATATTAAATCATGTGTTAGACAAGGTAATGCAATGTCTGGCTTTTTCAACTGTGAGATTGGCGTAAGACAGGGAGAGAACTTATCTCCGCTACTTTTTTCGATATTCCTAGCAGATTTAGAGACATTTTTAGCTGATAATAATATTATTGGGCTTGAAACAGTGGCCACATATTGTCTTGAAAATATTAATACGTATTTGTTATTATTTCTATTATTATATGCAGATGACACCATTTTATTGGCCGAATCAGCTGCAGAGTTACAAAACACTTTAAAAATACTTGAAGAATATTGTGATAACTGGAAACTGAGTGTTAACACCAGTAAAACTAAAGTTCTTATATTCTCAAAGAGAAAATGTAAACAAGCTTTGCACTTTAAGTTATATGATACGAATCTTGAGATTGTAGACTCTTATACGTATTTAGGTATTTTGTTTAACTATAATGGTAAATTTACTGTAGCAAAGAAAAAAAACTAATAGGCCAAGCTCAGAAGGCAGTTTTTGCATTGACTAAAAAGATCAGACATCTTTCTATTCCTGTTGATTTACAGTTCAAGTTATTTGATGCCCTCGTGGCGCCTATATTATTATATTCATGCGAGATATGGCGATTTGAGAACTTTGATTTGACAGAAAAAGTTCATTTGAAGTTTTTGAAGTCTATACTTGGAGTCAGAACTAGTACTCCAAATTTCATGGTTTACGGAGAAACGGGAAGATATCCGTTAGAAATACATGCAAAGACTCGAATTCTGAATTTCTGGTCTAGATTGGTTACAAATGATGAAAAGCTGTCTGGTAAAATGTATAAGCTTATGTTTAATTTACAGAAAGATAATATTATCTCATTTAAATGGGCAACATTCATAAAATCTATTTTTGACTCACTAGGTCTTAGCTATATTTTTGAGGGTCAATATGCATTGAGCAAAGAAGATATTAGATATTTTGTTAAACAGATTTTGTGTGATCAATATATACAAAAATGGCATAGTGATATACAAAATGCTTCTAGGGGTGCCTTATTTTATGGTTTATTTAAAACTGATTTTGGTCTAGAGAACTATTTGATAAAACTGAGAAAAAGTAGACGTATATATATTACCAAAATTAGGTGTTCTAACATAAATATACCAATTGAAACAGGCAGATGGAGCAATGTTCCAAGAAATGAAAGGACTTGCCCATTATGTAATAATTCTGATATAGGGAATGAATATCATTATTTCTTTATCTGTTCTTGTGAAAATGTAACAAAACTTAGACTTAAATATGTTCCAAAATATTACAGACTAAATCCAAGTGTTGAAAAAATGAGTGGCATGATCAAATATTGTAACACGATTGTTCTCAACAATATTTCATTATTTACACAAAAACTATCTAATTTGCTTTAAACTATATTATTATTTTTATAATACATATGAAACATACCTGAATTTGAAAGTATATTCCGCTTAAAGTATAGTTTATATTATAATTAGCCATGCACGTGCTTATAAATGTATGTTTGTTATGTTACAGTTGATTGATTATATATGTTCTGATATCATGTGTAAATACGTTCATTGTCTTGTCAAGCCATTTAAATTTGTATATATGTTGTATTTGCCTCTTGTTACAGTGTATTCTGTCTGAGAGTAAATAAAATCTTGAATCTTGAATCTTGTAAGGAAGAGAGACAATCGAGAGCTTCACGATCTCTAAATACGACACGAGGCTGACGGTAAACAAATTTCTGGTGATTGTCTATTCGACATCGTACCAGATATCGGATAATTCGTACCCAGTCCGACAGCGATTCAAGCTCTAGCTCTTGGTTTAACTACTGCTTAATCCGTGATCTGTTAAGTCCATGATGATCTTAAAGTTATGGTTCCAATGTATCCGTTGTGGCTCTAAATTAAAATATTGGTTCTCATAGTAAGGGGACAAACATTCGATTTTAAGTGGTTGAGGCTGTAGTGCAATTGAAATAACAAAAGACAGGGTGTATCCAATGATTAAAATAATCAAGGGGCAGTGGTCTGGATGCTATCTTTCGATAAATACTTATCTATAGAACTAGACCATCTTAAGACTTGTCTAAGTGTTAAGTCCTGTTCTCAAACATGTCCCAATTTTGATTAATCAAATCTTAGAATCCAATTAAGACACATAATAAGATTACTTTTGGATTAAACTATTCTATCATTTTTATCTTATACACTATAGCTAACTATTTCACGTATATAGATTAACTTGTATTAAAAGAAATCCTGCGGGATGATACTTTGAACATATTTTGACACATTGCAATGACCTTTTATGTTATTCTTATTATTGAAGAACAAAATGCCTTAAAGGGAGTTTATCACTTGTGTAGAAAACTGTTTTTCATTTTTCTTTAATTAAAGTAATATTGAGTTTTCAAGGTTTTTTATAGACTTCCGACATTTGGTCCGACAATCTGTACACTTTTGTTTCTTAATTAATACGAGAACGGTCTTGGGTTTTGGAGTCTGTATAGTTATAAAGGCATCCGTTACACCACTTAGGACTCCTCATTTATCCGTAACTCCGTCTAAACTGCTTGAAATAATTTTCACAAATCGTTCACACATTCTGTAGACAAAAATGTAGATGTGCATCTCGTATTCTAAAATTGGATATACTGGTAATTTCGAATTCATTTGAAAGTTGTGGCTCACTACTTTTCTAGTGAATTAAATTGATTGAAAAATTAGTTTGTAGATATCAATTATCAGGTTAAACATTATAAAAGAACTAGTACCATGTTAGAAGTAAAAAGACCTATTGTCTGTGTTAAGCAAATTATTTGAATAAGCTGTATAAAATCATGGGACTATTTTGTAACAATTTACAATACCGCATGATTGTTTCTAATCATTAAAACAAATAAAATTGATTCTTTTCTTAAGATAAAAAATAGTTTCTTTGAAATAAAATTACCATGTAGAAAGAACGTATAAGGCACAAAAACATAAAACTAATGAGCGATTATCATACACCAAAAATAATAAAAGAAGCAAAGGTACCAATGGGGTATCCGAATGTCAAAGGTCCGAAAGGGCAGAGACAAAACGTGACCAGTAAACACGAACAAGAAAAGGACAAAAACAGACAACATGTAAAACATGGAAACACAAAATAACTGAATCAATCAACAACCCGAATTCCAACATCATAAATGCAAAATCAAAAAATAAACAAATGCCAAAAAAACTAACACAAATAACGTTTTGAGAGCTTAAACATATTCAATGACTTAACTTTGTATTGTATGATATTGCTTTGGTAATCTTGTATTTTTCTAAGTAATTATTTTTTTTTAATTTTTAAATGTTATTTTTTAAGAGTCTATTTAATAATATTGGCATGATGAGCTTTCAATCCCAGGATGGCGTTCAAATTAATTAGTTTATCAATTAATATAGAATTACTATATAAGTGTTCCTTTTTCAAGGAAGTAACTGTAAATTATTTACTATTTCAGTTACTTTTAAACTTTTTTCAGCAATTTATCAATTTAAAGTAGGTCCATGTTTTAAATTTCCAAGGTTCTTCCTTATTTTAAATATTTTTAAAAAACCGTCGATTCATTTCTAATCCAGGAACAAAAGCAACCAAATGCACGACAATAAATGGCTAGAAAATATTGGAAATTGAAATTTGATAGCGTGAAGTCCATACAAACTAATGCATATAAATGATCTTGAGCCAAATGCAGCTTTATTGACTTTATATTGTCGCCCGGTTGCATATCTAGCACGAAATGTACAAATAAAGTCAGAGCGTATTCGAAATTGGTGATTATTTCAACCGTTAAAATCACCTTGTTTTCATGATAATGCACCTTTTTACGTTCTAAAATTTGATTTTTTTTAAGAGCGAGTACTTCATCTAAAATATCATTCTTTTTCACATAATAGCTACATCTTTTTGTATTCAAATGGTTCTAATATGACGTTCGCCCTCACAATACTGCATAATACAATGAAATTTTCTTGCAGGCATTTTAGCATGTGTATAGGAATAAAAAGGCTATTTTAAATGATAAAAGAGAAAGAATAGAAACAAACGAAACAGTCAGTACAAGTATAGCTTTCTTGTCATATTGGTTTACTAAATCATTATTGTTTGAAGTGTTGTGTCGGATCTAAAATCGATATGTTTGATATTTTTTACATCAGTCGATTGATTATTCTCAGCTAGCTGTCAGTAACAGCGAGTGTTCTATAGAGAGTTTCTTAACCGTCCTTTTGTTTGTTCTTGTTGTTTTTTGTCTGAGGTTCTCTCTAGTGGAATTGTGTACTTTGATCGATTTGATTTTTATTGTGTGTTTATTTTTGTGCTTTGTCTAGAAAAAATTGATAGGGGGAGGTTGGGCCCAAAAAACGTGTTTATCCCAGGCACATATTATATGTACCTGTCCTAAGCCAGGAATCTTTGACAAAGCTTTCGTTTGTACTTGTTTTTTTTATTTTTTCTGTTCTTTATTTAAGAAGGTTGTCTATCTGTGACTATTTCAGGACTGGATTTGAATTATATGCATTTTATTTAAACCATGGGCCAATTGCAGAACCGCGAGCAGTGCCAAATGTCCTCGTTGAAAGCTGCTGTCGGTTGTCCATTGTGGTTTTTTCTGAATTGCCGCTTGATTGTGGGCTGTGTCGCGTACACTTATTCCACATCTCATTATTTTCTATTATACTTGTTTGTTATTTTCTGGTTTACTTGGACTTACAGCATTTGTCAAGAGTGTCTCTAGTGGGTCTTTAAAAATAAAGAAAAGAGTCCAACGTTAACGCAGTTCGATAAATAAAAGATGTTGCACTGTGGCTCGTAAATGAGTAAATAAAAGAATTGTTTATAAGGTAAAACCACATTTATGAGGTATTAATTCCACATTAAATAAATCACAATAAATAGTAAAAAAATCATAATTAAATAATAAAAGGTGCCCAATTTTTTTTGGACTGCAAGTCCTTCCTCAGAGGCAATAAAAAAAGAATGTGAACACCGCACATAAGACTGCACCATACACCCCAATGTTAAATTTCCTTTTCATGGGATATCAAATTTCGTTGGTCAAAGCCATCCACGAAAACCGCGAATATCGATACCCTACGAATAAAAATGAAACCACAGTTTGATTCCTCTAAGTTGTAGAGTGTACTGTGCTGTAATTTGGATGCAATTTTAGTTAAGCCCCAATATGGTTTCACCCTGTATGAATTACACCATTACAATTGAGTCAAACACACCTAACATCACCTATCCTCTTCATCCCCGGTGGGACACAAGGCCATTACTAGTTCCCTCAATTTCCCTCTGTACTGTGCTATATGCTGGACTTGTCCTGAGCTGTATCCCTGGTCCTGTAATTCAGATTGGATGGTTCTCCTCCTGGTGGTCCGAGTTCTACCAGGTTTTCTCTTGCCAGGTGGTGTCCAGCGTAGGGCTTCTTTAAGGATGCGGTCTTGTGTCATCCTCAGCACATGTCCCACCCATCTAAAGCATCGACATTTCAGCTCTGTAGCAATGGAATGACAGTTACAGTACAATTGCAATTGACTCAAACACAGCTGAATACTTGATTTCCTCATTGACAACATATTTGTCACCTTCGGAGGAGAGATTTTTCAACAACAAATCGGCATTCCAATGGGCACAAACTGTGCTCCTCTCCTCGCCGATTTATTTTTATACTAGTACGAGACTGAATTTCTTCAGGGACTCGTAAAGAACAAGAAGATGAAAGAGGCAAGGTCATTTAATCTTACATTCAGATATATTGATGATGTCCTTTCTGTCAATAACACTTCATTTGGTAGAAGGATTCCTTCAATATATCCTCCAGAATTGGAGATTAAAGAGACCACCGAATCAAATTGGTTCACGTCTTTCTTGGATTTGCACCTCGAATTTGACCCAGGTGGTCATCTCAGTACAAAAATTTACGATAAAAGAATCGATTTTAATTTTCAAATTATTAATTTTCCTAATCTACAGAGCAATATACCTACTTCCCCTGCATACGGTGTTTATATTTCACAACGTATTCGATATGCCAGTGCTTGCACACATTTTACAGATTTTTTGATCAGACACCGATTTCTTCGTGACCGACTTTTGGAGCAGGGCTATAAGAAAATACGTCTCTTACGATCCCTAACAAATTTTTTTCTTCGTTATTATCCACTAGTAGAAAAGTTCAAATTTGAGTTAAAAGATATGGTGGTTAATTGTTAATAATTAGTGTTTGACTGGTCTGCTGTACTGACATGATCACCTCACTATCACTATTGTGTCTCACAGATATGTTGTGCATTACCGGATCCTAAGATTGCAATGGAAGAGGGAGATTTGGCGCCATAAAACCTGGTTTAACCCACCATTTCGGTTGAAATGCCTGCACCAAATCAGGACCATTGCGATCCACCAATTCTCCGGTATGACTGATTCGTTTTGGTCATTTTCTCTGGACTATGAGATTGATCATTCAAGTTCGGTAGTTTTGTTATTACCTTTATTTGAAGGTCAAATAAACTGGTTTCAAAACATTGCAAAATTATAAAGAGTCTTTATTATTGAAACTGCAGTCATGGTGTCAAATAAGTACAAAATAACGATGATGATGCTTAATTAGCAACGTTCCATACCTTGGAACTTTTCAATTCTTTATAGCAAGCATTAACAGATAGTTTTGAAATTCTATATCTTCATTATGATTCATTAAACCTGTAGCAGCGTTTACAATTGTTGAATGGCATTATTGTTGAACAAACGCTTAGGGTTGAATTTAAAGACAAAGCACGAAAACTTCGTTTTAGTCCATACAAACCTTCTATATAGTACCTGGCAAATGCAACTTTTGCTTACATATAAAACTACAGTGATTAGTTTACTAGTATGTAAAAACAAGTATATTATTCATCAATATTTCAGAGAACCTTTTTGAAGGCATTTAACTTTTGCTAAGATACTAGGCTACAGTGTTTGGATAAAGTAAAAACAAGTATATTATTCATCAGTATTTCAGAGAGCATGTTTGAAGGCATTAAACCTTAAGTGGCTGTCGTGTTTTATTATTGATTGCCTTTTTGAACTCATTGTCACTTTGATTTTATGGTCGTTAATATTATTAATCATTTGAATTGTGTTGGTTGTAATTGGTATTTTTATGTTCAATTCAGTAGTCAAACCATCATTTTATACGAGAAATCTCGATTTTGATCTTTAAGGCTGTTTTGGGAGTGTTGCTTAAGGGTAAGGGAACTGCTGAAACAAGATAATTTTATTGAAAATTAAATCCCAAGATTGATATTTTCTCTTAAAGTCGACATTGATTCTATGATTGCTTAAATTCAAATTATCCTGAATAATCAAACGGTATAAAATAGGAAAAACTTACTGCAATTGAAATGATTTTAGTCAATAGTATGAAATTTGTTTCCTTTTACTTTAAGGAAAAGTCCATCATCCACTGGAAGAAAAGTTCAAAATTGAGTTAAAAGAAGCAAAGGTGTACCAAAGGGGTAATCAGTATCATAAAACCGTAAAGACAAAGACAAAACCGGCAGACAAAAAATCATCACAACAAAACAAACCACATAATAACATAAAACACACACACACATAACAATAAAACCGCATTCAGCAACCCCTAATTCAGCTGTTAAACAATCAATATAGTGTCTTTTGCATACGAAAATGATGTTGTTAGGCGCTTTATCAGCAGGTACGACAACATATTTGTCATGTAAGGTGAAGATATGGTGGTTAATTGTTAATAATTAGTGTTTGACTGGTCTGCTGTACTGACATGATCACCTCACTATCACTATTGTGTCTCACAGCTATGTTGTGCATTACCGGATCCTAAGATCGCAATGGAAGAGGGTTGAATTTAAAGACAAAGCACGAAAACTTCGTTTTAGTCTATACAAACCTTCTATAAAGTACCTGGCAAATGCAACTTTTGTTTCTATAATTTGTATCTATAATTTGTTTCCTAATACTTTGGGATCACAAATGTTAAGAATCTGAAGATGCCAATACAATTTCGAGTGATGAATATTTTATTCCTTAAATTTTTAAGGCACTTAGATGTAATGGTTGTTTTAAACTTTTAAGAGGCTGTCCATGAAGAAATCAGGCAAAAGCTTACAGAATCTGGCACGTGAAGAATTTTATCCCAGCAATATTATTGTTTTAATGAATTGTTGGACTGATATGTAAAACAAAAATGAGCAGGATTCATTTGTAACCAACACGGATTACTTGCGATTCAGCCTTAAAGTAATGAACAAACTTGATAGCAACCAAATTTTCCAAATATGCAAGAGTTATCACTCCTTTTCTGCATAATTTCAAGGCATTCTATATAAATTATATCAAAGTTATAACTTCTTGAATAGACGAAACGCGCGTCAGGCGTAGCAAAATTTATTGTCTGGAACTTTGTTGTCATTTGTATTTCAATAAACAAAAAAATCTTCATTTGTTTTGGGGAATAGATGTTAACCTGATGTGAAATCAATGAAATTTTTTGAAAAAAAACGCTATTGCCTGGGTTCTGCTTGTACAGCCTCTTAATATGATTCCTCGATACCAAAGGCGTTTAGTTTGATTCCTAAACAAGTCAATGAAAATTCACATGTTCCAATTGACAATTTTCGGAACGCCTTTTTGGAATAATTGCCTAAAAAGTGTATAAGTGTTGGTAAGATTACAATTAATCAGTTCTTTTATTCTAGGTTGAATCGAATTTTTGCCTGAACGTGGGAGAAATGAACGTTGAAATATAAAACAGAAGGTTTCTTTCTAATATATCGTTTATTTTTTAGTTAAAGATGTTTCGAAAATACAAAAAAAAAAGTTTTAAAGATCATCTTTATATTCTGATTGCAATTAATCTACAGAAAGAGTAAGCGGGTGACCCTCGAATTTCTTCTTTTCTTTTCAAAATATACTCAAATACAATTTTGCTCACATAAAAACTAAAATAAATATATCAACATGTTTGCCAATTAATAGTCTAAAATATTTTTCTCTGGTTGGATTGTTTAGCAAAAGTGGCGTCCTCTGCCTCTGTCTCTATATAACCCGTACAAAAACTTATATCAATAAAGAAATTAAACAATTACGATGAATTTATGCAAATGTACGGGCCATTGTTTGTTTCCCCCATATTATTTTATGTTGGACAAGCTAAAAAAGTCGTATTGAACAACAAAATACTGCATTATTTATTTTTACAAATCAAACGAATAAAGTTGACTCTTGTTTAAGGAAAAGATATGTTCATACGAATAAATATAATAAAGGTAATAACAAAACTACCGAACTTGAATGATCAATCTCATAGTCCAGAGAAAATGACAAAAACGAATCAGTCATACCGGAGAATTGGTGGATCGCAATGGCCCTGACTTGGTACAGGCATTTCAAACAAAATGGTGGGTTAAACCAGGTTTTATGGCGTCAAACCTCCCTCTTCCATTGCGATCTTAGGATCCGGTAATGACCATAGAACACAACATAGTTGCGAGACACAATAGGAATATTGAGGTGATCATCTTAGTACAGAAGACCAGTCAAACACTAATTAAAACAATCTATCATATTTTGAACTTTTCTTCTAGTGGCTGATAACAAAGAAAGAATTTTTTTAGGGATCGTATGAGACCTATTTTCTTATAGCCCTGCTCCAAAGTAGGTCATGAAGAAATAGGTGTCTGATAAAAAAATCTGTGAAATGTGTGCAAGCTCTGGCATATCAAATAAGTTGTGAAATATAAACACCGTATGCAGTATAAGTTAGCTCTTCATTTAGAGGAAATATTTTTTACATGACCAAAAATTCGCAAGTTTAAAGGGGGGTGCAAAAAACTGATTTTTGCGGCAATTTGAAATCTGAAAATGTCACAAGTAAGTAGACAATTTATTTTGAAAATTGATATTAAAGAATCGCAGAAAATAACAATGAGCACACAAAACTTAACTTATCTCAAACGATATTAAAATTATGATCTTTTTTTCTTCAGCATAAAAATATATTTTAATAACATTAACCTATTTTTGGGACAGTTTGATTGTGTGCTTTTAAGCAAATTTGTTATACTCGATTGAAAGCACTTTAATCTTAGAAAAATAAAGTTCTTAGGAATAATTTTTTTTTTTAATTCTAAAAAGTGGTAATGATTTAGAACAAAAATGTAGGTCATTATTTGAAAAGGAAGCTGTAAAGCTGTAATTATTATGTTTTTCTATTGCAGTTGGTTTAATTTCAATAGATTATATGCACATCTCTTATTAAAATCCATGATTTAAATACAAATGTATTGCATTACGTAAAACGCTTGTTAAAGATTTCCGTAAATATTTTTTCTTTATAAATCAAATCAACTGAAATTAGCCCACAATTTAAATATACAAGGTTCTTCCCTTGTTGATATCAAAGAACATCGATAAACGGCTGCTATTACTTAATCCAGCAATCAAAACATATGCACGATTTTAACATGCAAAAAAAATTATAAAATTATACTTTAAATAGTAGAAACTCTTACATCATGAACATTTTAAATAGAAAGGAAATGGTATTTTCAGTTCTAAGTTTTCTCTTTTGAGGTCGCCAAAATTTTAGTAGTGTTAACCGGGAAATGTTTGCGGTGACATTGCTAGCACGAATATTAAACGGCGTGAAAACATAAGTCTTCCATTGAAGGTTATCCCCCCGCTGCCCAGCCTACAATGTTAAGAGAAAAAGACTTATTATTAAATGATCGCCATGGTAAAACTACAGGTAGCTTAATTGTTTGTGTCTGTAAGACACAGAATGTCCCCGCCATGTATGGTAAAATTGACTCAAAACTGTAGAAAAAAGTCCATAAAACTGTCATTTTCCTAAAAATTTCTAAATCCACAGTCCATAATTTCGTAAACATTTACAGACAGACCTGAATAGAATGCAAACTTGATCTGTAACTCATAATAATAGACTCCCATACCAAAAAACATCTCAATATGTGCAAGCATGTAGAAAAAAGTTCAGAAAACTGTTATTTTTATTAAACTTTTTTGGTCCAAGGGCCATAATTTCGGAAAAATCAACGGACCGAAAAGAACTACAAACTCGATCATAGACTCACATACCAAAAATCAACTAAATATCTGCAAGCATAAAAAGTCTAAAATTAAATGTCTCGAACTTAGTTGTAATTTTAATTTTAACACCCGTGAATGTTAGCGCTGTTGGTAGAGTTTTAATTCCCATAGGTTAGTCCGCTCTGGCACCAACATTTTTTGCGTTGGAGAACGTATCAAAGCTATAATTTATTTGTGTAAATTTCAAAATTGATGTTACCCTAAGATATTTCCTACCCCAGATATAGGTTAGTATTCTTATATATAATTTGGTTTCCGATTTCGGTATTTTTGGTTTATTTTTCAATGCTGAGTTTGGTTTTTTCAAATATTTTTGGTAGACGGTCTCTGAAGAGTCTGAAATAGACGAAACGCGCGTCATGCGTAGCAAAATAAAAAGTCTGGATCTTTGCTGTAAATTTATTTTCTAAATAGTTTGACATCAACTTTTGGTATTCTGTCTTTTAAGTTACATTTAATTAATCTAGTTTATCTTTACTGTATTCATAACATTATAGATAACCGTTATATTAAAGGTTAAGTCACATCATAATTCAAGCTCAAAGCGATTTAGATATATAATCATTATAAAAACATATGATTCACATAATTAGACTTTGTTATTTTGACTCAATTGGAAATTAATCAAGGGTACAAACATTGTCTGGATTGTTTATTACTTTAGTACTTAACAGAGCAGAAGTTGTATATTAGTAGCTATTGATTATAGTAACCGAGTAAATATCAAATGTCATTTTTTTAATGCGAGAGGTATAAAATTAACTCTTGTGGTCTGTAAATAGACTCAGGTTATTTGTATACCACACAGTTCATTGTGGCCAAGTTCTTGTGGACTAAATCAGAACATTGACAGTTGAAGGTTACTTGCAATCTGTTGATAAATGTTTCTATATGATTTTTTGGAAAGCGTTTTCACATCAAAAAGTTTATCCCATTGTAATGTTTATAATGCTCAACCAAGTGAATTACAAATAAATTAATTCTTTAATGAACACAGAGCTAAAACAAGATGATAAAGATATAAACAAAAGATAATAGGTGTTAAGGTGTTTGTACACTGTCTCTGACAGTGGAAATTATACCCTTTAAGGTAGATGAGGTGTCTATCACTGAGCATCTTTTTGCGTATCTATCATAACTTTAAAATTTATAATGCTAGTTATTCTTATTGATTTCTATTGGGCTAGATAAACATCAAAATTTTCGAATTTTAATATTTTTCCGCACTTTTTCAGGGGAGATAATTTGTATAGAAATGATAGGAAAAAAACACATTTTTCACTTTTTTCAAAAAAATTGATGGTGAACTTTATTTTTCATTTAGAATATGTAAAAATCCATACAAAACAAGAATTTTTAAAAATTTTAAGGAAAATCTATGGAGTGGATTTTTTTAGATAAAAGAAATTTGAATTTTCCCTATTGATCTTATACAAAAAGTACTAAAATCATACATTTTTCAAAGTCGTTTCTACAAATATTCCTATGGTGAACTTTTAATTTCATTATCGAGATTGAAAGTACCAGTCTAGTGCTAACTTAGACCAAAATTTAAGAAAATTTAGGAAAATTATATGGATAACTTTTTAAACACCCCATTTACCTTAAACATATTTTGTTTTGGCTACCAACACGAGAACAAATATTTATCTTTAAGTGTTTTGATCCAAATGTTACTGAGGAGATTTTTACTTTTTATATATACAGGTAGCCTGCATACCTGAATAGATATTTTTTTAATTGACAGCTAATTTTGCTACTTTGTAATACGGAAATAATTTTGATAAACAAGTGGTTAATTTATAATGTTTTTGCGTGAATATAGATGAAGAATTGGTATTTTCAGAATGACTTCCCTGTACATTGATAAAGAACCAATAATCTAAGTACTATTCCATATGAAGATAAAACAGGGGTTTGCACTTCGGTAATTTGAAATTATAGATTTTGGGTAAATATGCATTTATTATTTCAAAAAACATATCCAATGCAGTTTTTATATTTTGAAAAATAGTTGGTGCCTAGATATGTTTGACTGGTAATACATTGCATTATGTCAATAAATTTCCTAGTACTTTTTACTGTGCAATGTAATTAAATTTTAACTGGTAAAATTTGCTTAACTCAGGATTGACTTAAAAATTAAGTATCCAAAACCAAGTTTACTTGGTGCACTACCCATTACCTAATTCAATTAATTTTTGTGTGTGTATTTATTATCGATGTGCCACACTATAAATTATAATTCCATGATTCTTAGATAAAGTATGACTTAAATTAAAGTGAGAAGAGCATGATTCTTTTTTTATTACTTTGTATCTAATTCTTATGAAAGCAATAATTTGGTTGCAGAGGGTAAAAAAATCATTATTCCTTGTGTGCTACATTGACCACTATGGTATTAAAAAACGGTGTGTTCACGTTTCTCCAACATTTGATAATTAACTATAACAACATTCAATTAAGGGTGGGGATTATGGGGCCAACTAAGGGATAGTCCAGTTATTTATTACCCTGTTATTACCTGAGCAAGGTTCCTTTTTTCAAAACAAAATGTAAAGAATATTGTTTTTTTCTAAATCCTTGATTTTTTATAAATTTTTCTTTTTTTCTTTATTTACTGTTTTCGATTGCTTTCTTTTCCATTTTATGTTGAATTTTAAGGATGTTGACTTATACTAAGTTCTTTTGAAAAATACTATATTTTTTGTATTGTTTTTTTTTCCGTTTTCTAATCTGATTCTTAAACGAGGTTGTTTTTTTTTAATATTAAGACAAATACTTCATTTGAAGAATGTTCAGAATATGTGTTAATTGATAAAATCTTTTAATAATTACACAATTTTAATGTACAACTTTGTACAACTTTTATACTAATACGTGTTTTCCACGATGAAACGTTTAATATTTCAGAACAAGCAATACAAAAATATAGAAAAGCAGAAAAAAACTGTCAAATAGAACTATGTAAATGCTAGGATTCAAAGAAGCGCTTACTCTATGTAGTTTTGGACTCAAAGCTGCTAGTCAAGGAATCTGTGCATGAGTGTTCTGAGTCTAAAATCAATGTAAAAACTAAATTTCTTCTAAATTTGATGTGGTTATTCTTGAATCTAGAACCAAACAAGGGTAACCTGGCCAATATTTCTTGTGAATTGCAACACAAATGACTTGCTGTCGGGGGAACTTTCAGGGTAAGTCAAATCCAGTTAAAAAGATGATACACAAACACGTCATAATGTCACATATTTTATATACGTTTTTATTTGAGATATTGAGTAATTGCAAGCATATACTCGTTTGTTTCTTTGGCTTTCAAGTCACGTATGAATTCAGAGGCAAAAAACCCATTTGCTGGAGCTAACTGGGTGTTGCTGCACAAGAAACTTGACATAAAAAAGCTCACGTATACAGTTATACGTAAGATATTTGTATTATTTTTAATCAAAATACGAAAGTGCCAAAATCCTATATTCTTTTTTTCTTGAATTATTATTTTGTCTAAAATCTGATAACTTCATGTATGCAGAGTGTTGTGAAAGAAGTAGCCCTTCCGGGTAATGTTTTTGACCTTGAAAGGCCCAAGCGTAACCAGTGTCAGAGCGTAACGTAAAGCATTCAAAGTCAGTGAAGAAGACATTTTTTTAATACTATAAAAGTATCTTATCTTTAACATTTTTATGCTGAATGATAATGAATTAGAAAATAAATATCAAAATGAAAAACGAAAAAAAAATATCAAAATCTTTTTAAAAATTATATATTTAGTTACATAAGTTTTATTAAAAATTAATCGATTTCTTTCTTTGAATTCTATGCAATGTTACTTTAAACATCAAGCCTGAATTCCTTACAATTTTATAGGTGAATTACAGGTAAGAAAAATTTTAGCAATCCTTATGAGGGCCCCTTAATCCCCGACCTTAATTGGATGTTGTTATTGCTAATTATCAAATGTTGGAGAAACGTGAATAAACCTAAAAAACTTGGAATTATGATTGATATAAATAGAGCTAATCAATACATGTACATATAACATAACTAATATAAAGTACTTTTGTATCATGAGTTTCAAATAGAAAACCAGACACCGATAAAAGCTTCAATTAGTCAAAAGTACATGTATACAAAATATAGATGTAGGCAATGTTAAATTGGACCTGAAATGAATCTCCACAACATCATACATAATCAATTAAATACATAAATATTTAATTTTATAAACGATTTATAAATAGTAATTAATCATCAAGTATTGTATTGAACCAAAAAGTTTTTTCCAATAGTTGCTGTGGCTCAAACTCAATTTCAACTTCAAACACATATTGTCATATATTATTCAATTCTTTTTCAATAGTTCGTCTTTAAAGCTATGTCCAAGTATGATTAAGAGATCTTGGATCTCGAAATATTGCCACATTTTATTAAATTTTATTTCAATTAACAACACAAAAGTGTGTTTAAATGCCTTTCTTTAGATTGACTATTAAAAACTTTGTACTTGTTACTGTTTTTGTAAAACAGATCTACACTTAATAAGTTTAAATGTTTTCTGCTATTTTAAGGCACATTTAAATTTAGAATTAGTCAATACATGTACATGTTACAAAACAAATATAAGAGTTTACTGATCAATATAAAGAAATCTTAATTATATTGCTCATTTTTTAGAAAACCAGACACTGATTAAAGTTTCAATTAGTTTTAAGTACATGTATGCAATATAGATGTAGCCAATGTTAAATTGGGCCTGAAGTGAATGCCCATCATTATTATATATTATCAATTAAATAGATAAATATTCAATTTTTTTAAATGATCTATAAAAAGTAACTAATCATTAAGCAATTTCTGTACTTTTAGCATTGTAAAAAAGTTGAAAGCCCACAATTTTTCAAACAAAAAAGTTTTTTTCCAATGTTTGCTGTGCATCAAATTCAATGGCCAATTTCAACTGCAAGACAAATGCATATTGTCATACATCATTCTATTCGTCTTCGAAAGCTTTGTTTAAGTATGATGATAAAATGTTCAAAGAATAATAGAATGTTAGTTTTCACTTACGACTTACGACATTGTGCATTCAGATAATCGAACGGAAAAGTTTAGATGCATTTTTGTATTCAGCATTCAATCCTTTTTTTCTCTTTTTTTTGGCACCAATATAAAAAAACTAACATGAACTTGAAATCGAATGAAGGCATTAAATAAACATCTGTATAAAGCTATTATGGTTCCAGCTTCCAAAAGATTTTAACATACATGATTTATATGGATTATCTTATTGAGTGGCTTTTATCGTTTTTGTTTGTATTTAGTTGTTAAAATGCAAAACATTCGCTAATTGGTCACTTCAATCTAATTGAACTATTGGAGTCTATGTCTACGGTCCTCATCAGAATGTCAATCGAAAGGTTTGGTAAATAGTTTTTGTAGTCTTGAACATTTTATTTTGTATATGCCCATCTGTTCACACATTTACGATATACCGGTAAAGACATGCATATTCAATTAAAAGTCAAATAAATTTATTCCTTGGTCAATCATAGTTAGTCTACCAGTATTACTTATGTAGAAAAATATGATATGATTTTTATTTATCATTCTCAAAAATAATGTTTTACGGAATTATGCAAGATGAATTGATATTAAGGTGGGACGATACCAAATGACATATATCCAGATTTTAATTAAAATTTACAGACACATAGTTCTTAGTGATATACATCCATATATGAAATAAAAAATGGGGCTCCCGGACCTCGTTATTGAAATATATGCATTTGAAAACTGCAATTTTCGCGGGAAATTAACAAAGACATATAGGAAAAACGCAACTTACACACCTTTTTCTTAATTTTTTTGACACAAAATTGGACTTGCGATATCCAAAATTTGACCAAAAACTAACATAATATTCCTTGGAAAATTTGCGATGCAATGAGGTCAAATAAAGGATATGTACCTGACTTCGTTTTTAAGATACGGTTTCGTGAACATTGCCTGAATGTAAAAATAGCAATATAATCTAACTAAAATTGACGTCGAGTTTAACAACGTTCTGACAGATTTTTCAGTGTACAGGTAAATTTTATCGGTAACGTCGTTTTTAACGTAACGTCCCACCTTAAGGAAGCAAATAGGCAACAATGGGGCATTCGAAAGTCAATAGTCCGAAAAGGTAGCGACGAAACCGGTTAACACAAACAAAAACGGCACAAAGAAACACAAAACACAATATCAACCGAACGGAAATCAACATTTAAAACAAAGATTGGTTTTAAAACTTACCTTTTCCAAAAATGAAACTAAGATGAAATTATAAGAAGCACAAAAAAGGTAAAATTTGAAAGATGGAGGATTGGCGCCCTATAAAACCTGGTGTAACCCTTTTTTTATATGCTTGTTGCCAATCAGGACCATTGTAATCATCAAATGCTTTGATTTGTCTTCCTTATCTTGTCTTTTCTCATTGACATCTGAGATTAATCACCTGGGTCCAATAGATTTGTTAATTGTTGTGTTTATTTTTGAAGACAATCTATAGATTCAAATTCAAATCCAAATATTAATATGATAAATACCTGCATCTGCACAATTCAATTATCTCGATTTTGTCTTAAATTAAACTATGTCTGCAACATGAATATGACTATTATGTTAGATAAGTTGGGAATAGAATACATATTAAACTAAATTCACGAGACACTTTTATAGTTTCTTTTGGTGATGTTTAAATTAAAGAAAATTAACAATATGTTTTTCTCAATCTTGTCGGCTTTAATGACAGAGAATCATGGTTTTTTTTTCGAGCGTCTAAAGTCCATTTTTTATATTTGATTTGTTGCTCATTCTTCGTCACCCCTTTTTCATCTCACGGGTAAATACATGTATAACGTTTTAGATTTTTGTCGTTGTTTTTTTCTACATCGCTTTTTTAAGAAAAAGAAAAAAGACGTTGTTTCGAACATATCCGTCTCAATTATATATGAATTTTAGATTATGTTCTACACTTTAACAACTTTCCTGTTCTGATTTAAATCCGTTCCTCAACGAAACACACTTTCAAGTGTATTACTGTTCTTGTGCAGTGTATACACCAATTCTATAATTCGCGTTCTGATAGAAGAAGGTATTCGATTTTTCCCCATAAAGCTATTGTATTTTCTCCATTTTTTTGTTATTATAAAAAAGTTACATTGAAGTGGCATGTTTTGAATAATTTGACATCAAGACGCTTTTAATAGCAGGACTATTCTAGAGGGTGTTTTATAAATCAATGATTTAAAATGGCTAGAAAAGCAAAAATACACATGTATAAGACAGAAACATTTTTAGTACTCATGCACTGAACTTAAAATAGTTTTTTTTATTTGATGATACATTTACATAATTCACCCATGTTGGTCTTAAAATCTTTAATGAGTAAAGAAAGAATAATTATCTTACGTTCCCGAGGGATAGCATTCTTTTTGTAATTCGCAAATGTTTTTGTTGACATGAATTTCCGAAGGGTCACACTTTTTATGGAATGTTTTGTCCTTATAGATTACATTAAACAAATGCAAAATAAAGTCATTTAGTTCTTTGATTTTTTTTTATGTCTTCTTTGTATTTGGCAGCTTTTCAAGATAATCAGAAATGTGGTTCTTTTACAAATAAAAGCTAAGCTAGCATTTTATCTAAAGCTTATGTCTTAACATCATAAAAAATCCAGTCTGAACAATTTTGAATAACAACATATATGTACTTGCGGACAAAAGAAAGGAAACACATTGAACAAATATACTCATTATATATTTTATGAATTTTCATCACTTCTTTGGTTTGTACTGGTTGAACGTCTTCTTACCTAGGTTAGACATAATAAACGGATGAAATTTGATGAAAGATGCAGAATTTGATGAAAGAAGCAGAAGTTCCAATGGGGTATCCTAATGTCAAAAGTCCGAAAGGGCAGAGACAAAACAGGTAAACACCAACAAACAGACAACATGTTAAATATGGAAACACAGAAATAACTGAATATCAATCAACAACGCGAACTCCAGTCGAAACTAGAATGAACTCAGGTGCTCCGGAAGAGTAAGCAGTTCCTTTCTTGCTATAGCACACCCGTCGCATTGCCAACAGTCAATTCAATGTGTGAAATCCGGTAAAGGAAGACAAAACAAAACCTTATGACAAACCAACATCTGCACTCATATGATCTGCCGTTTAGAATTCTAGATTCATTGAAATTAGAAACAAACGTATTGAAACTTATTTGTCTCTTTTTTGAAATGCAAATGAATGTCTCCATGTGTTTTTAAGTGCAAGGAAAGCTAAATTGCTTTTTAAAAAAAATTATCGTCCACAACATTTTAGGATTGTGCTATGTCGAATTTTGTTCAAATAGATGAACATACACAAGTTTTGGCGCAGTTTACATTATCTGTAGTAATGAAAAGATCTGATGTAGAATTCCTTTTCGGAATCAATGGTGGTTCTGATAAATATCGATTTTATGGATGTTCTTGTTACCGGAAGTGCTTGATCAAATCAATTCAAAACGTGCCAAAGTTTAAATCTTCAATATCCAGACTATCAGAAAACGACCAAAAGGTATCCAGATACCGTTTACGAGCATTCAAAACATTTACAGCTGATTACAGAGATTTTGAAATTTCATGGTCAACATTTTTTTCTCAAGTTTCCGATGATTTAAAAAAATTCTAAGTTTTTTATAAAACATTTTCAAGCTTTAGACTAATATGCTTATTTTCAGAGCCTTAAAATGTGTATCTTTAATTTTTCCGTGAATATATTTCAAAAACAATGTTCTAGGACCTGAAACTGTTTTACCGTTTTTAAAATTACTTTTGATTGTTGTTATGATTTTCATCTTTAAAATTTAATGTCATTTTGTTTTCTTTGTTTGATTCATCATAGAAATACTTCACAATTAGGTAGTGAGGACTTTTAAGTAGACTTTGACTTTTGTGTAAATGTGAATTAATGGTAACTGACATCTTTTTTGGAAATTTGTATTTTTTTTTATTCATAACGCAGCATGTGGACTGTATTTTTTTAAACTTTGTTTTGTTTATAACTACCCTCAGACATATATAATCATAGCATGGCCTAAATTTCTTAAGAATCTTTTTATCTTTAGATCTGTTATCTTGAGCTACACTTGCGACCATGCATGTGTGGTCAGGGGAAGTAAAATGTTTAAAGAACTCTTATGACTTTGCTTAGTTTCGACACTTAAAATCAAGGTAAAAAAATAAAACGTAAAATACCGCATTTTGCAGGTTCAGAATCCAAGTCAACAAAATCAAAATTATTCCAATATTAAAACGCCCTCTTTTTGTACACCTGTTTCGATCTTATTACTTTTTGGGTCAGGAATAAGTAGTAAATAATCGCTTTTTTAAACATTCTTTCGGTAATCTCCAATTAAGTTTAATTTTTTGTAAATACATTAGTATGTTTTTTTAGTTTTTAACTATATTCGGTCTCAGCTGTAGGCTTTAAAGTGAGTATTTGGGTCCGTACAAAAATATTACATGTATCTATTATATTTGTTTTTCATGTTTGATTAATCTTGTTACTTTAGTAGTAGAAATACAACTGACAAAGTGGCTATCAATAAAATGGCTAATTTGGTTATGACGCATACTATGGTTTCATCATTTTTGTGGGTTTCTTGGGTGGCCTTCACTCACGAAATTTGATACCAAACGAAAAGCAAATTTTAAAACATCATTCTCTAAGCTGCAGACATCAGAACCACGAATTAAAGAATCCACGAAATGGTCGATTTTCATCAAGTCAAGAGCATTGGTACTCGCGACAATTAATGAATTCATAATATGCATATTTCAAGAGGTTACCTCTCATCATCAGCAGTTATCAATAACACAGTTAATTTGATTATGCTGTATATCCATTGACGGTTGACCTCTCTCATGGTCAGCAAATAACCAAACACAGTTACATTAATTTTGTTGTATATCCATATTTCAGCATCAAACATGTTAAAATATAGGAAGGACAAATGCCAAAAAGATCGATCAAAAAGAATTGTATCATATAAGCTCTAATAGCAAGTCCATATCTAGCACTGGGGAAATCAACATGTGCACTACAAGGAAAAAAACTTGGGTTTTTAACAATTTGAACCTTAAACAACACAAAATTTCAATAAAGCAATATTGGTTATTGACGACCAGGACCGTAATTAGGTTAGATAAAAGAAGAAGAGGTTCCAATGGTGCATCTGAATGAAATGTCAAAATCCGAAAGGACAGAACAAAAACAAGGATAGGACGCAAAAAAAGACAACATATAAAACACGGAAACACCAAAACCACTGAATATCAATTAACAACGCGAATTCTAGTGAACGCGAGTGAACTCAGGTGCACTAGAAGAGGGAGCGATTTCTGCCTGCAAAAGCACACCCGTCGCGCTGCCAATTTCCAATTCAGTATGTAAAACTCGGTAAAGAAAGACAAAACAAAACCTATGACAAACAAACATCTGCACTCATCTGAAAGATCGAAATCCCATAATTGTCTGTGAGTGAATTTTGTCTACAGTAAAATTTCTTGAGTGACGACAGCAACCGAGGAGCAAAATAACCCTGTGTTAACAATATTTGTGTCAAACGTGACGCTCTGCCGAAAAATCAATGTAATTCCTACAAGCTCTTGATTAACGAATCATTTGTAATAAGTAGACGTCATATGTTGGAGCTGACGGAATGTTACAACACATGAAGGGAAAGTTGACGATTGAAAAGTTGGAGTAATCATGTTTGAACTAGAGTTGTGTCCTGTATCTCAAGTTCCTGAGGATATATGAGATGCAGAAAGTCACCAAATCGAGAATTGCTCAGTGAAAGGACATCATCAATATAACGGAAAGTTGGATTAAAAGAGAGCCAATCTACGATCTTTTTTGTCTAGAACAGATTGTAAGAAGTCCGGTTCACATGAATGAAGAAACAAATCAGCAAGTAAAAGTGCACAAACTTTTGTTCTAAATCAATAGTCACTTAGATTCTCATTTTTAAGACGATCGCTCTGGAAATTTTCATTTCAAAGTTATATTTTTGTAGCATGTGATACAATTGGAAGAAATAGATGTACCTGCCAGTAAATAAACAAACATTTAGGCCATGATCTCGGAGTTTTATTGTAATTGAAAAGAAAAAGACAAAAATTAAAACAACATAGTCGTAATTGACAATATATTAATAAGAAATGCCTGCATGCCAGAAATAATTCATCGACTGTGCGTAATCATATAGATTTTCTATCATGTCTATGTAGACCACTGTTCCATCCAGATCAGATCTTCCCTAAAATGGAACCAATTCTTTTTATGCCTGCTTTTTTGTTGTTTCTTAATGAGCTCACTTACTTCCTCTTTATATGGACACAATGGGCGTTTGAAATTTAATTGCGTGTCAATCTATTTTAGTAATAGGGTGTCGTTTCATAAAACATTAAGCTATCGCTAATTGTAATTAAATGGGATAACTTGCACTTTTAGCTAACGATTACTATAAGAAACGGTACTACGATGAACGAAGCAAAATAAATTATTTTTCGTTTTCGAGTCTTTTGCGGTTTTGGCTCAACAGTGATCTTCTCTAACATGAGCATTCTGTTTCAATAAAAAAAAATCACATAAAAACATCATTAGTGAAATACCACTTTCATTATCATAGATTTTCATACGAAGCGAAAAGACGTAAAATGGCTGCATCCAGTCACCATAGTTTGTTCATAATTAATGTTTTCAATACTTTTAAAAGCAGAAACCAAAATGCGACTGAATGTGTTTTCCTCAGTAAAATATAAAATTCGTTTGGTAGATGGATTCCTTCAATATATCCTCCTGAGCTAGAAATTAAAGAAACTACCGAATCCACTTGCTTCATGTCATTCTTGGATTTATATCTCGAATTTGACCCAGGTGGTCATCTCATTACAAAAATTCACAATAAAAGATACGATTTTAATTCTAAACTTATTATCCTATACACTGCTCTCTCTGTGACCGACTATTAGACCAAGGTTATAACTAGAAAATATGTCTTTTAAGATCCTTATAGAAAAAGTCTTCCTTCGTTATCAGCCACTGGTGTAAAAATTAAAAATATGTTAGACGAAATGGTTAGTGATTGTTTTGATAAGTGTTTGACTGGTTGTTGTACTGAGATGATCCCCTCAACATTTCTATTATGCCTACCACTGGACCCAAAGAGATTTGGCGCGCCATAAAACCTGGTTTAACCCATCTTTTCCTTTGAAATGCCTGTACCAAGTCAGGACCTTTGTGGTCTTCAATTTGTTTCGGTATATTTTCCTTGTTTTGTTTTTTCTCGTAGACTTTTGAGATTGATCCTCCAAGTTCGGTAATTTTTTATTACCTTTATTTACCTTTAGCTATTATAGACTTAAAGTGCGTCGTTGTATCACTGTCTGTCTTTAAATTGTTATTTTCCTTTCGTGGGATATTTCTGTTCTAAACTTTCTTATTACGTCTTTATTTGGTACATTCAAGAAACAGACTTGCAAAAATTATATCTTTATTATCAAAATTCTAATCAGCAACTAAATCGATGAAGGTGTAGTCTGTAATGTAATAACGTTGCATGATTGTGCTATTTGCACTGGTAACACTAAGTTTTCTCAATGATTTTATTTGCTTATTACGTGAAAAGTTGTTCTAATTGAAACTAGTGTCACTTCCTTTTAAAGTCCACTTTGTAAAATTAAGATTCTGGAACGTAATATCTTTCTTATTGTATTTTTTTTGTCATTATATCATTCTTCCAATTAACTAATGTGCTACCTTTACGTTTTTTGTTCATTAGTAATGTCGTCAATATTTAGTATCTATTAAAATAATATTCAACTTAATGCTTGTCATTGAAACATTCGCCTTGGGAAACAAAAAAAAAACAAGTTAATAAAATGCACTGTTCAAAAATTCTGAGATCACGTATTCCACACAATAATTTAACGTCAAATAAAAGAAATATTTCTACGAAAATTAAATTGGATGCTTAGAAATAAAAAAACGAAAAGCGCACCGAATGGTTGGATCACTGTTGGTCTTACTTACTTGGATTTTTTGTGTTTTTACGAGCTGTTCTTGTTTATGTTTATTGGTTCTGTCGTTGCCCTTTCGGACTTTTGACACTTGAATACCCCATTGGTGTCTCTTTGTCTTACTTCCAATTAAGGAATGACCACAATATTTTTTCTGTCTATTCGAAATAACATTTCACAATATAGCACACACTGTGAAACCTGTGAAGCAGGTTACAGAAAAGTGTGTGCCACATTTTTTAATGTTATTTCGAATAGACAGAAAAAAGTACGAAAATACATTTCAAAATGTGGCACACACTGTGAAACCTGTGAAGCAGGTTACACAAAAGTGTGTGCCATATTTGAAATGTTATTTCGAATAGACAGAAAAGAAATGTGGTCATTTCTTAACTGGAAAAAAAATCTTTTTTTTTCAAACAGAATGGAAAACCCAGGTACAAATTTCTTGTAGTCGATTATACCAAGACTTACTTTGTCATCAATGAGTCTAAGAAAAAGAACAAATTTACAGAAGACCAAATAATCGACATGCTCAACTTTCTTATTGACAACATATTTGTTCAGTTTGGTGGACGTGTTTTTCAGCAAACAATAGGGATTCCAGTGGGCACTATTTGTGCACCTTTGCTTGCTGATTTGTTTCTTCATTCATATGAAGCAGACTTCTTACAATCTCATCTAGACAAAAAAGACCGTAGAGTAGCTCTCTCTTTCAACCTCACATTCCGTTATATTGATGATGTCCATCACTAAACAATTCTCGATTTGGTGACTTTCTCCATCTCATATATCCCCAGGAGCTTGAGATAAAGGACACAACGGATTCTAGAAAGTCTGCTTCATATCTAGATCTACATCTCGAAATTGACTGTCAAGGAAGACTTTCAACAAGGCTCTATGACAAACATGATGACTTCAACTTTCCAATTGTCAACTTTCCCTTCTTGTGTAGCAACATTCCGTACGCTCCAGCTTATGGAGTTTACGTATCTCAATTGATTCGTTACTCAAGAGCGTGCGGGACTTACATCGATTTCCTTAGCAGAGCGACGCAAAAATTGCTCACACAGGGCTATGTTGCTCCTCGGTTGCTGTCTTCACTCAAGAAATTTTACGGAAGACATCATGCACTTAAAGACAAATATGGGATTTCGATCTCTCAGATGAGTGCAGATGTTGGTTTGTCATAGGGTGTTGTTTTGTCTTCCTTTACCGGATTTGACACGCTGAATGCACTATTGGTGGCGCGACGGGTGTGCTATAGCAAGCAAGAACTGCCTACTCTTCCGGAGCACCTGAGTTCACTCTTGTTTCAACTGGAGATCGCGTTGTTGATTGATATTCAGTTATTTTGTGTTTTCATGCTTTACATGTTGTCGGTTTTTGTCCCGTTCTTGTTGGTGTTTACTGGTTTTGTCTCTGCCCTTTCGGACTTTTGACATTCGGATACCCCATTGGTACCTCTGCTTCTTTATAAATTATTTCAATTACATGTTTTCTCAATTCAAAAAATTATATGAAAAGAAAAACTAATTCTAAAACAGTATATAAATTAAATTCCCCATTTTAAACCCCTCCTGTTCAGAAACCTTATCTATTGAAAAATAACATTTTTATGTTTTATTTCATGTTATTATCTATAGCACGTGTTAAGCATTCAGATTTATTATGATCTATTTTGATTTATTAGTAACTGGTGTTTCCCTTTGAGTGACATCTTTGTAGGAAGCACTAAACTTCCTTAGCATGTCTCCTAATAATGAGTGGTACATTTTTGTACTAACAGTCCAAATGGTTCTCTTATTTTTTGTATCAAATTATTTGCGACGTACTAAGGTGCATGTTATTCCCCATAGGACTGGCTAGCCTTCGTATGATATAGGCTTTGCCTTAATTCGAGCACAGCAAAATTATAAGTTGACAAGTAATTTTGTATTTCCAAAACATGTTCATGTGAACCTCATTTATACTCCTTTTGAGCTGAAAAAGACATAATGTTTCTACGTGTTTCGCGTCATTGTTGACATATATTTTTTTCCATTAAACGAATAAAAATGGTTTGATTTCCAATCAAAGAAGTCAAATTAAATCTGCATAAATAAAGGTAATAACAAAATTTCTGAACTTGGTGGATCAACCTCAATATCCAAGAGAAAAGACAAAATAAGGAAGACATACCGGAAAAAATTAGAAGACAGCAATGGTCCTGACTTGGTACAGGCATTTCAAGAGAAATAGTGGATTAAACCAGCTTTTATGGCGCGCCAAACCTCCTAGTAATGATTAGCAATGATACAAGTAACTTTTGTCACTTGTATAAATTTAATTGCTTAAATTTAAATCATCTTCAATATATAGATTGTTTTCATATCAATAGTTCCTGCCATTGTATCATCCGACCAATTAATTGATGTTTCATTAATGTTATTTGTTCAATAGTAATGTCTTCAATATTTTGAAGTCATTAAGTTATTATGTCTCCCAAACACTATGATTTTTCAGATCCAAAAATGCTATGATTATTGTCAATTTTTTTTTTATTTCAAAATAGTTGGTATCTAGGGGTTTTAAATGATGGAGAGTTCGGAAAAAAAAAGAATTCGTTTGGGGTACATTTTTTGTATTGGCATCCCCAAAACAGTGAGCACTAGTTTATATTTCAATGTATTTTCTAGAACGTTCAATTTTGGAAGATATGCTGCGGGCGATTGAACGTAAAAATAATTCACGGGAAAAAGATTCTTTTTAATTCAATAAAATGTGGTTAATATAGTAACTCATCGTCATCAGAATATTTTTTCCTTGTACTATATCATAAAGATAATTTTGCAGGCGACTAGCAACTCGGTAACTATTACAAATTCACGCGCCTGACAATTTTGAGTGCATACCCGAACCATAAAAAATCTATATCAGCATAAGGCAATTGTATTGCGGGAACAAACTTCGTATGAGTTGTGTTAGCTATTAATGTTGTACAACGTTCACATGACATTGCAGGTTTGGCTCATAGCACCGAGTAGTCTAATTGATTCCAGTTTTTGTCAATTACGTTCATTGTATTTCTTATTGAAACTTTTGTGACTTCCTTGTTTATATTAACTGGCTCAAATTAAAATAGTCTTCAAAATATAGATTGTTTTCATATCAAAAGATCCTACCATTGTATCACCAGACCAATTAATTGATGTTTCATTAATGTTATCACAACATTAGTAATGTCTTCAATATTTTAAATAGCATTTTGGATCTATACAATTAATGTGTAAAGGAATGCTTTCTTTGATACAATAGAAATTCTAATGAAGAACAGAAAATGTATTACATAATGGCAAATGAAGAACTATTTCTCAAACTTTCAATGACATTTTCAGTGCGTTCTTGGATCTGCTGTTGTTATGCTTTGTCAAAATAAAAGAAACAGAGGTACCAGTGGGGCATCCGGATGTGAAATGTCCGAAATGGCAGAGACAAACCCAGTAAAAACCAACAAAAACAGGACGAAAAAGAGACAACATATAAAACATAGAAACACAAAAATACTGAATATCAATTAACAACGCGAACTCTAGTCATACCGAGAGTGAGCTCAGGTGCTCCAGAAGTTATACTACAAAACTGGCATTTGAAGTATAATATATAAAGCGATGTTTTCTCCTGCTTTCTTTTTCTTTTGACTAAATACAGAATAAATGTCATGACTTTTAATTTAGTACTTCATTTGGTATATTGGTCAATAGTAAATATCATGATCCACAGTGAATACGGTTTCTATTATTATTTGTAGGTTAACATTGCGAATATGATTTCGCTTTTTTTTTGTATTCTGCTTTTTATCTCATACTCTAGGCTTCCTGCCACGTCAACTCATCTAAGATAGCTGTCTTTCATATCGATTTATGTAGTGTAGCAATGTCTTAATACAAAAAATACAAAAAGTCTTATTTCCTTGTTAATCTTTGAACATCTTTGAACTTAAGATTTATCAAAACACCATAAATTTTAAAGAAAGACGGTAGTAATTTTTTTTTATTTGTTATGTTTAAGTTGTAGTCAAATGGTCATTATACATTCATAAGTAATTGACAGTGATATTAAAACAGAAAAAATAATTTTCTTCACACATTCATACAAGAAAGAACAAAAGATGGACAACTAGTAAATTATATTTTGCAAGTATTTAGCTCAAGGAATCAATTTTACTCAACATCTATCAATTTCAAAAGTTAACATACCAGGTTCAATAGAATAACTGATTACTGATACTACATGTATATTCCACTGTGTTTATGGTAGGGATATCAACAACGCAAACTCAAGTCGTAAGAATAGTATACACGGGTGCTCCGAAAGAGAAAGCAGTTCCTGCTTGCTATAACACACCCGTTACCATGCCATTTTTTAAATTCAGTGTGACAAATCCGGTAAAGGAAGACAAAACAAAATCTTATGACAAACCAACATCTGCACTCATCTGAGAGAAAGAAATTCCATCATTGTCTTTCAGCACATGATGCTTCGATAATATGTCTTGAGTGAAGACAGCAACTAAGGAGCAACATAACCCTGTGTTAGCATTTTTTGTGACAGACGTGACGCTCTTTCAAGGAAATAGATGTAATTTCCGCAAGCTCTGGAGTAACGAATCCATTGTGATACGTAAACTATATGAGCTGGAGCATGAAATAACCTTGGTGAAACATTACTTTTGTCCGGTCATTAATTGACAGTCAAGTTTACAAGTAAGATATGATTTTTTTCTCGTTGTAGATCAGTCGTGCTTGCCTATAATTTGCCAGGCGTCACCAGTTTGAACATATCAAGAGAAGTAGCTGTAGGAATATACAATGGAACTATCGAGTGGTGGAACAGTTCACTCATTCAGGATATTAATCCATCGGTGTCGTTACCACACGAAAGAGTGACAGTAATTGCAAGAGCTGATAAATCTGGTACAACTACTTTATTTACCGAGGGTCTATCATCATTCAGTTCCGCATGGGAATCTACCTATGGAATATTTTCTACAACAAATGGGTGGAAAACCGGTGTGATTACTTATTTTGGTGAAACGTCAAGTGGCGTTGCTGGAATACTTATGTCTTTTCCATATTCAATTGGCTATTTATCGGCAGCTGCTGCACTTGAAACAAATTTACATGTCGCAGACATCGAAAATAGCCAGGGAAATTTTATAAAGACATCCCCAGAAAATGTACAACAATCAATGGATTATAACGCTTTGTTAAGTTCAAATTTGACATTTTCGCTACATAATGCAGGAGGCTCAATCTCATACCCCTTAGCAGGATTTACGTATTTCATTGTATATAGAACAACTTTCACCAACTGCCGTTCGATGAAGGAATTCGTTCGCTACGTTTATTGGTTCATGACAGATCAAGCTCAACGTGACGTATGTAGCACGTATGGAATGGCGTCACTAAGTTCAACCCTTGTAAGTCGCGTTAAGGAACATGCATTAAAGACAATGAAATGCAATGGTCAGATACTGTGGGATTTAGTTCAGCAAGACATTCTGAGAGAAAATGAAGATACGACTACTAAGACCTGGATAACTGGCATTTCAGTAGCAATTCCTTTGATATCTTTAATCATTATTGGGTTTTTGGTATACATAATATACCAAAGAATGTCCTTTATTAAAAGACTTTATAATGATGATTGGTACATTCCGATTGACGATATTCTGTTCTTTTATGACAAAAGAGTATCCAATTCCTTAAAATCCAAATCCATATTTGGTAAATCTGTATTTTCATTTCAATCCCTCAACGCACAGGAATGTCCTGAACTTGTCGCTCACATCATACAATGGCCGGGGAAATATAATGGAAGTGTCGTTGGATTACGACTTACAACCGTAAAACAGTTTAAAAAAGTAAACAATGCAATGAAGGCTAAAATGCTAATGATGCAAGATAAAATATCTCACATAAATATTACTCGTTTTTATGGCCTCAGCGAGTTGGATCAAGACCACTATGTCATTAGCGATTACTGTGCAAAGGGTCAGCTACGCGACTTGTTACAGAACGCAAAATTCAACTTGACTAGAGAAGTCAAAATATCTTTAGCGCTTGATGTTGCACAAGGCATGTATTATCTTCATTCTAAGAACATAATTCATGGAAATCTCAGTTCTTCAGTTTGCCTTATTGACTCAAAATGGACAATAAAGATATGTGATTGGGAATTTTACTCACTTATGGTTTCTAAAAATGATCAGGTTCAGTTCTATCAGGAAATACGAAAATGTGACACAGAGGATCAAACTGAGTATGCAAAAAGTTACAGAGATTTTTGGACAGCCCCTGAAGTGCTTAGGTTAGAGCACAATACTAGCCCGACTTTTGTATGCGATGTTTTCAGCTATAGTATCATCCTGCAAGAAATCTTTACCCGAGAGGATCCTTACGCGGAGCTTGTCGACGAAATGACGCCGACCGACGTTATCAACACAATTATTCAACATGGGAGGCTGCGTCCTAAACCGTCCGACGACATGCCGTTGTTGATTCGTCAGTGTATGGAAATATCTTGGAGTGATGACCCGATCGATCGTCCATCGTTTGAGCAAATTATTAAAATGATTCGGAGATCTAATGCGTCTGTAGGAGTCAAATCTGTCCTTGATTCCATGATGGAGTCTGTTGAAGAATATACTGTTATATTAGAAGAAAAATTGGAAGAGAAAACAACGGAAACCAATTTTGCAATCGACCATTTAAAATGTTTGTTACAGACATATATACCAAAACAGGTGGTGTGTGATCTTTCAGAGGGGCAAAGCGTAACAACATCTCCAACAGGAAATGTTGGCATAATAGTTATAGATATAGTACATTTCAATCATCAAGTAGCTGGTATAAAGAAAATGCGTTACAAAATAAAAATTATTGAACAGTTTCACAAAAACTTGAAAATGATAGCCGAACAGTTTTCTGCCTTTTTATATGCAATCACATTTGAATCAGTTGTTTTCATTATAGGACTACATTGGCCAGAAAGTGCCGAGTCCATAATTGCTAATGAAACGGCTAAAATGTGCATTGCTCTAGACACAAATTTTCGTTCAGCAATGAAACCGAAGGGATTCAAGTATTCGATTGCTGCTTCTTTTGGTGAACTACAAGAGACCATGCTTAATGACAGTGGAAGATACCATCTGTTAGGTTCTTGCCTTGAGCAACTCTTTGTTGCTACTAAGGAGACAAAACATTACAGTATCTTGATTGCTGAGCCCTTGTATGGCTTGGTTAAGTCATGTGAGCATTTCAAAGTATCGAGGTCACCAAAATATCAGGTATTCCTTTACTAGTAAAATCTGTATGTTTGAATTTTCAAATGAATATGTTTCTTCCTTAATTTTTTGAAATAGATTTATAAAAAAAAACATTGCACCGATATGATGGATATGAACTACACACAATTCGGGTACACCGAAAAAGATTGAAAGTAAAAAACATTGCACAGGAAAAAAAAACATTGCAAAGTGTAAAAAGGCTCAACTAAACGAAAACAGATACACAATTCGGGTGCACTAAAAAAAGATTGAAAGTGTTCCGGAAGGATAATTTCAGAGCATATCTTCTTGTTGTATCACAACCGTGATTCTAACACTGTTTGTTAACACAAGTCATTTTAGTGATAAAAAGCAAACGCTATAGATTAAAGCGTTCAAGATATTTTTATTATTCATTTCTAGTTTTTTTTCCTTGGGTAGAATGTATTGTCTTGCTATAATTTGTGATATTTCATTGTAGGAGAATGAACATTCATATTATGCACTGTCTAAAAATAATCCATCAATACCTGAACACCCAGAAGACGAAGAAACTGTCGTTCCATTAGACGAATCGGCGGACTCGGGAATAGAAATTAATAAGGCGGATGCTGCTGTTGCTATTTCTGCTCAACCAATCATAAACAACGAAAGCCAAAATCGTGCTCAACCAATCAGAAATGAACTGGTAGTAGTCGAATGTGATTGACAGTTGCCACGGCGTAAATTTGTAATTGATCTCTATGCATTTTCTTAATGTAATTGTCTTTTTAAGGTTCATGGTTACACTTCGAATAAAATGGTAGATATTTGACCTATTTTTCTAGTCTATGTACGACTTAAACGACACATAGAAACAGAAAATAAAGTGTAGCAGCGCCTAGATATAAAAATTGCCGATCATTTTCTTTTCTTGTTTACAAGATTACTTTTGTTGTTTTCTCTATTCATTTTCTTTCCGTTCAAATTGTCCCATAAATAAAGCATGAATTACCCCTAAGTAACCTTCCATAAAACCGATTGTGAGTAGATTTAATAACGCAAATAATGAAATTACCTTGCACGTGGAGGCCAAATGACAGGGCAAGTTGATATTTGGCTATATTTGGGTGAACTGAAAAACGCAAAGAAAATGCCCCGGCAGAACGGATTAAGTATACACGTGCAAAATACTAAAAGTTTATGCAAAAAATATTTATCTAGACGCTGCTACGCCTTATTAAACAATTGAATGTGTAGTTTAGGCTCCACATAGACTGAAAAAAGACGTAAAATATCGGTTATTTTTTCAGAAGTGTAAAGATGAACCTTAATGTAGATAATGACATATACTGAATATTACTACTTTATATTTTTCTCTCTAGATTGAAGTTGCATATAACGAAAAATTTTCTTCTTTAAATTTGAAACCACGTCGAAATGGTAATGGCATAATGTGCTGCGGAAAGAGTAGACAGTCCCTTACTCAGCATGGATTGCAGCAATTTAACTTAAAACCATTGTTAATTGGCATGGGGGGTACAAAAGTATTGTTTGGATTTTTGATTCGTCGATAAACATGGCTGCCGTGACTAAAAATTGAACATATGGGGAAATTGCATTTTTTTGCAAATAACTCAAAAACGGTGATAGATATCACAAGTTTGGCAGAATAATGTGTTTAACACCTTAAGATCTACTTGCCCTGAAATTTTCAAGAAGATCCAACAATCGATGTAGGAGTTATTGCCCCTTTTCTGGATTTTTGTTCAAAATTTCGGACTTATTTAGCCCTATATCTTGAAAACTATACAAATATTACAAAAAATAAATTACATATGGTTAAGCATCATTTGTGTATCTATGTCGTTCAGGTGAGCGATTCAGGCTCCTGTGAGCCTCTTGCTGAATCCGCGACTGCAAGTTTATGTGACGGTTTTTAAACTGAGCACACTGCCTTGGGCCAAATGGATTTAATAATTTAAATTTTGTCTAAAAAGAACTCAAACAGACTAGCGATTAAATCCAGTCCTGCACTGGTTCATAAGAACATCGCTTCAGTGAAAATAAGTTTAACTCTTTGATATGCTGCTTAACCATTAGTATTTCCTTGAGATATATTGTATTTCAAAAGATTTAATAATACCAGAAGTTGGTTTCATAATTTCAAGATATATAAAGCCGAACGCGGAAATATTTTAATCCAATTTAATATTATTTCCAGTTTTCTTTTCTGTGCAATTCTTTTTCGAACAAGTTTCAAATACAATTAACCGATTTATTTAAGATTACGTGATAAGAGTTCGTCCAAACAGATTTTATAAAGTCATATACGGTCTTACAATAAGACGCGTATGGAAAAATCCCGTCTTCATCCAAGGTTTCGCAAGTTCAATTTAAATAAAACGATTCAAAAGCAATTATAGCTTAAACTTCAAATGTAATTACACAATGTTTGTGAATGTACATTGTGAATGTACATGAAGTTTGCATTGGAAATAATTTACATACTTTTGTACAAACCCCTCACATTATTATCTATTCGGGTCGTTCCTCGACTCTCTACCAAACACTGCAATTAGGGACCGACCTTTTGATTTTTATGGGGGGGCTATGGTGAAATTTAAAAAAGGCAGGATGTCAAAAATCCAAATATTAATATATAATAGCTTTAAAAATAAAATATTGGCACGCCCGAAAAAAAATCTCAGCTTTTTCCGAAAATAAAAAGGCAGGATCGACGAGGAAAATATCCATAGCCCCCCATAAAAATCAAATGGTTGCTCCCTTAACACTTCGGATAAGACAAACGTTGCGTAGCACTATAATCAGTTTCGGAGCTTGACTCTGGAATTGTCTGAAAAATAACTCTAATCCGTATTTTTGTGTACCATCCCTATCTATGTGCCTCAATATCTGGCGTTGGCAAAATAAAACAAGTGTGGCCACTTAACCTACGCCCCTTCTGTCCCCGGGAACCACAACACAATTCATTAAAAGATTTACATAGGCCTAAAGTTCTTTAAAGTTTGATGAAAAGGTCTTGTGGCAGGTGACAGAAATCTCCTATGCTGCTATGGTCGTTAAAAGATTGATGCAAATGAGGCAGGTGATTCATGAAGATATTGACATTTTGAGCTATTGCCATCGCTTGGCGTCCGTCGTCATTAACTTTTCTTTAAACTTCTTCTCCTGTGGAACGGCTGTACAGATTCAAACCATATTTAGTTAAGTGGTACTTTAGGGTATCCCCCACAGAACTGATGTGAAGATTTTTTATTGGTCGTAAAACATGGCTGCTATGGCTAAAATAGAACATAAGGATAAATAACAATTTTTTTGCAAATAACTCAAAAGTAGCTGCAGAAATCATAATTCTGGCAGAGAAAAAGTGATCAGCACTTCAAGATTTACCTACCCTGAACTTTTGATAAAAGTCCAACAGCCCATGAAGGAGTTATTGCCCTTTTTGTGGCTTTTTGCAAATTTTGCACCTGTTTAGCTCAATATCATAAAAACTAAACAAGATATTTAAGCAATTTAAATTGCATATTGTTAAGCACATCAAGATCACAGGGACTTGCTCCCCTCTATCAATATTTTGTTAAAGTCAATGTGCGGTACGAAAAAAACATTTTGACTTTAACAAAATTTTTTCGTACCGCACATTGACTTTAACAAAATATTGATAAAGGGGAGCAAGTCCCTGTTATCAAGATCTACAAAATATGTTCAAAATTTACAATTTTCACAGCATTTTATGAAAAAACTCCTCTGACTCCATTAGTCCAATTGAAACCAAACTTGGTATGGTTATTTATTAGCATTAGGTGTGAAGAACTGATGTGGGGATTTTGCTTGGTTATAAAACATGGTCCCCGTGACTAAAAATAGCGCATAGGGGTAAATTACAGTTTTTTTGCTATTAACTCAAAGAATGTGACAGATTTTTAAATTATGGTAGAGAACAATAGTGATCGGCACCTCAAGATCAGGGGTGGATCCATAGGTCCGTGAAAGGGGGGGCGTCAGATTTTGATGAAAAATTGAAGTTGCTTTGTCAATTTTATACACAAAAACTTAAAATTTCTCAATTTAAGGGGGGTGTACGACCCCCCCCCCCTGAATCCGCCACTGAGGATCTACCTGTCCTAAAATTTTGAAGAAGATCCAACCCATGAAAGAGTAATTGCCCTTTCATCTTGATTTTTTATTACTTTTTGCACTGGCAAAAACACATTAAGCTCAATATCTAAAAATTTGTGAGATATTTAAGAAAGGTAAATTGAATATTGTTAAGCATATCATGATCTGCAAAAAAAATGTAATAAGGTCAACATTGTAATTGTACTGTTCATGTAAGGGGTTATTACTCTAAATTACAATTATGAAAGATGAAAATAATTAAAAAGTTTCATTTGCTAAAATATTTTTCTGCACAATCATTACTACATCAAGTTTAATCATATTATCAGATAACCCCCTTATTAATCTTATGACCCTTTCAATGTCAAATAGATTTTACCTTATAGCCTTTACTTTAGGCACATAAGTCAGGTTACTGGGAGCCTCTTGTTTTTTTTTTCTAATATTCATAATTTTGTCATTTCATTTTTATTTTTATTTTGGTTGTCCAAAAATAACTTAGTTTTCAAATTTACACAAGTCTTACAAAAAGATCACGCACGAAAAAGACCTATCTTTAAAAGCTCGCTAGACCACGAAAATTTGGTAAGGGTCAGACGGCTTGGTCATAGTGACTTAGATCATAACTCATAATCTGTATTATAAACGTTAAATGCTTATAGATACTCTTCTTTTCAAGCACAGTTATATTTCCACAGAAGCCAATAAAATGTTTACGACCCCGCTGGAAAGTGATACATATGGCTCGTCCTCTACCACTATAAGTCGGCGGCGAAATTTTCAATCAAAATGTACTATATATTTCAACGATAAAAACGTTTTGTACAAAAAAAACTTGATATAAAAGTTTCAATAGCAGCTGCAAAAAAAAACATATTCGGTAAGGAAAACTGTGATTTTTTAATTTTTGGTATATTCATTTATTATTCGATTTCCCGTATTTCATTTCCTAGAAAAGTACATCATTTAATTTTTCCATCCTTTCCTTATTTGAAATGGATACGTGCTGAGAGTACAGTCTGTCTTCCGTGTTGCTTTAATTCAAAATGTCATTATAATTAAACTTACAGAGTTTTATTATGTGAAGCTTATTAACGTTTCCTCTTATATAATGTGATAAAAAACATGTGCTGCATTTTTGGACGCTTCAGAACATCTGTGATTAAAAGAAAGGAAATGAAAGCAAAATATACATTTCCTATTGATCGAGTATTTCCATTTCATAAATGCAACTTTTAATGAATGGATTAAAAATATTATGGGGAATTAAGATATTTCTAAAACGTATTAAGATTATGCAACAACTTAATAATATTTTGATGGTATTTAAGACCGAAATGGTCTGAGTTGGTACAGGCATTTCAAATAAAATTAGAGGATTAACATTGAATCTGTGCGTCAAAATGAATTAGTAGATCTTTGGAACTTCTAACAAATACCATGCATATATTGGTGCGCAAAAATATCTTTCAAAAACTTAGCCGATGTTTAGTGTTTGGTGACGAATTTGTTTCTGAATTGTTTAGCTTTCTACATTCCAATTTCTTTGATGTCAAATTCTGCTGATGAAAGGATAGTGTTGAAATATCTAGAGCCAGAATTTATACCTTTATAGTTTTATTCACCAATAGTCTTAGTCAATTTTGCACTGAAAAGAGCAATATATAATCTTTTGATTAAGCATGTAAAAATACAATAAACTCATGAAGATCGTTAAGTTTGTGGGTGAAAGTCCAAGAGCGACAAGTATCTTGGTATTGAATTGGGGAGGCATATGCATTTGCCCAATGACGGCAGTGCGACTTTGTAGTTGCAAGCACAAGGTACGGTAGGATCCACTGTAGTAGGCTTATTTAACCAATCTTTCCATTTCCAGTAGGAAAAAAACTCCTTTTCCCGACTGGTCTTGCGCTCCCCTCCCCATCCTACTTCTCACTTCAACAACATGATTTCATATTCATTTTATCACCCCTTACATGTTAGTGAGTTAGTTAGTTAGCTATTGCTTTGTATATCTGTCACACTGGGACGAAGACCATCAAGTTCTTAGTACGTTCTTAGAACGCAATGCAAACGGGATAAAAATATTGCTCCTAGGTTTTCAATACGACTTTTTTACGTCTTTACAAAGACCTTACAAGCAGTGCGATTTCGGTTATATCCGGGAAATGAACATGAAAGGGGTGATACAATGAACGTGAAAAGATGATAAAATGGAGGAAAGGGGACACAAGGCCAATCGGGGAGTAGAGTTTTGACTGCCACAGGAATAGGGAGTGAACATGAAAGGGGTGATACAATGAACATGAAAAGATGATAAAATGAAGGAAAGGGGGGACAAGCCAATCGGCGAGTAGAGGTTTTGACTGCCACAGGAAAAGGGAGTGATGAGTAGAAACGCGACAATTTGCCTCCTGAATGGGGATCCTACGTGCTCTTCTCATATCGAAACCCTTATCAAAGTTTTTAACGTGCGAGGACGTGACATTTTTCCTAATACTGAGCACCAGTATGGTTTGTCAGGTTTTGATCACGAGTTAGCTAAGTTGTGATCACAAGTAAGCTAAGTTGTGATCACGAGTTAGCTAAATTGTGATCACGAGTTGGCTCAGTTGTGATCACGAGTTAGCTAAGTTGTGATCACGAGTTAGCTAAGTTGTAATCACAAGTTACTAAGTTGTTATCACGAGTTAGCTAACTTGTGATCACAAGTAATCAAGTTGTGATCAATAGTTACAAAGTCGTCATCACGACTTTAAAAAAAACTCCACCTGACACTAACAGGCTTCCGTACATTTTCATCTCCCTGATCATGGATTTTGTTTTATTTTATAATGTAATTCTTTGTCATGATACACAGGCTTCGTGAAGTAAAGCTGCAATAACTGCTGGTTTATTTTGAGATCTTTGCATTATTGTACGCAGACGATAAGTATATTTGCAGAATCTTGTGATGATATGCAGAGAGCCCTTGATATGTGATAAGTGGAAACTTTCAGTCAATACTAGTAAAACAAAAGTTATGATATTCTGTAAACGTAAAATGCAGAGCACCTCCTTCACTCGGCTAACTGAGAACTCGGTCAGTTGGTTTTATTTAACATGGAGGCTATATGGGAAATGGGTCTGTTGAAGAGTCGGCTATAGGTCTGTTGAGAGTAAAATCCAATGGATGGTCATGAAATTTTGTGAAAAAGATGTTATTTGGCAAAATGGCAATTAATTGTCAAAATACAAAATCTTTCAACCAAAATGATATTCATTTGAGCACATTTTCAACTTGCAACAGAGTCAATTAGTTATACCAGTGTTCGATAAAACGAAAAGGCGAGACAGCGGTATGCTCAAATTTGGCAACTATGAATGATTTTTTTTTACAAATAAACAAATTTTTTTAAAATTTTTTATACTTTTTAGATATAATTAGCTATTCGGAAAGTTTTCTTCAGTTTAAAAATAATATATTCAAACAACAAAAAGTGATTAAATGTTAAAATGTTATAAAAAATGATTTTTTTTTAAAAAGTGCCGGTTAAAGTCTGTTGGTGAGTCGGCAAATTAAATTAAAGTCTGTTGAGAGTTAATTAGCCGAGACAGAATGATTTCAAACGAGGTATATTTTGAATTTTTAAAAACTTTTAGGATTAACATTTTATATTGTATTAATTCAAGAGTGAAATTATCTCTAATTTTGCGTGTATGTACAGGAAAAGGGAACCTAAAAGCACGAAATCAGTACACACTATATGGTACTATAGGATAAGACTGTATAGAAGGTATTATACCCCAACTTCTATGTCATGAAGTGTCGAGAAAACTGTGAGGAAAATTTTAAACCTAAGTTTTCGGTTAACAAGAGGTAGATGACCTAGGGGCGTAAAATCGAAATACACCATATGACACTTTAAGACAAAGGAAAATACCAGACCTTTACCTTATGTGGTTGCTTGAATAACTGCGACGGAAATTATGTCACGTACGAACGAACGGACGGACAAATGGATAAGGGTTAAACAGTATACCCCTCTTCTTAAAAGCGAGGGTATAATTATAAGTATTTAACTAGTCGAAGCAGCCACGCTGCATACCCCTGCGCTACTCTGGTGTTTGATAGTATAAGGGCAAATAATTAAAAGAAACAAACTATGACTGTAATAAGCATTACTTGTAATATCAAATGTATATGTATTAATATGAGACTTTTCCATGGTCATGCTGGTAGTGGGAGTGATAGTCATGTAAAGAATTATGCATGACGAAGGAATAATGTGCCCTTAGGCAATCTATGCAGCCCAACCCCTAGGGGCATTATCAAAATTCCGAAACCATTGGCAGAATCTACATCCATACTCCATAGTGCAACTAATAAGCCAAGTTTCAGTTCCATATTCCAAATAACCTAGGAGGAGTTGCGTGACGAAAGGATAATGTGCCCTTAGGCTACCTATGCAGCCCAGCCCTAGGGGCATTATCAAAATTCCGAAACCTATGACAGAATCTACATCCATAGTGCAACTACTGAGCCAAGTTTCAGTTCCATTATCCAAATAACTTTGGAGGAGTTGCGTGACAAAGGAATAATGTGCACTTAGGCTACCTATGCAGCCCAGCCCCTAGGGGAATTATCAAAATTCCAAAACCTTCGGCGCAGTCCCCACCCACAATGCAATTAATAACCCAAGTTTCATCTTTCTACTCCCAGTGGTTACAGAGATTATCCTGGACATTAACGCCAAACGTACGTACGTACATCGAACAGCAAAACATTTTCCCCGCGCTTTCGCTAGCGCGGGGATAATAATATGGCTTTAAAATTGTTGATTTTAAATTAGTACTTTTTACTTGTACATATTTATAAGGGCTTCAAAATGCATAAATTAGAACCGATCTGATTTATGGATTCAATCACTGATTATCATATGGAAATAAACAGACCGAACGAACATCCCATCCCCCAACCCACCCGGGTAGTAACAGTCTGATTAAATTCTCGATATTTTTAATGCACGTATCATGTATGCTTTAAAACGATTGCCATATATATATAATACATTATACTTTGGAGGTTATAATGGTTTTTGGCCATGTTTGCAATACAAAATCAGTTGGCATAGTTTATAATTATAATTAGTTGTAATCTTCTTCACTCTCTTTCTAAGACTAGTGTTACAATTTTTTATTAGTATTTTAGGGATAAGCGTCTCTTGTTTAACGTCTTCATCTTTGATTTTTTAATTCTTTATGTTTTTTCTTTCCATGCTTTCTGTTGGAAAAGTTTATTCTTTTTCTTTTCATACTGAAAAATTAATGGTAAGCTTGATCAAACAGACTGATGTGCTTGTTATAACGCGATTTATATTAATTTTACGTCTAATCTATGACTAAACAATCATCACTACGAATATATACGCTTTATGTCACTTTGTAAGATATTTCTATTTGTAAAAAATGTGTGTTATGGCACAAATATAGTATGATATCAGTTGAATAATTTACTCTCAACAGACTGACCAACAGACTGAGTTCATTATAGCCGACTCACCAACAGACCCAATTTAAGGCAAAAACATAATAAATGCCACAAAAACGCATGTCTGTCGGTTTTTCTTTCTTATACGTACAGTTATATATCAAACATACATAATGTACAATTTAAGTTGCGTTTTTCTCAATGCTTTTGACTAAATTTTAGCAAAACGCTGTAATGTTTACATTTTTGAATGACAAAATTGATAGAAATATCTCGATGAGTTACACACCTTTCCATTTTGTAGCTTACCAATGTAAGCTACAGAGAAAAACAATATATGAATACGTTCAGTATTCAATATTGTTTTGCCCAACATAAATTGTTTTTTTATTAAATTAAGTAAAAAAGAAATATTTAGTAAAATACATTGACCTTGCTATGTTTTTCTCGATAGTATTTGACCAACAGACTTTAGCCGACTCTTCAACAGACCCATTTCCCATATAGCCTCCATGTAAAATAAAACCAACAGACCGAGTTCTCAGCCGAGTGAAGGAGGTGCAGAGGTTACCGCAATTTAAACTTAACGATGCATCGCTTGAAATTGTCGACAGTTATAACTATTTGGGACTTTTATTGAAGTATAATGGGTCGTTTACAGATACAAAGAAAAAACTTGTGGAACAAGCAGAAAAGGCCATCTTTGGTGTATATACTAGAATAAGAAATCTAAATATTCCTGTAGATATTCAATTAAAACTTTTTGATTTTATGATTGCTCCTATATTGTTGTACGGTTCAGAAGTTTGGGGTTTTGAAAATACTAGCGTTATTGAAAAAGTACACTTAAAATTTTGTAAACGTATTTTGAATGTTAGAAGAAGTACACCAAACTTTATTGTTTATGGTGAATTGGGACGATTCCCTATAGATATTGATATAAAACTGAGAATGGTTTCTTTTTATGGAAGGATGATGAAAAATGAAAATAAACTAAGTAGTATTATGTTCAAACTGATGTATAATTTACACACAAATGGCATTTGTCACTTTTAATGGATACACTTTGTAAAATCTATTTTTGACTCTTGTGGATTAAGTTATATTTTTCTAGATCAACACTTTATAGAATTTTCTATTCATAAGAATATTATCAAGCAAACACTTCAAGACCAGTTCATACAAAAGTGGCATGGTGATGGTGATCTAGGGGGGGGGGAGTTTTATGGACTTATTAAGACAGATTTTGGCATAGAAAATTATTTGCTTAGACTTCAAGAAAAGTCTAGAATTTGGATTGCAAAATTAGATCATGCAATATAAAATTTCCTATTGAGACTGGCAGGTGGCAAAATACCCCTAAAGAAGATAGAATTTGTTCATTATGCAATGAAGGACTATTAGGGGATGAGTTTCATTATCTTTTTATCTGTAAAAAATGAAAGAATTTTACATTATCGTCATACAAATGTACCGAATTATTACTTTTACTATCCATCGGTTCAAAAATTTCAAGGTATGTTTTCACTGTGTGATACTAAGTTACTACATAAAATCTCACTATTTTTGAAAAACATCTCTCGCCTGTTATAACTTTATCTATCTTTGTGTGTTGTATATATGTTTTGTAGTTTTGTTATGTGTACTGCATTATGTTGTTGTATATAAGTTATGTTTTTTTTCATGTCCTACTCCATGTCTGCTTTGTCATGTTAAATGTATTTGTAACTACCTCATGTTACACATATTTTGTGTCTGAGTTAAAATAAAGAATCTGAATCTGAATCTGAATAACTTAAATTATTCTAAAGGCCGTTCTTTGGACAATAATTAATCACAAGTTTTATTTTCATCATTAAGTATTCCATTAATGAAGGAAATAGTGAATAACTAATTACTCAATATCATTTGTGAATGAATGAATGAAGTTTATTCTCACAAAACTATATGACATAGTTACAGAGAAAATAATAAACAATTATAATACAACAATTCAAAGTGCACATGTGTGAAATACAAATTACTAGTAAATTAACCAGGAGGGTTGACTATCACATTTATAATTTTAATGAATCTACATAGTTTTTCTAATTCTATAACATTATTTGTTGAAAATAACCTTTCAAATTTCAAAACATTATTTCTCCTATTACAATATTGTGGTAAAAATTTTTGTCTCTCTTTCTTGAAAAACTTACAAGACATTATATAATGGTACTCATCACCAACTTCAATAGAGCCACAAAGATGACACAATCTTTCATTTCTTGAAAGATTCTGCCATCTTCCCGTCTCTATCGGTAGGTGATGATTACATGTTCTAAATTTACAAAATGTAATTGCAAAACTGTAGTTCAACAATGATAAGTAGGGTTCAAATTTTAATTCATTTTTGAAGAGTCGATAACATAGTCCTTTTGACGAATTATTAACAAGCGAAGACCATTCTTGTAGAAACTGGTCTTTTAATCTTAATTCAATGCTATCAATTAGCCAATTTTCAATTCCAACATTCTGTTCCTGCCAAATGTTCGACATTCCAGAATTATCAAATGTGTTTTTCATAAATGTCATCCATTTACAAGCAAGCCCATAATTGTTAAAATTGATGTATAAAAGTTTATATAGTATGGAAGATATCTTGTTCTCTTTACCGTTTATGAGGCGACATCAATATCTAATCATCTTTAATTTAATTGTAATAGATAATGGGTATCGGCCCAACTCACCATATACAAAAAAGTTCGGTGTCGATTTTTTCAATCTCAGAATATGTTTACAAAATTTAAGATGGACTCTTTCAATGACGTCAAGATTTTCAAATCCCCAAACTTCACATCCATATGTGAGTATTGGAACTACAATTTTGTCAAACATATCTAATTGGCATTGTATTGACAGATTATTAAATCTACATTTCTTAATAACACTATACATAGCCTTTAAAGCCTGTTTTTCTAAGTGTTTTCTTGTTGTAAGAAAAGATCCGCTTCTAGAGAAAAATATACCTAGATACTTATAATTTTTAACGATTTCAATCTCATTATTTTCAATATAAAACTTTGCGTTTGATAATCTTCCTTTTGAAAATATCAAAATCTTTGTTTTATTTGTATTAATCTTAAGTTTCCATTGTTTGCAATAATCTGAAAAATGATTAAGCAAACTTTGTAAATCTTTACTATTATCTGCCAGAAGAACTGTATCGTCAGCATATAGTAAAATAAAGATTTTAAAATATTTTTCGAGCTCAATTTCTATATCTCTGTTTAGAGACTGGATTCCTGATAAGTTTGAATTTTCCAGAAAACTTTGCAAATCGTTCAAAAATATGGAAAAAAGGATAGGAGATAGGTTTTCACCTTGCCTGACTCCAATTTCACAAGCAAATAAATCAGATTTCTCGTTATTATATACAACCTTAGATTTTGCATCATTATACATGTTCTGAACTATACGCAAAAATTTACCGTTTACATTGTTTGAAGCAAGTTTAAAAAATAACGAATTTCTATGTACAAAATCAAACGCCTTTTCAAAATCGATAAAAGCGCAATGTAACTTTTTCTTCTTTACAGATAAAAGTTCAAAAAGTGCATGTAAAGCAAAAATATGATCTATTGTTGAATATCCCTTTCGAAAGCCAGCCTGGTTTTCGCAAAGGATTTCATAGTTTTCTAAATATTCACCAAGTCTATCATTGAGAATAGATGTAAAAATTTTACCTAGACATGACAAAAGAGTTATTGGTCTATAATTTTTAGCTTCCAGCTTATCCCCCTTTTGTTTATAAATCGGAATAATGTTTCCAATCAGCCAAGCTTCGGGTAAAATTCCCGAGTCAAAAATCAAATTAAACATATCAACATAAATATTAATCATTCTATCTAGAGAAGAAACAATGTATTCGTTTATGATTTGATCTTCTCCAGGTGATTTGCCATTCTGAGCCTTCTTCACGGCTTTCAAAATATCGTCCTTCGTAATTGAACGATTTAAATGCTCATTTGTCATGTCCGAGTCAATTTCATTTATAATTTCAAAATCATCTTGAAAGTTATTTTTATTTAAATCCTTATAAAAATCATACAAATCATTTAAAGGAATAATATTTTCTACATTTTTATTATTTCCTTTGTTAAAAATTTTCCAAAATTCTTTTGGATTTTTCTTCCTTTTATCTTTCATTTCTTTGCTCATATTTTCGTTACATTTTCTAATACATTCGTTCATTGTTTTCTTATAATGTTTCTCACTTTGACATAATCTTTGTTTAAAAATATTTGACCCATAATGCTTATATAAGCGTTTTGATTTTCTATATTCTTTTTTAGCCTTTTTACAATCATTATTATACCATAGCTTGTTTTTAACCTCCACATTTTTTTGTTTTGTTTCTCTTTTTACATATGTTCCAAAAGTTGCCTTTGCAGATTCTACCAGAATATCACATACATCTGTAACAATATTATTTATACATTCTCTATTTATATGATCTACATCATTTTTAGCAGTGACAATATTTAAACGAATTGGGTCGATTATTTCATCAGCAATGTTTCTTCTAAATTCATCAACTTTTTCCTGATTCCACCTTTTTATCTTTGGTTCATTATTTGTTACGTCATTCATAACTTGTGATTCTTCAAGCCCTTGGTTCTTCTTAATTTCTAGTGAAACAGGACAATTGTAATTTTACTGATTTTTTCTATTCAATAATTTACCAAGTTATCAACATTAAAAATTTCTATTTTCTAAATGATGCAAATTATGTATGCAACAATCATATCCAATTAGAATAACTATTATTTTCATTATCAGTTTTATCTTAAAACATATGAATAGTTAATTTAAAGAGAAAAAATCGAAACTTAAGCAAACAGGAAAATCTTCTTTTGACACTTTTATGTTCTTGAAAAGTTTGAATTCGTTGTTTTGTGGAAAGACTTTGTAGTATTGTTAGTGCATGCATATTGACTAAGCATGATTCATCCTTTATTTTGAATTATTTTTCTGGTAATAAATGTAAAGATTTTATTATGAATCTGTGACAAAATAAGTACAGCAACTAGTATCTAGTGGGTTCTTTTGTCAGCTATCAGCTTAATGTTAAAATGTAAAAAATTATCAAAGCATTAGAAAGGGGTTTGTGATTTCATTTGTACCAAGTAAAACTCCCATTCGTTTCTTTTTTCCCCCTTTTTTCTCTTTTTATGCTTTTTTGTACTTCCATTTGATTAACGTACTGTCTGTAGTTCGTTTTCTTCCTTTTTCAATTCAGAAAGTTTGTTTTAACAAAAAAATTGTTGCATAATTCAACTTAAACAAAGAAGAATTTTTTCTATTGACACTTTTATGTTTTAAAAACCTTCATTCTTTGTGTAGAGTCAAGACTTTTGGTATTCTAAGTGCATGCCTATTAGCATAGATGATTCATTCTTTATTTTGGATTATTTTGTTGCCATGAATGTCAAAACTTTAATATGAATGAATCTGTGACCAAATAAGCATAACAGGCACCCAGTGGATAGTTATGTTCAATCAAAGTACTGTTGGTACCGTGTACTTGGAAGTCACATTTGAATGAAGGCAAGCGATTTGTGTTGTGGTTTTTAACTTTTTCGACAGAAGAAGGCAATTACTGAATTTTGATATATCTTTATTCATGTATGAACCACGCTTTTTTTACAACGATATGAAATCGAAATAACTACATGTATTTTTCGGTAACTTTTATCTGAGAAAATCATTAGTTTAATTATCTCAGCTTTTATATAAAACATTAATGGTTTCAATTTCTATAATTTGTAGATTCCCGCTAAAATATATTTCCCCGTCGCACAGGTGACGAAAGTCACGTGATGCACAAAATGGCCTCGTTGAAGGCTGCTGGCGGTTGTCCATTGTGGTTTTTTTTCTCGCCTGCGAAGCAGAGCGGGACATAGGTGTTACTTTACCGGCAGCGGCGGCGGCGGTGACGGCGGCGTTAACTTTTTGGAAAAGTTTTATGAGCACCTCCATATCTCAAGAACTATACTTGAAGTCCTATAGCTTGATGAAACTTGGTATGCATATGCCCCAGTAGTAGCTTAGCACAGTTGCATCCCATTCTTTTGACCTTGACCTTGATTTTCTGGTTGAGTGACTTGGACAATTTTCAATACATATAATAGCAATGGAAAAGTTTTATGAGCGCCTCCATATCTCAAGAACTATAAGTCCTATAGCTTGATGACACTTGGTATGCATATGTCCCAGTAGTAGCTTAGCACAGTTGCATCCCCATCTTTTGACCTTGACCTTGATTTTCTGGTTGAGTGACTTGGACAATTTTCAATACACAGGGGGTCCAATGTAATTGGTAAGTGCGCAGCATAATTTGGTAAGTGACTATAAAGATGGCGGAAAAACCTCGCTTCGATCGACAACGGTCAGTTTTCTCTTCGTGTTTACAAAAGTTATACACATCTTATGAATAAAACCATGTTGCCTTTCGGCAATTATGAGTTATGAGAAATAGTACATAACAAAAATTTAATGCTTGATTTGCTTATCAAAAAGCTATTGAAGAAAAACCGGCCACTTGACAGGAATTTTTTTGTCATGCCGAAAAAAAACAGGCTTTGTTTCAGGTACTCTGATCACAAACGTTAGGTTTTATGGTGTTTTGTGGTTTGTCAATAAGCATGGATATTCCCAAATATTTGTTTCTGTAGAAGAAACATGTATTTGTTGACATATTTACAATTATTTTATTTTTTGGTAAGTGCAAGTCGGTGTACTAAACAAAATTGGTAATGAATATTATCACAGTGCAAACATCTTTATTCATTGCGTTAACGTTTTAATGAGATAGATGTTTTTTTGATTTCCGATTCATTTCTATTCTACTACATGAATCTGTTTAGCAGGCTGAATCAAATAACTTTGATTTTTCCGACAAAGTACGTGAACATGTACATATTTTCCGGTTATGTTAATTTCACATTGCCAATTCGGTAACCTTGCTATGATGAGTATGTTGGTCTTGTGTTAAATTAACACTCTAAGTTTTATTTTAAAAGGCATACTCATACAAATAAGTTTATGATCAATGTGAAAACCTATACGAATTAAATGTAACTAATTTTTCGAGCTTTTTGTATTTAAAAAGAGTTTGAAAGTATCACTTACGAAATATGTTTGAAGGAAAGAAGTTGCTTTTTTAATAATATAGTTCAGCTTTGACCACCGAAACCAAGGAAAATGGTATTAGCCCAGATGGCTGGTTTTCCAACCCATGCCAGTACATAAACATTTGGACTATTATGTCACAATACAATGGGAATCTCCCTAGTTCTGATAGAACTGCTAAATTTGTAGTCTGTTTAGAGACCCCTGACAGAAACTTACAAAATTTCATGTTAAGCTTTTCTTGTTCCCAATCTTTGTATATTTCATACAAATTCAATTGCTTTCTTTTTGGTGTTACGTTTGTAATCCCCCGTTCTCGCACCCATATAAACAAATGGGTTTTATAGTATGATCAAAAATGTGAAGGAGAACCTTAATTGATGGAGATACCACCTTCATGTCTCTATATAGTTTAAAACTGGCTTTTAATGCCTTTTCATATAACTTAGACTTAGCTTCTGTAAAACGGCAAGTTTTGTCGACACTATACCAAGATATTTATAGCTTTTTACACATTCAATCTTTTAAATGCCTGTTAGAAATTCTTCATTTAATAATTTACCAGAGTTATTAAATACGACAACTTTGGTTTTGTTAATATTTATATCTAGACACCATGTTTTACAATACTCCTGCAAAATATCGAGTTTATTTTGTAGACAGTCACATCTTTTAGAATCGGCCATCAAGACTAAGTCGTCTGCATACAACAAGCAAGGGATTTTCCTGTTATCTAAAGTAACTGATTCTGACTGATCTAACAATTTTTGTGGTAAATCATTTATGAAAAATTTGAACAAGTTAGGGCTAGCTAGGTACGTCGCCCTGTCGTACACCAACCTTGGCAGTGAAAAAAAAAAGTCATTTTGTTGCCCACATTGATGCATAAAGTATCATTTAAGTGCATATTTTTTAGTTTTCTATAAAAATAACCACTAACATTTCTTTCAAGAAGTTTGAACATAATTCCAACATGGATAACTCTATCAAATGCCTTGCGAAAATCCACGAAGCAAGCATATAATCTTTTATTCCCTTGTTTTAGATATTTATCAATTATATATTTCAACACAAATATGTTATCTGTGGTACCAGATTTTTTTTAAAATGCCAATTTGACTTTCATGTATTACTTTATTATCTAACAAAAATTTGTCAAAGCGATTACAAAGTATTATATTAAAGAGTTTCACAATACTATTATTAATAGCTATACCTCTATAGTTTTCTGGCTTTAGTGGATTTTCACTTTTATAAATTGGACATATATAACTTTTGGACCATTGTTCCGGGTACTGACCTGACCTAAAGACAGCATTGAACAGCAAGTTCAACAGACTTGGGTTAATATAGGATTGTGATGCCTGGAGCATTTCATTACTAATATTATCAATGCCAGGACTCTTATTATTCTTCATAAGAAAGCAATCGGACACATCAAGATTAGAATACCCCCCCCCCCCCCCCCAAAAAAAAAAAATCGATAACAAAAGAAATATTATGCAAAGTATTTAAAAGAAGTGCTTTCAAAAGTTTTTGCACTGTAATAATATACATTACCAATTTTTTTAGTACACTAACTTGCACTTACCAAACAATTAAATAATTGTAAATATGTCAACAAATACATGTTTCTTCTACAGAAACAAATATTTGGGAATATCCATGCTTGTTGACGAACCACAAAACACCATAAAACCTAACGTTTGTGATCAGAGTACTTGAAACAAAGCCTGTTTTTTTCGGCATGACAAAAAAATTGCTGTCAAGTGGCCGGTTTTTCTTCAATAGCTTTTTGATAAGCAAATCAAGCATTAAATTTTTGTTATGTACTATTTCTCATAACTCATAATTGCCGAAAGGCAACATGGTTTTATTCATAAGATGTGTATAACTTTTGTAAACACGAAGAGAAAACTGACCGTTGTCGATCGAAGCGAGGTTTTTCCGCCATCTTTATAGTCACTTACCAAATTATGCTACGCACTTACCAATTACATTGGACCCCCTGATCTCATTATTTTCTATTTAAAAGGTTATGAAAAATATAGCAAATACTATATATCATCATTTAAACGAAATAAATAAACAAATCAAGTAATAATAAGGGGTTATACTTATTATAAATAGATAAGAAAGCTTGTTGACCAAAAAAAAATAAACACACTTCTACCGGAGAGCGAATGCACAATAGAATTGGTTATAACACGGACTCGGGAAAGTCTCGGGATAAAACGCGGATGGATTTCTCCGAAATCATTACTATACATTGGAAGTCCTTGACTTCCAAGTAAAAAGGAATTATCAAAGCATTTAAATTCTGGTGGTGATTTTATTTGTTCCAATTAAGACAAAAAAAAAATATGTTGAAAGTTTTATTATATAATTTCCTTTTCTTTTTTTAGCTCAGGTGAGCTAATGTCATCGTTTAAGCGTCCGTCGTCCGTCCGTTATTTCCCCATAACCATCAAAGTTGACCAATTTCACAGTTTTTGGACTTTATCTTGAAAACTGTAAGTATTAGAGGAAAAGTTAGCATTGCAAAATTGTTTAGCTTATTGAGAGCTACAAAACTGAATTCAGGGTCAAAATTGTCAGATCAACCGTTTTAGAGTTATCCTCCTTTAACTATTTTTTCTTTCAATTTTAACTGATTTTTAAAAAAAATCTTCTTCTCTGAAACCACTGAAGGGATTGCTTTCAAACTTTAGGATGTCCTCTACCAAATTTGTGAAATTTATGCATGCCGACTAACCAAGATGGCCGTCATTGCTAAAAATAGAACAAGGGGTCAAACTATAGTTTTTGGCTTATATAATGAAAATTAGGAGATTGAGAAAATTCGGAGCAACCTGCCCTCTTCAGCAAAACTCTTCATTGAGACGAAGTTGTGGGACGACTCCTAATTGGAATTATTTCCCCTTAATCGTAAAAATTGACAATTTAAACAGTTTTTGGACTTTAACATTAAAAACATAAGAAATAAAGAAAAAGTTGCAATATTGTCAGATCAACCTTTTAAGAGTTACCCCCTTTAACTGCTTTCAATCAATGTAAATTGTTTGCTTTTTTTTCTAATGGAAAGCTTTGTATTCCCGATCTTAAGAGTGTTTTCTTTCCTTATTAGTTTCTTTAATGTTATCAAGTACATGTAGACGGCCATGTGCACACTAGGTAAGGGGCTTTAGCATAAGAAATCAGGGGAACGATTCAGGCTCTGGAGAGCTTCTTGTTTCAATCTCGTGTTTACGTGGCAAAATATACATAAATTATTTAGCAAATATATTTATGGAAAAAAAGTGCTCATTTGAAGGATTTTTTCGCTCAATTAAAGTGTGCCGGATGAAGCCAACGTTGTGAAAAAAAAAGTTGGTAGAGTAACAGGCATCTTTAGCTCACATGAGTTCAAGGTTACTTTAGCTTCACGGGAAGTTCATGTGAATCTCACGTGAATTTCACATGGCAGTTACAAAAGTATCACATGAAACTGATGTGAACATTTCACGTGAAATTTGATGTAGTTATTTCACATGAAATTCATATCATGTTTATGTAAAAAATACAAATACAAAATGGGTATACAAAACTGGTAATTTGGTTATGCTGTTTATCCATATTTCAAGGAGGCACCTCTCGGTCAAAAACCAATAATATTGAATGAAAAGTACTCTGAGAAAAATCGTTCGAACAGGTATCGAAGATATCGACCATGTGCAGTTCAAGGAAAGAAACCTGGTGTTTTTAACAATTTTTTAATTTACCATCAGGAATTCCAATACAAAAATATAAATTTATCTGAAAATTCGTGTCAGACAAGTCTGACGACCAGGCTTGTAATTACCCTCTGGGACCTCTGGTCCACCAGGAGCGGCTATCGACCCAGTCAGTGCTTTTAGAATACAAATACATGTACCAAACCTCATATGTTATTCATGTGAATTTCATGTGAATGTTTTTCATGTGAATTTCATGTGAAAGCTCATTTCACATTTAAATCACGTGATGTTTTTCGTGTGAATTTCACGTATAAGCTCAGTTCGGGTGAATTTCATGTGATTTTTTCATGTGAAACCGAGGTCAGCCCAAATTGCCTATGTAGACTATAATCACTAAATAAATGTACATAGAAATTTAAAATTTGACCAGTGCGCTTGGGTATTTTTCATGCATTTAATTGAACTTCAATCTATGTTATCTCTCAGATTATTGACCTCTCTTCAAGTATGAAGATTTTTTTTGTTAGATTTTTATACGTTTACGTGATATTTTATTCTAAATATGAATGTTTACTTAGTTCTTTTCCACCTTTTATTTCAGAAGCTTAAAATGGATTATTGATAAAAATATTGTAACGGGGTTGCTCCCCTTCCTAGTAGATTTAAATAGCCAGCCTTTATCCCTGAACAAGGGAAGTACTTCTTTGGTTCAGAGCTCTCTCCAGTTACATTGGCGCCCAACAAAAAAAACACGATGTTTAGAACAGGAAAACTAGCCAGGGTTAGTTATGTTAAGAGTCATACATGAAGGTATGATGACTCTTGAGGAGGGGGGAGTGTAACGGGGTTGCTCCCCTTCCTAATAGATTTAAATAGCCAGCCTTTATCCCTGAACAAGGGAAGAACTTCTTTGGTTCAGAGTTAGAGCGCCTGACTGTAAACCTAGAGGTCTCGGGTTCGATTCCCGGTCAGGACATGTCGATTTTGTGAAGTAATTCATGCTCTCCGGTTACAATATCAAAGCGCTAAAGCGTTAAAAGGCAGAGCTAAATCTAAGCACTAAAATAAAGAACGACCTGTGTTTCATAAGGCAGAGCTAAATCTAAGCACTAAAAATAAAGAACGACAACTTGAAACATAGCACATCAGTTTTGTTTGTTTGCTCCGCACAATTACACATTTGTAATTTCGCTCCGCTCACTTGATCAAAGATCAAAGGTCAACAATGCTTAAGTAAACGTCAACGAAAATTGATACACGATATGTAGTGCACGTTTATATCGCATTTATGTTGGGGTATAATACTAGTACCTCTTATTTTAGACAATCCGGACATTTATTCAGTCACGTGTCGTAGTGAAAAATTGTGTTTAAATTTACTTTCGGACTTTTCGGACATGTTTTAGTTTATTTGATTTTTATTTTATAAATTTTATGGATTTTTGCGGACATTTATTTATTTTGTTTAAATTATAATAAAACATTTCTTTTTACATTCGACATTAATATTTTCGAAGTTGTTTACATAACATTGCATAATTTAGATTTACAATTTTTTAGTTCTCATGCTTAATTTCAATCCATATATCTTTTGTCAATTAGAGCATTTCAATAGACATATGTTATTAAGTTTATTCCGTCAAAGTGCTAACTTTTTAATCTGTTTGATGTAGTTTTTATATGTTTCGAGATAAATGTGTCATTTTAAATTAAGTTAATCCGTCTGTGTCATAAATACTCTGTTTTTAATTTTGTTGGGGAGATTGGACTTCAGTATTGAACTGTAAGCACCATCCATGTAAATTGTATCCAAGAATAAATTATATTTCGCGGTAACCAGTGTTTGTATTTGTTGTTAGAGGTATTTGTCAGATTCCGAGATTCACATTTATTCAGTTGTTAGCTTACCCGCTGGTGTTGCTCAAGGAGAACACGCAGCATCTTTAGTCACAGGACTCTAGTCAGAAAGTCGCTGTGATACACGTCTCAGCTGAACGGACGTGCTGGTTAGTCCTCCTTTAACCGGAGATTGCCGATGACAGCCGAGAAATTGTTACCTTAATGGCACCTTCGACTCTCGAATTGCAGTTAGACCTGGGTTTTACCTGAATATGGTACAGTTGCACCGTTCCCGCCTAGCACTACGCCGCAATGCGTCACCAGTGCCCCCAAAAGGACCCGGATTCAACTTTAATTGCCAAGTATACCGATCCTGTCTTCGCCAGTTGAGTCAACGACATGGGGTGTACCTGGATCGGCGAGGGTGTTTCCTGTCCCGTCTCGAACTCGGACTTAGCCAACGTGCACACCAGTACCTGACATGGACTTGGATACATCCAGACCTACCAGTTATGCCAATCCAGTCAATTATTAATCGCCACAGTGACCAAGTTTACAGTTGCCATCACCATCACTGGTCTGTCAGACTAGCCTACCTGGCCCTGAAAAGCGCCGTTGTTCGCCAGAGAATAGTAAAATAAAATCTCAGAAATCTTAGTAATGTATCCTGCACCTTCTTGCCACACTAGCCGGGCCAGGCACCAGTTTACACGCACTTATTCCACCAGGTGTCGTCGCTGCAGATCCTGAAGGGTATAGTCACGACGTTAAACTTTCACAGTCAGTCAGTTAGACAATCAGTATAACATTTATAATACAATACACGATTAATGTTCTGTAATAGATCCTCTGGTAGCAATATTGACTGAAAGATTTCCCCTGTCTAGACGAAAAAAAACGCGAAAATCAGATAGCTTTATGACTATATAACTAAGGCACTGCCTAAAAATGATCCCATATAGGTAAAACATTTCCCGTTGATGATTTAGAATGTTTGTATTCATCCCTTTTTAATAAACAAAAATGTGATAAGTAAGCCACGCAAAGATTAAAGCAATATAAATAAAAAGATCTATCAGATTTTTCAAGGTTTTGCAAACGACCAAATATTACGACCAAATCTTAATAAATAAATTTGATTAAAATACTGCAATTTGATTGGACGATTTTTTTTTTCATATCCCAATGAATAAAATCATGGGGAAACGCCCACTTTTTACAGGAAATGGCTTAGTGCCACCATTTTAGTTCTTTTATGAGAAAGATTTTCATGTATTTTTTAATTTATTTGGAAATTTATTTATAAGGAATGACTGTATACAATGTGCATTTTTTTTTCATACCCCAATGAAAACAATAATTATGACAGTCATTCCTTTTTTGAAAAAATATTCTGTTTTTCAACAAGAAGCTTATAAATATAAGTAGATGTCTTCTATTCCTTTTTACTTTATTTTTGTTGTTCAAAACCAAAGCGGAGTTCTTGACTTCGAGGGGCGAGCGGGAAACGAGTTTTGAATACCACTGGAAAATGAAAGGAGTGAGTACGGTCAGGCAATTTAGCCTTCTACAGCCTACGGGTCCTATTTTTATCGAAAATTTATTTTACATACGAGGAACCTGACATTCTCCCCACGGAGTGCACTACTATGGTTTGCAGTCAGGTGACCGTTCTCTGTATTTTGACCGGACGACAGGGCTACCACGCTCAAGTCGCTTTGGGCACAAATGCAAGTCGCTTTGTTGGACAAACACTTTGTTCGTGATGAAGACAAAAGGCGCTCTTGAGCTTCTGTCGACAAGCTTAAACGATATTATTGATTGAACATATTTTTGCATGCGTAATCAAAGAATATACTTATGTTTTTTGTTGGCTTTTTTTTTCAATGTTTTTTTGCAAAAGCAAAAATAAATCATCGTATCAAAATATAAATCTTTACCCATTTCATTTTACGTGAACTCGCCTTATCCGGTGTAGATATCAACCATTTACAGCATGTACAAGCTTCATTGGCAGTCGTTTGAAAACATTGAATTTTTATTAGTTTGCGAATTTTAATTTTTAATTGTGCGCGATAAGTCTGATTTGGTGAGCATGTTCGGACAGTTACGGTTGTAGACTCGTTGATTAAGAGAACAAGACCAATTGATGTCTGGCGCTGCGTCGCATGGCAAAACATTGAACCCTGTACGATCTAGGTCCAATATGGACAGTAAATAGTTTTTGACATTTGCATTCTATGATGGACTGACAAAGCATATTTGTCACATGCAACCCAATTTATAGACTGACAATGAATATTTAAGATCCTTATATCTAACAAGAATATAAAAAAAAACACACACAAAACCAAACAAAAAAATGATTTTTCAATTTCCCCCTTTTTGACCCCTAATTGCTTAACGGAAAAGGAAGAGTCAAGAAGAAAGTTATTCTCCATTTTGTATCCAATATATGACAAAATTAACTTGCAATTTTTTTTTTCAAAATCGGACCTTAAATAAAAAAGTTGGATTTTTGTCCCTTTTAGGCCCCTAATTTCTGAACAAAAAAGGGGAGACCTAAAAAAATCATGCAAATCAATTACTTAATGGTAATGGACATTATTGTAAAATAAAAAATCAATCAGTCTACCAGAACTTAGCAAAGTATAAAGATATTGTTATAGAAAATAATTTTCGAGAGGAACTCGTACATTTAAGTGCAACCTTCATTTATTTGAAATCCCTGTAAAAATAAAACCTTACACAAACGTTAACCCTAATTGGAACCAGCGTGGACTTTGCGGAGTGTACAGAATTTTTGAATGTTCCAGTATATGAAATAATTAATTTGACCTTCAGTTGTATCTGTTTTGAAAGGACCATTTTCACCGTGTACAACCGAAAACGTATACGTAGGATCCCGGTTTTCAAGCCGGAATCGCGTATTACGCCGGCACCACGGTATTTTCATCAACTTCCGGGAAAAACACTCGAGTCAGGTAGGAAAAGCTTTTAATAAGTTATATTATGCTGTCATGTCTATGTGCATTCGGATCTACAATAATGTACCATGCAAACCGTGCATCAAATATTTATCAAATCTTGCCCGTTTGATCAAACATGCACGTATAATATAAGTTATGCCAGTGCAAAAGTCATGTTGGGTTATGTCGATGGCTGGTAAGCCACTTTTATGTTTTCTGAAATTAACGATGAATATTATGTTAAAGCCTTTATTCTTAGTAAACTGGTAAAGAGATTTCATACAAGTCAATATGTTAAGTATATATTTTGACGATTAGGATTAGATATATCACTGTAAATTAAAAATAGTTTTATGGGTTACAAAGTCATTGTCGTGTACGTGAGAAGGATCGGTCATTTCAAGATGGCAGACACTTCGTTGGGCCAAATCAGGGGGGTTTCTTTTCAGTTGTATTGTATGAAATCTACAGCACTTTACAAAATCTTATATATCTCCGAAGGAAGGTAATAGAATTGTCTACTACATATAAAAGACCGATGGAAAAATGCATGAATGGATTTTCCATATAAGACTCCCAAATGTGAGTAAACATCTGAAATGAAAAACGAAGCGGGCATTTCTCCTGAAATCGGCAATTTTACACAAAACTATAGGCTTTACTTACCGAAACGCAACTCTGGAAGCAATCTTTAATGGAAAGCCACCAATTTTCATTCATGTTGTACGTATATATGTTGAAAGATGTTCACAATTTAGATTTAAAAGTTTTGTTTATGTCAAGGAGCAGTCCAATGGTAATTTGCATATTAATCTTGAGAAAATGTGTTCAGGATCGGACTTCTGTCGAATTTTGGTTCAGGATCGGTCTTCCAAATGTAGAAACATTTTCATATTCAAATAAAAGAGATATGTACGAAATAGACCGTTTCTTGGCATTATTTATTGTCGAATTGGACAAGAAATCGTTAACCCAGGACGGATCCAGAAATGATTGAAAAGAAGGGGTCTGCCTATAGTGTACTAAGGAAGAAAAGGAGAGGTTACAAGCTGATTTTGCTGCACAAGAATTACATGAATTTTCGTGAAAAGGGTTTCAACCATGGAACCCGCCACATAAACCATAAACTAGCCAAAGCAGTCACGCTGCATATCCCCGCGCTACTCCGGTGTTTGATAGTATAAGGGCAAATAATTGAAAGAAATAAACTATGATTATAAAGAGCATATTACTTTGACTATCAAATGTATATGTATTGATATGAGACCTTACCCTGGTAGTGGGAGTGATAGTAATGTAAAGAATTATGCGTGACGAAGGAATAATGTGCCCGTAGGCTACCTATGCAACTTAGCCCTTATAGTAGAGTGACGAAACGAGAAAAAGTCGTTTAGTTTTCGAGTTTAAATGACCCACCAGTCACATGGAATTTGATTGTCAAAAATGTTAGATTGATTATTGAGCTTTCAAAAAATGTTTGTCGTCGCATAAAAATGTGGTGCCATCTGACGTTAAAATGACGTTTTTCGAAGGTACCCCCTTGGCACATACGTACGTACATCCCATCTAACCTAAAAATAAAATATTTCCGCTTATTATCTATAGAGTTCATTATCAGAAAACAAAAATATAAGGATTAATTAAGATTTTAGACGCAGTAAACAAAATAAATTTTAGTTTTTTGTAGATGTAATTTGTATCCGAATAAGAGCCAAAAAATGCCTAAAAACTTTAAGTTTTTCTCTTCTCCCACAGCGAACTTGCACTTTATCATTCAATAAATTATATAGCTATGAAGTATTAAGTAAAAATGAAATAATAGCCGTTTTAGATTTTAGAAAAATGGTTTTAACTTAAAGTTAAAATGAATAGTTCAAGATTTTTTTTCGAGCAGATGACGTATTTTATTCGGAAAATATACAGCACTTTAACGAACTCGATTTAATTTTAACTCCAAGGTCATTTGTGTTTATATTCTTTGTTACAATATTAACCTTATTTCCTTTGTTAATTATGTTTTCGAAGTTTATAGTTGTTTTTTGTTAATTTATTTAATAATTACAGTCGGAAAACCAAGTAGTTTTGACAAAATGTAGTTTGTTTTTGAAGTTACAAACAGAAACCTGTGGGTGCGTTTGAATAGTTGGTGTGTTTGACTTTGATTATAAAAAAATATGAATAATGAATGTAGCAGTGTTGAAGTTGCGTCTTTTGGTTCAAAGAGTAGATCAAGCTTCTAAAGAAACCAAATAAAAGAAAATTAAAACCATTTTCTGACGATTCCGTTGCCTGAAGGTGGTTTCTTAGGGAGCGACCATTTGATTTTTAGGGGGGGGGGCTATGGTGAAATTTGAAATAAAAAGGCAGAATGGCAAAAATCCAAAAATAAAAGGCAGGAGAGTGCTTTGAGTAAAACAAAATGGCAGGATGGGTTTTTTGGCTAAAAAAAATATAGTTACTTTAAAAAATAATCCAGGCTCGACTTTTTCCGAAAATAAAAAGGCAGGACGAAGCAAATATCCATAGCTCCCCCATATAAATCAAATGGTTGATCCCTTATTGAAAAAAATCTAAGTAAGGCGGCCAACAAAATTTCATAATACTGAATAAAAAACATAACCACAGTTTCCAAATGCTTTGTATTTAGCTGGTTACTTCCAAAATCCGGAAAAAGGGAAGAGTTTGGAAAATTGCAGAAGAATATCGTTAACGGGAAAATTTTTGCCTGGGGATTTGTCCCCTAAATTCGCAAATCAAACTATCCGCAAAGATATCCCCCTCGTGAATGCTTTCTTTTCAAGCGTATAAAATATAAGTAATCAGATGGAACGCAATTTTATCCCCACACGCGAAAGGTAACATTTACAACAACAACAAAAAAACGCGAAAATTTCCACGTTAACTTTACAGTATGCGATCATATGTCCTCTTTAGTCTTGTAATCACGAAAAGGCAGCTTTTATTTTGTACAAGTCGATGAAATGTATTTCAGTAGAGGTGAAAAAGGAAGTTTTTTTTTAAATCTGACAACACGAATAAGTTTGTTTAGGTGTGCATTTCCTTCATTCAGATGGAAAACACATGTGAAGGGTGGGTGGGGCCTTGAATAGGCCACCAGCGCCAAGCTTGTCGGTAAAGAGGGACATTAAAGAGCGCTCAGAAAACTTACATCGAGTCAGGCCGTTTTGACCACAAAGCGACTGGGATGTGTGTCCCAGGTGATTGAATGAGGGGAGTCCTGTCATAAAGAATGGGTAAAATGTTCAGTTTCTCGCACGTTAAATAACTCTGATGCAGGTCTCGATTAGAGTAGAACCCGTAGGATTGTCCGATCAAAACCTAGCTTTCATCTATTTTAGATATAACAATGGCAGTCAACTTTCTAACCCTATTGGCTTTGAGTTCCCAATTCTTCCATTTCATACTAGTAGAATACTAACTGACTGGTTGCAAACAGAGTTATTTTAAAATTCTATTGATATCAGAAGGTTTATTATCTCATTCACTCTGGTGTATTTTCTATCATCTGTTGTTCAGATTTTGCCTTTTGCACATGCTCTTAGTAGTTGTTACTCGACATCACGACTTTTTGTTTCAAAAAGGCCTTGTATAACGCAATGAAAAAGAATCCGGATCGTTTTGCAAATCTTACTGCCATAGCAAACGATTACCACTGATGACGCTATTGAAAAAAGAAAGGATTTTTTTGCAGTTTTATATACTAGTAGTCTATAATAGAGTTTCTAATATAAAACTTTGAACCTGTTATTTTTGATTTAATAATTACTGCAGACTTTTTAAGAGACTTGATTTGTTTATGCAGTTGTAAAAATGTTGTGTTACTAAATTAAAATGTGTCTGTAAGGAACAGGATCTTTCGTGCACATGCTTGTGTCTTTGTCAAAATGGGAAAACTGTCGCTATCACCAAACTGTTGTTACAACTGATGCAGTTGAGGTGCCTGAAGAATCAGATTATCTAAAGTGTTGTTATTTCAAACCATACCAGGGATAATTGCCGTACTTGACACACTAATGTAGTCAGAGATATATACGTGTACGAAGAAAATAGCATAGATTGATGTGTGCTGCATGTTCAAAATTTCTTAAATGGGGAGGAGTGTAAACCATTTGTATAACACGTGAATAGTGAAATAAACCCTAATTATACTTAATTTTATGCTATCCTATTTTGTTTTGACATCCTGAATGGAATATTAAAAAAATATCCAAATGTTTATTCCATTTTTATTTTTATGTAACTTGACCTGTGACGGAAACTCGATCAGATCTCAAAATACGTGAATAAAGATCCGTAAAAGCATTTGCCATAGTGAAGCTGGGTAACACAGCTAATCATGTGAACAAAAACAAAACCAAAATGTCAATAGAATATAAATAAAAAACTATTTTTGTATTGAAAAACAATCTTTTTTACATACAATTTTAGCAGACCGGATGTGGCGTCTGTGTGTGTAATTTGAAACATTTTTTTTTCTTGTAATAGCTTTATAGTTCTTTATATTAAGCGTTTTTGGTGTTGCTTTCATTTTGTTTTCCCTATTTTAAGATTTTAACGCGTTTTAACTATTCTGTACTTCATAGAGCGTTTTCCACTCATGACCTTTGACCTTGATTTTTGACATGATGGCACCAGATATTATGGCGACGACATTCATTTCCTGAAAGAAGAATGATATTGCTTTTCAAACAGCTTTTCAAAATCCATGTGACAGATGGGTCATTTAAATTTTTCAAAATTGACAATCCGTCACTCTACTATTAGGGCCATTCCGAAACCTTCGGCAGAATCTACATACATTTATAGTGCAACTACTGGCCGAAGTTTCAGTTCTTTATTCCAAATAACCTATAGGAGGAGTTGCGTGACGAAGGAATAATGTGTCCTTAGGGTACCTATGCAGCCCAGCCCCTAAGGGCATTATTCCGAATTCAGAAATCTTTGGCACAGTCCCCACCCACAATACAATCAATGACCCAAATTTCATTTTTCTGCTCCCAGTGGTTACATAGATTATCCTATGGATATTAAGGTTCATGGTTACACTTCGAATAAAATGGTAGATATTTGACCTATTTTTCTAGTCTGTGTACGACTTAAACGACACATAGAAACACAAAATAAAGTGTAGCAGCGTCTAGATATAAAAATCGCCGATCATTTTCCCTTCCAGTTTACAAGATAACTTTTGTTGTTTTCTCTATTCATTTTCTTTCCGTTCAAGTTGTACCTTAAATAAAGCATGAATTACCCCTAAATAACCTTCCCATTAAACCGATTGTGAGTAGATTTAATAACACCAATAATGAAATTACCTTGCACGTGGGGGCCAAATGACAGGACATTGATGATAGATAGAAATAGCTTTATTCCAATTAAGGGCTTTATAATAGAGGATACAATTACATATAAGTGATTATGACAATTTGTGACAGTAAATAAAATTATAACAGATTGATTAATTTTAAACAACAACTTAATGATTTTACAGGAGCAGAGCCAAGTAGTACATAATATGATACAGTGACAGTTTACATGTATGAAATATGCATGTATTTATTATGAGAATATTATTGAACAAATAAATCTAAAGTTATGCTACAATATTTGATGTTCTTCTTAATTGAAGACTTTGATATACATAATTTCCAAACTCTCTGAGCAAATCTAAATCTTCTTGTATAAAAATCCAATTAAATTTTAAACTGTTTTGTAAATTATTATAGTTTTTGCAATAATGTAAAATCTTATTTGAAAAAATATCTCTAAATTCAGCATATAATGGACATTCAATAATAAAATGTAATTCGTCCTCTGTTTTATTCATAGTACAATATTGACATTTTCTTAATGATCTTTCAATATAATTTTTTGAGTATCTATCTGTCTCTATCCTTAAGGGATGTGCACTTATTCTGATCTTGCATAAAGCTTGTCGAAATCTAAAATCTTTTAAATTTAAGTATTTTTCAAATCCAAATGTAGTTTTAAACTTTATTTAAAAACTTTAACCCATTTGGGTCGTAGTACAATACATATATCATGTATATCTACATAGTTAGATAACATTACACATACAAACATTATAACATATAAACCTTAATAAAATAAAACAGTTTGCTAGTCTCCTCTCCTCAGTTCTAATGACTGTTGCAAAAAAGAAACGACTGTTTTAATTTCCTCAGGAGTTGACGGGTTTAATATTTTACTAATTATTTGTGTTCTATTTAAAGTATTACAATATGGATTTATTTTATAAAAGGTAAATAGTTGTTCTCTATTATTATCATTAAGTTTACAATTAAAGAAGAAGTGCTCTTCATCATCCAATATGTTGCATGTAGTACACAGTCTCTTATCTCTTGGAATGTTTTTGTATCTTCCAGTTTCTATTAGTAGTTCATGATTATGGAACGCCACAGCTGTCTTATGTTGAATTATTTATCATATGCTGTGGTTCCATTATTATATGATGTGGGTCTATTATTATATGATGTGGTTTCGTTATTATATGATGTGGGTCTATTATTATATGATGTGGTTTCGTTATTATATGCTGTGGTTTTGTTATTATATGCTGTGGTTCCATTATTATATGATGTGGTTCCGTTATTATATGCTGTGGTTTCGTTATTATATGCTGTGGTTCCATTATTATATGATGTGGTTCCGTTATTATATGCTGTGGGTTTATTATTATATGCTGTGGTTCCATTATCATATGCTGTGGGTTTATTATTATATGATGTGGTTCTGTTATTATATGCTGTGGTTGCGTTATTATATGCTGTGGTTCCGTTATTATATGCGTATTGTATGATGTACATGTGGTTGTCCGGATTTCAGAATACCGCGTTTGTTTTTTGTTTTACTATATTTACAAGAACATCCAACCACCGATATAGGAGTTGCCCTTTTTCTGGATTTTTTTTTTCAAAATTTTGCACTTATATAGCCCTATATCTTGAAAACTACAAGATATTTCAAAAATTAAAATTGTATGTGGTTAAGCACCATAATTTCTTCAAAGTATGTGTATCTATTTAGTTCAGGTGAGTGATTCAGCTTTCAATGGCCTATAGAATGACAATTTTGGAGGAAGGGAAAAGCTGTTACTTGCTTAAATGTTCAGCTAATTAAGCTCTACAAAAGTCTCCACTGGGTCGAATTAAAGTTGTCACACAATTCCTTTTAGTGTTATGGCCCCATAAATTTGAAAAATAGTGTTTTTGGCCCATAGAATGAAAAGTAATGCAGATAGAGAAAAGCTGTTGTTTGATTTAATGTGCAGTTCATTAAGCTCTACCAAAATCTCCATTTGGTGGAAATTGTCTCGGGGCTCCTTTTAAGGTTTTTGGCCCCTTAAATGCAAACAATAGTGTTTTCTGTCTGTAGAATGAAAAGTATTGCAGATAGAAAAAGACTGTTGCTTGCTTAAATGTTCGGCTCATTTAGCTCTTCGAAATTCTCCATAGCGTGGCCCCTTTTAGGGGTTATTGTCCTTTAAATGCAAAATATAGTGTTTTCCGTCTATAGAAAGGAAGGTATTGCAGCCAGATAAAAGCTGTTGCTTGCTTAAATGTTCAGCTGGTTAAGCTGCATGTCTAAAGAAAGGTATTAAAAGTAGCTAATGACAAGGTGAGTGAATAACGCTCCTCAGGAACCCCTTGTTTCCTTTATTTGCTAACTTAAAGTCCAGCATCCCTTTTCCAAGTGCTACTCTTATGTGGTTGTATCCTGCTAAGCTTTGCGGAGCCTTTGACAAAAAATATATAAGGATGAAAGTATGCAATAAATATGGGGAGATAAATAATTATAAAAATAGATTCAGAATTCAGAATATTGGTCAAATTTGGTGTTTTCACACAATATTTACAATAGAATTATAGAGAAAATAGCCAACTTCTTATTAATCCCTAGAAATAGTTTATGGTAGTATTGGAATTAGTGTATCCACAAATGTACTAATTAATCATTAATACTAATTAAAAGTTGAATTTTATTCACACTATGGAAACCAAAATGTTTTGTTATTTTCATTTCTTATAAATTGTTTAAATAAATTTTGTTTTACACTACCGGTTTGTTCTTTTAATTACTGTCTAAGGCAGTACAGTCCTGGCAGATTTTTTTCTACAATTGAAGAATATAAGATTGTTGTTATACCCCTGCAAAGAAAGTTTGGGCGGTATATAGGAATCACCCTGTCTGACCGTCTGTCTGTCCAAATTTCTTGTAAGCACAACTTCTCCTAAACAGTTGGGTAGATTTCGATGGAACTTGGTAAAGTGATTCTGTAGCAGATGATATGTATGAATTGGACTTTGTTTTTCTTCCCTATGCATATCATGTTAATGACCCGTAAGCGCAACTCCTCCTAAACCCCTTGATGAAATGTGATGAAACTTTGCAAATGTAATGTAAATGTAAGAACATTATATGTAGATGTGCATGAAGGAATTTTATGATTAAGGGGAGATAATTGGACTTTAAAGTGGCAGGGGGAGGGGAGGGGGGGTTTCCCTTTGTTAGCTCGCTCACATTGTTCCTTGTGTTAGATGTTCTGCCATATATACATCTCATAAACACAACTCCTCCAAAACAGTAAAGCAGATTTCAATTAAACTTGTTATAGTGATAGGACATGACATGTAGATGTGCATTAAGCAAGATATATCTGATCGGTTCTTGTTCAGGGAAGACGATTAAAATTTACTTATTTTAGATGGTATGCTATATATACATCTCATAATTAAGCCAACTCCTCCTAAACAGTATGACAGATTTCAATGAAACCTAGTGAAGTGAAAAGATATGATATGTAGATAGACAGAAATGATAAGAATGTTGCACTGTAATTAAGTTTCCCCCAACATGGTTGACCTTGACCTTTGACTTCAGTCAATTATGATGATATTTAGGACTATATTGTCTATAGTCTTGTGTGGGTCATAACTTTTTTGTCTTTTGACATAGGCCTTGATAGATGGTATGTAGTTGGGTCACCACAAGGCGATGTGTCGCCTACGAATATGGTTGACCTTTGACCTCAAGGTCATATATAATATTTAGGACTATTGCCTTGTGAGGGCCATACCTTTTTTTTGTCTTTTGACATAGGCCTTAGATATTTGGTATGCAGTTGGGTCACCACAAGGCGATGTGTCGCCTACCAACATGGTTGACCTTGACCTTTGACCTCAAGGTCATTTATGATATTTAGGACTATTGCCTTGTGTAGGCCTTACCTTTTTTGGTCTTTTGAAATAGGCCTTAGATATTTGGTATGTAGTTAGGTCACTAGAAGATGATGTTTCATGTACCACAATGGTTAACCTTGACCTTTGACCTCAAAGTCATATTTTCATGAAATTTTGGACCATAGTATTTTCCATAACTTTTTTGTCTTTTGACATAGGCCTTAGATGATTATTTGGTATTAAGGTATGTCACTTTTAATCGATGTTCGTGTAACAAGATAGTTGACCTTGACCTTTGACCTCGAGGTCATTTTTGATATTTGGGACCATATTCTTTTCCGAGCCATATTTTTTTTTGTCTTTTGACATAGGCCTTAAATATTTAGGTCACTACAAGACAATGTGTCCACAGAAATATGGTTGATCTTCACCTTTGACTTCATACCTTTGGTTATTACGTAAAATACACAAAACAAAGGGGAGACATCAGTTTTAGTTACCTTAAACAATTCTAGTTTAAAATTAAGTAGAGTCGTGATACATGCATTTTCAAATTTGTATTTATTATGTGATCATTTGTTAATTTTAACACAATCTAGTTATTCCTTTCCACAATATCTAAACATCTTCGGAAATCCTCTATACCAAAGTTTTCGCCATTTCTCGTTAATTCTTGGGTTAAAATCTCTCTGCACTGACCGCTTATTAAGTTTGAAAGGGTACCAAAGATGGGTCGGTCTCCCTCTTCAACATCTTCAGGGTCAATAAATCCCTCAGTCCCATAATTCTGCAGGTTTTCTTTACCATCAAGCCCAACAGGGTTTTGTAATTGTCCTGATGTCCATAGATTTAATGGAGAGGATTTAACAGTACGTAGTCTGTGTATAGCCCAAGCATTACTCCAAAATTCAAGTCTTCTGTTGATTTCTGTTATGAATACATAATGAAGGACAGCTAAATGGGTCTGGTTCAAGGGGTCCAGAATACCCTGATCTTCCATGTGATAAAACAATTTGTAGAAAAATATCAAGACTCCATCATATACATCTCTCCAAAGTCTCTCGATCCTTTGATTATGTGCTATTTTTCCAGTATTCATACCTTCTTGACCTCTTTTCTGCAACATGAAATCTGCGACCGAAACATTTTCCATTCCTTTGTCAGATCTTACTCGATTAGGAACACCATATTTATCGACACCGGATAAGAAACACTGCAAAACAGTTGCTGAAGTATTATTGTCTGTGCACCTCAAAAACATGACCATTCTACTAAACCCGTCAATTCCTCCTACGATAATGAATCGCCATCTGATAAGTTTGTGATTAGTGTCAATATGCCAAAGTTGATTCGGACCCATGACATTGTAGACACGTCTGTGAAGTCTACCAGTTTTTCTATCCTGCACACCACATTTATCCATTCGATGTATGCTTTCTCTCAATCTCCACCTTTGAACTCTAATTCCTTTTAAAATCATCATCTGTCTTAACAGGTTTTCTCCGCATAAGGGGAAATCTTTCATAACTTCTCCTAACTTTAGGTCAAGTTCGTTGTCTGTTATTTGTGAAAAATTGAATTTACTTAGTCCAAACTGGCCCATTCTTCTGTAAATAGTGCATGGGAGAACCACATTGACCATGTGCTTTTGTTGGCTTGTCAGTTCCATATTTCACACACTCGGTTCTTAACCTCATCATATCAGCCCTGATAGATATTCCCAAAACTTCTAATTCGTGTGCTGACAGTTTGCATACTATGTCTGGAGTGATTTTTTCGGCTTTAAATCTGTTGCAGAATGCTTGTAAATTTAAATCTTGCAACACTTTCTCGATTGGAATAAACTGATCTGACGCCATTTTTGTTGTGAATTAAATGGCAACCACAGCATATAATAATGGAACCACATCATATAATAACGGCACCACATCATATAATAACGGCACCACAGCATATAATAACGCAACCACAGTATATAATGATAAACCCACAGCATATAATAACAGAACCACAACATATAATAATGGAACCACAGCATATAATAATAAACCCACAGCATATAATAACAGAACCACAGCATATATTAATGGAACCACAGCATATAATAATAAAACCACAGCATATAATAACAGAACCACAGCATATAATAATAAAACCACAGCATAAAATAACAGAACCACATCATATAATAATAAACCCACAGCATATAATAATGGAACCACAGCACATAATAACAAAACCACAGCATATAATAACGAAACCACAGCATATAATAACGGAACCACATCATATAATAATGGAACCACAGCATATAATAACAAAACCACAGCATATAATAACGAAACCACAGCATATAATAATGGAACCACAGCATATAATAACAAAACCACAGCATATAATAACGAAACCACATCATATAATAATAGACCCACATCATATAATAATGGAACCACAGCATATAATAAATAATTCAACATAAGACAGCTGTGGCGTTCCATACATGATCGCTCACTCTGAATTTTGTTATTAGTTTTCTAACTAACTTGTTTGGATGAGTTAAATAAAATGGAATCTTATTTTCTTGGGTTTTTATATATTTATACAAATAATTTTTATTTATTTCATTTAAGTCATTTATTTTATTATCTATTAAAGTTCTATAATAACATGTTACGCTTGATTTTATTTTAGGTTTTAATATTTGTGTTGCTTTTTTTGTTTCACATTCATTAAAATATTTCATATCTAAGTTTATTTCTTTAGTGATGCTATGGGCATATGAATACCATGAATAGGTACCATTTTCATGAAGATTTCTAGATAATATATAAGCTTCTTTTAATAGTGGATTAAGATCAACATTATTCAATCTAGATAGATAGTTCAGCGTTTGTGTTTTTATAACACGAAAAATATGTATAAAGTTTCCCTTGCTCAGAGTTTGCAATCATATTTCTATAATCTTTCCAAAATTGTTGAAAACTATTCAGTAGCTTATCTTTCACTTGTTTAATAAATTGATTAACGCTTAGTTTTTTCATTTGGTTATAACATATATTAAGTTTTTTCATAATATAATCTATACTAGAATACCATGTGGCTGTGTTATTTTGACAGAGATTTTTACTACAAACAAATGCATTAAATAGTAGCCCATCTTCCATATGCTCTAATCTATGACAATACTTTAACATTGACAATATAATGGAATTTGGCTATATTTGGGTGAACTGAAAAACGCCAAGAAAATGCCCCGGCAAAACGGGTCAAGTGTACACGTTCAAAATATTGAAAGTTTATGCAAAAATTAGTTATCTAGACGCTGCTACGCCTAATTAAGCAATTGAATGTGTAGTTTAGGCTCCACATACACTGAAAAAAGACGTAAAATATCAGTCTTTTTTCCGAAGTGTAACGATGAACCTTAACGCCATACGTATTATAGGTTCTTACATAAGTTCTTGGAAAAGACCGGCTGATCTTTCACGAGTGATAGAATTTTTCAGTCTTTTTGCGAGTGGAGCGCAGCGGAACGAGTCAAAAGACCAAAAAAAATCTATCACGAGTGAAAGATCATTGCCGGTTTTCCAAGGACGCGTGTAAGTACCTATTTCTTCCGTAAAAATCAATTTTTTATATTCTGAAGCCTTAGGTTACCTCATTCTAAAAACAGAAAGTTTAAAGTAACATTGCATTTTATTGGTCGACATCATCGATCAATATCAGTACCGTCGGTTATAATTGGTTAATTGACCAGTGTGAGATCGCTGCACATGCTTGCATCTCAACCTGGTCATCTTACACTGCAAAGAGTCATTTACGAAAGAATTTACGTACCTACATCGAACAGCAAAACATTTATATCCCCGCGCTTTCGCTAGCGCGGGGATATTAATCGATCTGAAGAAGGGAAACAATAATGAGACGCACGTGCAGTTCAACGAAAAATAACTGGTTTTTAATGAATCATTGTTTTATTCTTAACATATTCTCTCAAAACAAATATGGCTTAGGCTATGCACGTTTCTGTACATGTTCTGCTGAGCACAAGACTAGGCTTGTTGGTAGCATATCTTACCTTCTATCATAAGGGGGTCCTGATGGGGGTCCTGATCACGAAGAATAAACAATGCAAATAACGAAACACGGAAATATGGCTAAATTTTTGTTCACTGATAAAAGTTTGACTGTGTATAACTGTTAAGCATGCCTAAAACGAATCACGGACAAAATACTTTGCTGAAAACGGTTCACGTGCAATATCCAATCACGATGCACGGAAAAATATTTCAACAAATCACAATTCATGGAAAACAAAAATTGCCAATAACCAGATAACGGAGAACGAAATAAACCCATCGGCCCCCTCTCTTTGTTGAAATGCTTTTCATTCATAAGTGACCAACCATTTTATTTGAAGGGTGGCTTGGTTTTTTCCTTAAAAAATATTCTGAAAATTATTTTTGATGAAAAAAATATTTTGGCAGCAGAGGGTAAGAGTAAAATATTTTAAGAAGGATTTCTGCCATATAGAATAATGATAATAATGAAAAAAAAAATTTCTGTCGCGACGTCTTCGAAAAATAAGCGCGGGAAAAAAATTGTTCTGACCAAAAGAAAAAACCAAGGCCCCCCCTTCAAGTTAAATGGTACGTCCCTTATTATGTAAAACCTAGTTTCTGATTGAAATAAACTACACTTGGCACACTTGCGCTTAGTATTGATATTTTTTCAAGACACAAAGTAAGATAAGAAAAGAAAAGCCATGAAACAAACAGTTATTTCATTTGATCATAATCTATTTAGACCAAAATAATGTATTTTAAGTTATTAATAATATTTTTGAAACAGGTAATATATCGATTACAAAGCTTACATTGTACCCAGGATTGCTATAAAAAGAAGTGGACTTTTGCAATTCTTCTGTTAGTGCGGTAATCTATACGGAAAATATTGGTCACAGCCAGCATCTTAAGTGTGCATTGTGCTAAGCATTATTAGGTGCATTTACCAATAAATTATGTGGCACTTGTCTGTAAGTGGTAATGAACTTTAACTACTAGTATTCTTCTGTTAGTGGTCATTTATTCGAAAAAAAGATAGATCACAGCCAGCGCCCGATGCATGCTCAGTAGGTGGAACTACCATACCAATATGGTTGATGTGGCATATTGTCTGTAAGCAAGAATAGACCTTGACCAATTCTTTAAGTTTTGTTTCCAATGTATATCAACACACCGAGTCAACTAGATTCAGTTAAACTTTTTCATCAATCAAACAATGATCTGAAAGAGTAGATTTCTGATGGGTGTCTGGGTCATGGTATGAAAAAATCAAATTTAAGATATTTATTCTTTTAATCACAATTCATGAAACCTACAAAGGAACCAATCACGCATAACAAAAATACCCTCATCAATCCATTCGTAGATGTGCCTTGGTTGATTTTTTTGGCAAGAAGTTGAACCGTATTTTCATCTTATCATTGATTTTCTTCGTCAGTGGGCTCAATTTCAATTACTTTTCCTATTGGACAATAAATAAAGCTCAAACACTGTGTATTTAGTACATATCTCTTTTATTGAAATGTTTCTACATTGGAAGACCGATCCTGAACCAAAATTCGACAGAAGTCCGATCCTGAACACATTTTCTCAAGATTAATATGCAAATTACATATGTACCATAGGACTGCTCCTTGACATAAACAAAACTTTTAAATCTAAATTGTGAACATCTTTCAACATATATACGTACAACATGAATGAAAATTGGTGGCTTCCCATTAAAGATTGCTTCCAGAGTTGCGTTTCGGTTAGTAAAGCCTATAGTTTTGTGTAAAATTACCGATTTCAGGAGAAATGCCCACTTCGTTTTTCATTTCAGATGTTTACTCACATTTGGGAGTCTTATATGGAAAATCCATTCATGCATTTTTCCATCGGTCTTTTATATGTAGAAGACAATTCTATTATCTTCTTTCGGAGATATTCAAGATTTTGTAAAGTGCTGTAGATTTCATACAATACCACTGAAAAGAAACCCCCTGATTTGGCCCAACGAAGTGTCTGCCATCTTGAAATGACCGATCCTTCTCACGTACACGACAGTGAAAGTCCTTGGGAATTAAAACGTTTGTAGATCCAGAATAAATCATTATCTATATTTGTACACGTAGGAAGTAGATTAAAGTTTAAGGTGAATAAAATGGCGCAGTCAGCTTCAAAAATCTGTGAAATATGCCTTAGGGCCCCTGGAAAAAACTTTTGTTCGGATTGCGAGCAGTACTTTTGTGACGAATGTAAGCGGCAACATGTACGAGCAAAAATATCCAAAGATCACCATTTTCAAAATGCATCTGATGTCGTGTTCGAAATGAAACTTAAATGTAAAGAACACAACGAAGAATTTACATTTCTTTGTCTTCAATGCGACGAACCTGTATGTGGAACATGCGTTACCGATCGCCATAGTCGACATCAGATGTCTAAACTGAAAGATTCTATTGCTAAACTGATGCAAGACTGCGAGGAGATCAGTCGTTCCAATGTCGATGCCACCGGTCGCAACCTGGCAGAACTTGAGCAGATTATATCTAAATTCGATGTGGACGTGGAAACTGCAATTAAAGCGGCCAGTGACGAAGGGGATAGGATCAAAGCCATGGTCGACAAACAGGTCAATGGTTTGATTACAACAATCAAACAAACAGCGGCCATTGAGAAAGAGGAGCTTGTCAGAACATTGTCGGAGACTAAAGCACTGAAAAAGGCTGTTGGCGACATGGAGCAGAGACTTAGAGAACTTCAGTTAAGCAGAAAAGATGGAACTTTGTTACAAAGTTTGAAATCTCTTTCCGTTAAAATCGTTCACCAGAAACCACTTGTACGGCCAGAAATGCCAGTCATCAGTTTTCGTCCGGGAAACTCAAAGATAGATAAAGACACTGTTGGATTTATATCTTTCAGGTAACTTAATTTGATTCACGTGATTTGATTAATACTTTTTTGACTGCTTTTGTTTTAACGAAAAATAGATATCTATATTTTATGGCGTCATAAAACCAATAACTACATTACTGTGTATTGAAATTCACAAATTAGAGGTATTCAACAACATAACACACAAAAATAGTTGAGAAATCCATAAAAAATATCATACGTTGCCCGACATAATACAAAAAAGAAACCAGACAGAGCCTACCAATCAAGCTATTTTTCAAATTTATTAGCCATAGAAGTATAAACTCAAATTCTTATATTATATGCTGAAAATGATTCGTAGAGACAACGTCACGTATAAAATTTAGCCATTCGTTGGGTCAGTGTCAACCGATAACCTTGTGGTAAGGTCTCCCTCTCGAGAGATTTATGTGACGTCATACTCTATGATTTTGCCGTTTTGTGAATCAATTTGATATTCGATATACAATGTAACATACATTTGTAAAGGTTGGCCTACTTGATATGTGACTCAGGCCATCTCTCCGTCTAAAAGTAAGATAACCCTCTGGACAAACCCTCGGGCGGCCTTCCTTTCTCGGGGGAAAAAATCTCCTGGTCGCACATTAAGTTAGTTGATAAATAAATTGTATATGACGAGTTCATTTTCTGCCACCTCTGGCAAGTAGATTTTTTTAAGTTCGAAATTGATCATTTACATGAATCTAATTGCATGTAGTACGGCTATTAATTTTGTACTTGGTTTAATTTTATAACACGAGGAGAATGACATTGGTACGTCCCTGAATTGAGAGTCCCAGTTCGGTTTGAATAGAAAATATTGAGATGCGTAATAAGTGCACGCGACACAGCCCACATAACAAGTGGCAATTTAGAAAAACCTCAATGGACAACCGCCAGCAGCCTTCAACGAGGCCAGTTCGTGGTTCTGTAATGTGTCTAAAGGAATGCATGTAACTCAAATCCAGTACTGAACTACTAAAAGATAGATCCCTTTCTTAAACAAGGAACAGAAAACATTGATCAAAAAGACAAGTACAAACAACGCTTTGTCAAATATTCCTGGCTTAGGAAAGGCACATATAAAATGTGACGGGGTTAAACTAGATTTTTGGGCCCTACCTCCCCTTTATCAATATTCCTAGACAATAAAAATCTAATCGATCAAAGTTCAATTCCACTAGAGAGAATTTTACTATTTTTACTATTCAACTTAACTCTTTTAAAAGAAAGGAACTGAGACGCCATACAGATTCTAGACGCTTAAAGAGAGATATTGTTAATTATGACTGTGTCATCTGTCTAGAGAAGGTGAAAGATCCAAAAAGACTCAAATGTGGACATGTCTTCTGTAACGAATGTATAAGCGAACAATTCAAAAGGAATAGTCCTGTATGCCCAGTATGTGGATCAATTGAAGGTAGAATTATTGGTAACCAACCCCAAGGCACGATGACAATATATACAAAACCTGAATCTTTAGAGGGATATCGTGATTGTGGAAGAATTGAAATACAATACCTTTTCCCAAGCGGCAAACAGGGGGTATGTGTTTTTTTTTTTTCCTTTTTTTTGTGAAGTATCTTTTAAAATGTCTTCACTTATTGAACACTCATCATTTGTCATTGTTTATATTGCTAAGAAAAATAAGTCAAAAGGCAGAAAAATCAACTAAATTTGAAATACTAGTAAGCAGTAAATTTCTACATTAATATCTATCCAACAGATGACGTCATTGATAATTAGCTTTATTAGCCGAGTTGAACTATTGTGATGATGATGGCGGGCGGCTGGGCGTGCGGGCGGACGGGTGGGCGTCAACAATTGGTTTCCGGACCATAACTCCAAAAGTTGTGAACCAATTTTAATGAAACTTTAGGATATTGTTACATATCATAAGAGGAGGAACTCTATTGATTTTGGGGGTAAATCCGTTCAAGGTCAAGGTCACAGCCACAGAAAAACCTTAGAAAATTTCTTGAATTAGTGGTTTCCGGACCATAACTGAAAAAGTTTTCAACCGATTTTATTGAAAGTTTGAGATATTGTTACATACCTTAAGAGAAGGAACCCTATTGATTTTGGGGTAAATCCGTTCAAGGTCAAGGTCACAGTGACAGAAAAAAGTTAGAAAATGTCTTGAATGAGTGATTTCCAGACCATAACTCAAAAATTTTTCAACTTATTTTAATGAAACTTTAGGATATTGTTACATACCATAAGAGGAGGAACCCTATTGATTTTGGGGTAAATCCGTTCAACAAGGTCACGGCACTAGAAAAACATTTACTTAAAAAAGCAGTTTCTGATCATTTACTCAAAAAGTTGTCAACAGATTTTAATGAAACTTTGTAATGTTGTTACCAATTATAAGAGGAGAAACCCTAATGATTTTGGGGTAATTTCATTCAAGGATCAAGGGTAGAGCGGCAGAAAAATATGGTTTCGGGACAATTACTCGAAAAGTTCTCAATCGATTTTATTAAAGTTTATTCATATTTTCTGCAACTTTGAAAATTTGTTGATAAAGCTTACATTTTTCCTGCTGAAACCATTCCTCAATTCGTCTCCATTTTACATGTAATGCCTGTAATAACCAATTATGTTAAATCTTAAAATGAAGACAAGGAAAATTTTGGTTAATGAAATACGGCAACTAGGCTTTTGCACCCATGTGCATATTGATTTTTACTTACTTACTTTGGCCCTTCGCTCCTTCTGGTGCATAGGCCATCGACGATAGTCCTCCGGTGTTGCATGTTCTTTGCTGTTTGTTCCAGTTGTCCCCACATTCTACATTTGTTGGCTTTGATAGAGGTGAATACCCGGTTTTATCAACCCGAAGAAAATTATATTCACCGAGCCAACGGCAAGGTGGATATTATTTTTTAGGGTTGATAAAACCGGTATTCACTGATATCATAGTCTATGAATGTTTTATTTCGAAAGCCATTATTGAGACCATTTTTGTTGTAAGAATTGTTTTTTTTTTATTCCTCATAATAACGAGAAAATAGCCGTAATAACGAGAGATGAAAGTCGTAATAACGAGAAAAAAGTCGTAATAACGAGAAATGAAAAAGTCATTTTTGTCTCGCCTGCGACGAAAAGTCGCGGAAGGCGAGACATAGGTATTACTTTCCGGCGGCGGCGTCGTAAACTTTTTTGTAAGACTTTTGTGGACAATGAATTGCTTCAAAGGTATTATAGCTAGGCATCTGATATTTGGTATACAGACAGTTCAGGTTATGGTCTACGCAACTGTCACCATGCCATGTGACCCTGACCCCATTTTCACGCTCCAGTGACTCTGTGAACTTAGGTCTTTTTTCAGGCCGTAAACTTTTTTGTAAGACTTTTGTGGACGATGAATTGCTGGAAAAGTATATTAGCTAGGCATCTGATATTTGGTATACAGACAGTTCAGGTTATGGTCTACACAACTGTCACCATGTTTTGTAACCCTGACCCCATTTTCACGCTCCAGTGACTCTGTGAACTTTGGTCTTTTTTCAGGCCGTAAACATTTTTGTAAGACTTTTGTGGACGATGAATTGATGGAAAAGTATATTAGCTAAGCATCTGATATTTGGTATACAGACAGTTCAGGTTATGGTCTACGCAACTGTCACCATGCCATGTGACCCTGACCCCAATTTCACGCTCCAGTGACTCTGTGAACTTAGGTCATTTTTCAGGCCGTAAACTTTTTTGTAAGACTTTTGTGGACGATGAATTGCTGGAAAGTTATAATAGCTAGGCATCTGATATTGGGTAAACAGACAGTTGCGGTTATGGACAAGGCAACTGTCACCATGCCATGTGACCATGACCTCATTTTCACGCTCCAGTGACTCTGTGAACTTAGGTCTTTTTTTTCAGACAGAAAACTTTTTGTAATACTTGTGTGGACAATGGATTGCTTGAATAGTATAATAACTAGGCATCTGTTTTTAGATAATACAGACACTTTTTGTGTTTATATCAAGAAATGAAAGCTTAGGTAGTTGATTTTAGTGATGGTGCCGGCAGGCGAGACATACTTTTAGTGGCCACACTTGTTTATCAGTCTATTTTTTACTACTTTAGGGTTACCAATATCTCTGCATAATACTTTTCGTGATATCCTGGGCCAATTAAAATGCAGATAAATTTTAGTCCTGTCATAATTTCATTTAATTATCATATTTCTTAAATTATTGCAGGTACATGTATATCTTATTTAAAATACTAACTGTATGTTTTACAATAACTTGACTTATGTGTACATTTTGTAATTATCGGTAAACATTTATTTTCTGATTCAGCCTGAGCACGAATCTCCAGGAAAATATTTCGACGGGAAAATGAAAGTAGCCTACCTTCCAAACAATCAAAAGGGACAGCTGATTTCCAAAATGCTTAGAGTTGCCTTTGATAGAAAGCTTGTGTTTACTATCGGGGATTCCTTGATGACTGGAAAACGAGGGGTAGTGGAGTGGAATGGTATTCATCACAAGACCAATCCTACACCTTTTGCACCGTAAATTCCTTTAGAAACTTAATCACTCGAACAAATAGGCAGTTCAGCATAATTAAACCATTCCCACCCCCCACACTCACACACACTTTTCAGATTTTTTTTTCACAATTTCACTCGTTTATAATTATAGAATTTCTGTATAGATTATATTTTGAATACTAATATAATAATAACTTTATTAACGCAACACAAGACTACATGTCATGGCGATACAATAACAAATCACATAACATAATATGAAATAGGCAGTGCCTAAATGCGAGCAGAGCATAATTCTGTTCAATAAAAATAAATTGATTTCGAATCGATGCAGTCAAATAAGATCTGAAACCATCGTAGTTATTTTTGTTTTGGTTAATTTTCTAGAACGTGTTCAATTTGGGACGAGATCCTAGGAGCGATTGAACGTTAAATAGAAAAGTAAGAAAATCGATTAAAATTTGGTTACTACAAAAAATGTAGCAACTCGTCGTCATCAGAATATTTTTTTTCTCTTTTTACATTATTAAATAGATAATTTTTGGAATGCGACTGGCAAAATGGGTAATTATTTTCAAATTCACTCCGTTCCTGTAAAAATTTGATAGCCTTTCCGGACCATGAAAAATCAATATCAGCGATTAGGCAAATTTTTCGCGGGAACAAATACCGTAGAGCTCTCCGCTCGAGCGGCCACTTCGTACCCGCTTGCGAGCTGTGCTCGCTATAAACATATATAAAGACATAATAACAATTAAGAAAACTAAGACTGACCAGGGTCTTCCTACCTCAGTTCTGATACTAGTAGCTTGGCTCTAGGGACACTCATGTACATTGAATTTTAAAAGGCAAACTTGTACATCGGGAGGCCAAGCAAATAAAATTAGTTGACCAAAAAAAATGAACAAAATATGTGAATATTGATCTATAAGTATAAGTATAAGTATAAGTATAAGTATAAGTATAAGTATAAGTATTTTATTCCAATCAAAGGGCCCTCAATGGCACAAAATGACAATACAATATATGTTACAATGTACAGTGTATCATACACGGAAACTATATTTCAGACTTGGTTACCCTGATCCAGCACATCTAGATAGAGTCATTGAAGAACTAAGAGTAAAAGGAGTGACTGAAGATGATGTCAAAGAAACATAATCATATAGGTGAGATATACAACAAGTTCAAATCTGCTGTGAAATTGCTGGCTAAAATGATCTTGCAACCTCTTACAAGTCCTTAATCAAAATAACAGCAAACGTCCAGGCAAAATCTCTGCTCCATCGGATGTGTGCTTCGTCTATTCACATAATTCATCAGAGGCGCTCTACCCAAAATATTTGAATTGCCAAACACAATATATTATGAATATCAGAGGGAAAGAACAATTTCAAAACCAAAAAATGTCCAACTAGAACCCAAATTATTCTTAAAACACCCTATATGCCTAGGGTAGGAAGAACCTTAAAGCTTCGACAATTTTAAGATTTACAGGTGATAATTTCATACCATTCATTTGTTCAACTTAACGGGTTAGTCCGTAAATTTAAAGCTTACCAGTTACATTGATCGTTGGCAACTTGACAAGTGTGTAATAAAAAACCGGAACTGCAAATCATTCCGGAGATCCCAATTTTACTCTTGTTCCACCTCGACTTTGCGTTAATGATTGTAGATTATTTGTATTGATTGGATGTGTTTTGTTTGTTGTGCATTGTTTGGTGTTGTCTTTTGTATCAACAGGTTTTGGACTTTCGACTTTTAATTGCCCCATTCGTACAGCTTCTTTTTCTCTGTCCAAACTGTTATTAAAACATTTCAAGATTCTTTGAAGAGTCACATAGTTAATGCAAATCTGTCACAGTTTTCAATGATGCATACATTTTGCCTCATCTGTATGTTATTTGTTTTAGTTCGTTTTTACTGGATCGCATTGCTTAATAAGCGCATAGTTGCATAATTCATTTTGCTCCGATGCTTAAGTATAACATTGTTTTTTGTTAGGCATCAACTGCGTTATTAATTGTACCCCTAAGCGGGGGAGGGGGCTATAGAATTTCAAATTTGGAAAAAAATGATGTTGTCATTGAAATATTGAGTCACATCATGCACTTTTTCATAGTAGTTTGAATATTTTCGTGTGAAAACAAAAACTCCGGATAAAATCCCAAACCTCCTCAACAATAAAATCTATATTATTAAATCTATAGACTTTTTACTGTGTTCGGATTTTATTCCTTTCACAATCTACTACATGATAAGTTTTTGTTATAAACATAAACAATAAACAGTGTACTTTATCACTATTGAATATTTCATTTTTCTGTGATGCTATGGGGGAATGGGGGACAAAATGTAAAATGTAGAGAGCCGGTGGTGTAGTGGTTAACGCGTCGGGCTACTAACACCGTGGTTCGTGGTTCGATCCTCGTCAGGGGTGAAAATTTCATGAACCAATTTTCCGACTCTCTCTTGACACCATTTGCGAGGATGGTCTCAAGAACCGATGCTAGTCCTTCGGAAGGGACGAAAAAAAGGTTGTCCCGTGTATGGGAGAGCAATACCCCATGCACGTTAAAAACCCCTTTGTAGAGTTCGATAAGAGTAGGCTCAATGGGGGCCGCTACAAAGGCCACACTCGCAATCTGCTAGCTGGAGAGGGATTAATATAAGCATTAAGCTTGTTTCCCAATCCAGGGTAAATATATATGTTTAAACTAAAATGTAAAAAAAAATTACGGAATATTGCCGAGTTTGATTTTAAAATTACAAATTACCAATACTTTCGTTTCCATCCCCAATATTTAAGTACCCTTCAGGTAGATAGAATAGATAAAGATAATAAAACAAGAAATGTAACATGATGCGAAGCAATAAAAAATAAAAAGGAGTTAGCAAAATGTTTAACTGCAATCCAAAAAATAACGTTTGAGATTTATTTTAAAAAAATCAGGTCCGAATTCTATCACAATATTTTTAAAACCGACCCAATCTGATGATCACTAAAGTAACCTGAATGATCAACTTCGATACAGGTATATGGTATGTGTTACATTGTATTTATTTTAAGCACCCTTCAGGTAGATAGATAAAAATAATAAAGCAATAAACGTAACAATAAAAAAATGAAAAGAAGTTAGCAAAATGTCCAACTGCAGCCAAAGAAATAGCGTTTTGGGAATTTAAAAATTACAGGTCCGAATCTATTATTTTCAAATATTTATATAGGTTACAAAATTCACAGGACCGAAACGATTTAAACAGGCGAGGTGCTACTTTGTAGACTTCAACTGACAACCAGTTCACCTAAAACTACACTAAAAATACAGGCTCTATATACAACAAGAATGAACATTAAGGAGATGATAAAATGAACATGACTTGAATTGAAATGATAATGAGAAATATATTAGGTGTTGGGGTAGGGTATTTCAATTCACTTTTTATGGTTATTTTTTTTTGTAAGGGACAGAGGGGGGGCTTGGTTTTTTTGTTTTGATCAGAAATTTTTTTTCCGCGCACAGCGCGGACAAAATATTTATTTTTCGAAGGCCTCGCGACAGAATATTTTTTTTCATTATCAGCCTTATTTTTATAGCAGAAATCCTTCTTCAGAATATTTTTTTTTCTTACCCTCAACTGCCAAAATATTTTTTTCATCAAAAATAATTTTCAAAATATTTTTTTTAGGAAAAAACCAAGGCCCCTCCCCCCCTTCATGCTAAATGGTCGGTCCCTTAGGCAAAATGCAAATAAAAAACCAGTACGGGTAAATGAGAAAAATAGTGGTTCAATAATGTTTTAGTGAGTGACTGAGTTAGTTGGTGTTTACCTCCTCATCTTTTTAAATGTTTAATGAGAGTGGCAAAGGGGACAATAGAAATATGTTTCCAAACACGAAACACGGGACAAAAATACAGACAAAACAGAGCACGTACATCTATGTCTATAAAGAAAACGTGAGAAATCAAAATCACGAAAGCATCCTAAAAATAAACTGTCGAAAACGTTGCTCGAAAATAAACATTAATTCATCACCCTTTCATTTTTGATAGGCAAAATAAAAAAAAAACAGTACGGGTACGGGTAAATGAGCAAACAGTGAGTACATTATGATGTTTGAGTGAGTCAGTTAGTTGCACAATATGGGTTATATATGGGCGATAGACATTAAGGAGATAATGTAAGAACATAAATCGATGAGAAATATATCAGGAGGTGTTGTGGTAAACAAAGGATGAATGAATGTTGGAGACTTTAATGTCCCAGGTCTATATCGGTGGAAATGTTCAGGCAACTTTCCCCGCGAATTCGCGGGTGCCTTCTAGTGGTTATTATATGCCTAAACTTTAAGATCAAAAATTAGTTATGCAACTTTTTTTGTTTTTTCTCTCTTTCAGATTTCAGTTGACACAACCACGAAGACTGTTGAACGTTGGACATGCATTTATTTGTTATATTTGTTATATAAAAGCTGAAAGATATTTGAACATATTGTCGATTGAAACATTGCAGGTTGGACGGAGTAACTGAAAACAATGCATGAACATTTACAACTGTTGATATGAATTATTGTCCTCATGTTCAATTATGAATTGTATTACTTTTCTATTCAATCATAAAATATAGTTTTGATTTAAAAGAGTTTTCATGTTTAGCTCTTTTTCATCCGAACCTAATGTCTTCTTGAACAATTACTATCACTTGGCTTGCATCGTTCAGTTCGTTTGTCGTCTTTTTTCTTTAAAACATCTTCTCTTAAACCACTGATTAGAATATGGTTAAACTTGAGTCTCTGCACGACAGAGTATGTTCCAAATTTGATCCTTCAAACAAAAAAGTTCTGATTAAATCACAGTTATCAGATAGCCCTTTTTAAGGGAAAACAGTTTTTGTCCGTTTTGTTTGCCTAACAGAATGAAAACTATTGCAGACAAAGCTATTGATTTCTCTTTCATTTCATTTCCAAGCTATCCTTGCTTAGACTGTCAAGTTCTTCTTCATACTCACTGGTCACCTCAGATAACCCTTTTTACGTGTTTTAAAAATGCCCGAAAAAGGTACCCTAAAAGCCTAGGTGGGTAATTCAGGCTCGTTAAGTTCAGATTAGCTATATGACCTAGCATAGAGTCTGTCGTCGATAACTTTCCTGAGAATTTTCTTTAAGTAAATAAATGAATCCACATAATTGTCAAGTTTTAAAAAAAAGTCTGTAAAAAATTAACGCGACACATTCCAAATACTAGTAAATCAGTGTATTCTGACAACAGCTTTAAATTTTGGTGTAACCAGATGGTCGGTGCTAGCTGTGTTGTTCTTGATCCAAAATATGATGTATATATATTTCAAAACAGTTCCTCAAATTATTATCGAAATTACAAAGCACAAAAACAACAAACGATAAAAATCAAATCAATAAAAGTTCAAATCAATTAGAGACTACATAAGAAAGGACTTGAAATGATACGGACAAAGAAGACACACCACAGCTAGACGATGTATTAAGATGTCATAATCCCTATAGGGGTTTTGACATTAAAAGATTCGAAAATTGGCGTTTTTCACGTCTTTGTCTTATAGAATGAATCCTATTTCAGACAGACAAAAAAAACTTCATTTCATTTCTAAGCTAACAAATGGGATGTAAAAGACCTTTCCAAGAAAAGATTATAAGTTTATACACCATTGATGACTGGAAAGTGGCGATTGAGATTTTTTAATAGAAAGACTTTTGTTTAGAATCAGGGAAATAAAATTCGTTTGCAAATTTCTTGTCTGTTGTTGCTGCAAAATTATAGAAGAGCGTTAAACGATTTCAACTGTAAAAGAATCATCAGACACGTTTTATTTCATACTCTTAATCAAGAAATTTTTAAAGGAAAATTGGGGAAATGGTAGACAACAGTTTAACATGGTGGGTTTTTACCTCTACAACAATGACTTGAGGTTGTTTTATAATGTTTCACATAAAAGTCAGAATCCTATGTTATATCATCTAATTCATCATTTACAAGACAACATTCGAATTAAGCTTCAATAATTAAACACTTTTTCGATTCCAGCACTGATGTGTGCGACAAAATTGTCGGTTAAAGAGCGCTCAGAAACCTAACATCGAGTCGGGCCGCTTTGTCTATATGTGACTAGGTGGTTGAATGGGGCAGCCCTGTCATAATGAATACCGGGGTTGTCAGGCTATGATACGGAAAACCTGACCGCTAAACATAGTGATGCACCGTGTTCGGAAAAATTTTCGTTCTTCGCACGTTAAAGAATCGTCCTGCAGGTCTCGGTAAGAGTAGGACACGTAGGAATTCTATGCAGGAGGCTAAATTGTCCCGAATCTACCTATCGCTCCTTTTTCCAGTGACAGTCAAAGGTATCCTAACCCATTGGCCTTGTGTCCCTTTTTCCTCCGCTTCATCATCATTTCATGTTCATTGTGTAAACCTTTCAAGTTCATTTCCCGGATAAAGCCGAAATTGTTATGCTTTGGAGAAAGGCAATAACTAACTTACTAGCCAACTAACCGATGTGTGCAAATATTGTTAATTAGCTGTATCGTACTGCAATGAAAACTACGTGTTCTTGCACGATGCAAAGGATTACCACTTGTGCACTCAAATATCCTAAGTCTGAAAATGCCATGCACAACATATACAAAAAAACACATAACAATTTTATTACAATCAACAATCTCATCATATGTCAAAACTAGATTAATATCGTTTGCTCCGGAAGGAACGCAGTATCAGCTTGATATAACACATATCCGTCACGTTGTCACCGACTGGTTATTTATTGTTGATCAAATTCAGAAAATGGAGAAATTGCAAAGACTCTGGGACAAAACAGCATCTGTACTCAACTAAGAGATAGGGATCCGGTATTAGTCGGTGTTCCGTAAACTTTCTTGAGTGATGGGGATATAACCCTGTGTAAACAATGTGTTTGTGTGTGACGCTCTATCAATGAAATCATGATTTCACCCCACAAACTCTTGGGGTATGAAATTAAAAGTCTATTTGCTAATAAGCTTCGAATTTTAATCTAGAATTGATTTAATTTTTCTTTGTATTAGCCGCTACAGAAAATACATTGGTTACCGAATGGCATACAGACCAGCCAAGACTCGGACTTTATCGTTAATGACAACGATAATCTACTGTGATACTTTTAAGTAGCACTCCATAATTAATTCATTTGGCTCATTTTTGAATGTTCTTGACGTTGACTATTTTGTCCCGGGGTTCTTGAAATCGCTTAAACTGCTATTTGCACTTCAAACTAGATGGTGTTCCAAACTCCAGGCATGTTTAGTCGTGTTTAGTGCCGTATTTGTTTTCTTTGTTGTTGTCATTGCTCCAAGCAACTCTAAGCATATGTCAAAATTTTGGGGACAAAATACGAAAAATCGGGGTTTTGTCCTTTTTAGCTCCCCTGGACCGAAGGTCCATGTGAGCTTATACCATCATTTGGCGTCTGTCGTCGTCGTCGTCTGGTAACAATTTTTCAAACGTTAACTTGTCCGACACCATAAGTCCAATTGCAACCAATTTTGGTATAGTTGTTTAGTAGCATTATGTGTACAAAACTATCGTTCTGATTTTTTGAATCGTAAAAAAAAACATGGCTGCCATGGCTAAAAATAGAACATAGGGGTCAAATTACAGATTTTTGCAAATAACTTAAAAACGGTTACTGATATCAAAATTCTGGCATAGGGTAAAAGTGATCAGCACGTCAAGATCTACTAGCCCTGAAATTTTCAAGAATCCAATATCCCCGATGATGGAGGAGTTATTGTCCCTTTTCCGAATATTTTGCAAAATGTGCACATGTTTAGCTCAATATCTTGAAAACTATTAAAGTTATTGAAAAAATTTAAATTGTATATTGTTCAACACATCAAGATCTACAAAAAATGTAATAGGGTCAGTGCTGTCGGATCGTTCCTTTTACTAGGAGTTATTTCCCTTAGAACGTCAAAATTGGTCTAACACCATACATTCAATTACATTCAAACTTGGTACAGTTGTTTATTAGCATGAGTGCTATAAAACCATCGTTTGGATTTTTTATGCCCCATCTACAAAAGTAAAGGGGCATAAAGTCACGCGGGAGAAACTGATAGAATTAGTTTGTTGGTAAATGGCTTGTTAAGCTTTGAATTTGTGGAAAACGTATCAATTCGGCTCTTAAAAAGTGCATTTTACACAAGAAAATGGTTCCATATGAAAATAAAAATACATGGAAGCTTCAGGTAATAAGTTTTAAAAAGTAGCCGATTAAACAGGGAAAATCTGAATCAATTAGTTAAACAGTGAAACAAGGACAAAGATTTCCGAGACACACACCTAAAAGTAAATTTATAGATTTTAATCATTTTTGAAGTCGCCTAAGGTATATTTTATATATTCAATGATTTTTGTGACGGTTGCTGATTGCTTTCAAGCAAATTATATAGATAGTATGATATCTATATAAATTTATGTGCGTTTTGAGTAGGAATTTTTGAATGTAAACCGGTTTCGCGCTGGGTATTTAAAGGGCATTCTGTTGTAAATATAGTTATCGAGGATTGGGCAGTGACCACTTCGCACGGACCTTCCGTATATTGAAGTTTAATTTATAATATGTCGGAAGATGAAGGATTTTTAAACGCTTCGAACGATAGAGATAAGTCTAAGGATAGTAAAACTGACGAAATTTCTAATGCTGATTTGTTATCTTTGATGAAAACGTACATGAAAACTGAGCTTTCTGGGATTAAACGTAATTTCGACGATACCACAAAGAATCTCGAACGCAAGGTAAAGAAATCAGAAACTTCGTTTAAATTCAAGGGCAATCAAGTACAGTTTGAGCTAAACTCGGACGTAATTGACAATTTAGGCATTGCTCTAGATTGCATTGAGCAGAGGCGACTGTCAAAGGCTGTTTCCGTTATTGAGGATTCGCAAGCTCTTTTAAAGAAGCGGAACAAACTTATTCGCATCGCGGACAAATCAGAGGCAGGGTGGAAAACAGTCGACGAGTATCTATCTGACGAAGTAGCTAGCAATTCGGAAGACGAGAAGCGTATTCGCCAGGCGGAGACCCGTGCCGTGAAGAAGTTGAAGTCCGTTAAAACAGCTAAACAGAATGCGAGGAAAAGACCCGCAGAGGCTGCTGGTAGTTCTGCCGCTGTCGCTCACAATGGTGGCAATGGTAATTTTCTCCAGAATCAGCCCTTTCGTGGAGTCGGGGCCCAAGGCCCCGCTGGTAAAGCCGTTCCAAAGGATAAAACACCCAGAGAGATGTGCTACAGCTGCGGGATGTACGGACATTGGGCCAAAGATTGTAGGTCAACAAGGACAAACAGTTTTACGAACACAAGAGGGACTTCCACATAACCAGTCATCACAGTCTTTTGAGGTACATGATTATGACAATTTAAAAACTTATTTTGAATATGAATCTGATTCTTGTTCAATAAATGTAAAAGGTCGTTTGAAAAATTCATTACAATTTTGGAGATATATTAATACTTCAGCATTTATTTTAGACATTATACAGTTTGGTTATAAGATTCCTTTGTTAAACGAACCTGAATCTATATTTTTACGTAATAACAAGTCTGCTCTAGATAACAAAGATTTTGTTGAGAAAGCCATTAAGGAATTGGTTAATGCTAATTTAGTTTTACAGGTTTCGAACAGACCTCATGTTGTTAATCCATTGACCGTGTCAATTAATAGTTCAGGTAAAGGTCGTTTAATTTTAGACCTACGTCATGTAAATAAACAAGTTATTCAACACAAGGTTAAATTTGAGGACTGGAAGACTGCCAGTCAATTTTTAGCTAGTAATTGTTTTGGATTTATATTTGATTTAAAATCGGGCTATCACCATATTGATATTTTTTCGGGTCATCAAAAATATCTGGGGTTTTCTTGGATTTTTGATAATGAAGTAAAATATTTTGTTTTTACTGTTTTGCCATTTGGGCTTTCTTCCGCAGGATATATATTTACAAAGGTCGTACGTCCTTTAGTATCGCACTGTGTATTTAGATGATGGTTTGACATTGGCTGAGAATGAGCAGCTTTGTAAAGAGCATTCTTCCAGAGTGAAGAAAGATTTGATTTTGTCTGGGTTTGTCCCGAACAAAGATAAATGTATTTGGACACCTGTTCAAAATTTAATTTGGCTTGGATTTACATGGGATTTAGTCAATTGTACTTTACGTTTACCAGAAATCAAATTGGACAACGTTTTGAATTTAATTGACATTATTTTGAATTCTGCTAATAAAATTAAAGTAAGATTATTAGCAAAGTTTTGTGGTAAAATTATATCATTTACTCCAGCTATAGGTAACGTTACTCAGATTATGACAAGAAATCTGTTTTCTTGTATTAATTGTAGAGACGACTGGGATCAGAATGTAAGCCTTGAATATTTTCAAGATTCTATCAAGGAGCTTATTTTTTGGAAGAACAACCTTTGCAATTTAAAAACTGTTTCATTATTGAAAGAAGTTTCAGTTTATAAAGTTTTTGCAGACGCCAGCGATGTAGCTGCAGCTGGTTTTTTGCAAGATCACGATTTAATTATGCATTATCACTGGATAAACAATGAGTCTAAAATGAGTTCCACGTGGAGAGAAGTAAAAGCTATTGAAATGTGTATAAAGAGTTTTTCTAGTAAGTTACAGGACAGTTCTGTGACTTTTTATACAGATAATCAAAATGCTGTTAGCATTATTAAGAAAGGTAGCAAAGTACCAGATCTTCAAGTTTTAGCTTTATCTATTTTTGAGACATGCTTACATTTCAACATATCACTTTTTGCACAATGGATTCCTAGATCTGAAAATGAAAAGGCTGATTTTTTTAGTAGAATTATCGATATTGATGATTGGGGTATTTCATTTGAATTTTTTAATTTTATAAGTTCAATATGGGGCCCATTTACCATTGACAGGTTTGCAAATATGAATAACACGAAGCTTCCAAGATTTAATTCGTTATATTGGAACCCTGAGACAAGCGCAATAGATGCATTTTCTTGCAGTTGGCGAGATGAGAATAACTGGTTAGTTCCTCCGGTTGCTTTGGCGAGTCGTTGTATCAGGCATTTAGTTGCAAATAAGTCGATTGGAACATTAATTGTACCTAAATGGCCATCTTCTGCTTTTTGGCCTTTACTATTTAAAGATAACTTAGAGTATTTTCCTTATGTGCAGGATGTTTTAGAATTTCACGAGGTAGATAGAATTTTAGTACCTGGAGTTAATATTAATTCAATTTTTGCTAATGGTACATTTAAAGGAAAAATACTTGCTGTTAGACTAAATGCTTCTACTGTAGAAGTTTAATCTTTTATGTATTTTTACAGTTTGAGAGTGTCGACCTGCGCCACTGGGTTTTATGGACTGCCTTGGGGTATAACCTGAATTTAGTTGGACTGCCAACTGAGCACACACATGTTTTTGTAGTCACTGGACTATTCGAGGTCACTGGACCATATTGTGGTTTGATCAGGTATGTTACTTTTATTAAGATTTTTAGTAAGTTTATTTTTTTTTTAGGTCATTTTTAAATCTGGTTTTTGGAATCATAAAGATCAGTTGGTTCACCCAGAGCTTTGCGTGTTATTCGAGAGTCTGAAAACTACTGTTAAATGTTCTAAAGCTAAAAGCAGCATAAGGAAATATGAAGGCGGGTTCAAAAGATTTTTGGAATGGACTGAAAGATATAAAGAAATATCGTGCGTATTACCATGCGATGATATGTTTGTGGCTCTTTATTTACAAAAACTTGTTCAAACTTCAAACCACTTTAGTGCTATTGAGTCAGCTTTTTATAGTATTAAATGGGCACATTCTTTAGCAGGTGTAGTGAATCCATGCGATTCCGAGTTAGTTATTTCAGTTGTTGAAGCTGCCAAGCGGACTTTATGTCGTCCTATTAAGAAAAAAGAACCAGTAACTCCAGATATTATGATTAATTTGTTTCGTCACTTTAATAACGATAATCGTACTCTCAAAGACTTGCGTTTTTTGACAATGTGCTCTCTAGCTTATTTTGGTTTTTTGAGATATAATGAATTGTGTAATATCAAAGCTAATCATTTATCTTTCAATGATAATTGTGTCACTATTTTCATAGAAAAGAGCAAAACTGATTGTTACAGAAAAGGCAATCATGTTTATATTGCCAAATTAGATAATCCACATTGTCCTGTCACTATTTTACAAACTTATTTAAGAGAAGCTTGTATTGATTTTAATTCAGATATGTACATTTTTAGGCCTATGATTTTTTTGAAATCTAGTAATTCGTTTGTTTTGAGGACTAGCAATGTTAATTTATCTTATACCAGGGCACGTGAAATTTTCCGTTCTGCTTTGTCAGAATTGGGTTACAAAGCATCAGATTTTGGGTTACACAGTTTCAGATCAGGCGGTGCTACCGCAGCTGCTCAGAATAACGTTTCGGATCGATTATTCAAAATGCACGGGCGTTGGAAATCAGAGACTGCCAAAGATGGCTACGTTTCAGAGGACATTATCAGTCGTTTATCAGTGTCTAAAAACTTGGGTCTTTAATTCATTCTTTCTTTGTACTCGAAGTGGTCATTGCGCCATTCAGTATCAAACTTTATTTGTTGATTATTATGCCAATAATAGTTCAGGTATGGATATTTGAATGTGCTCAAATATGCATACAGTGGTCAAAAATGACGTTGGTTTGAGCACATAAATACTTTATGTTCGTTTGAAGGAATGAATTTAGAACATAAATAAATTTATGTGCGTTTTGAGTAGGAATTTTTGAATGTAAACCGGTTTCGCGCTGGGTATTTAAAGGGCATTCTGTTGTAAATATAGTTATCGAGGATTGGGCAGTGACCACTTCGCACGGACCTTCCGTATATTGAAGTTTAATTTACTTTAAGATTCTGTTTTTTTTTTGGTATAATTATTGATTTGTATTATGATATTATTATATTTGTTGGTCTTACATGTGTTTTCTTTATTTTGTAGATAGCACATTGGGCCAGTAATTGTGTTAAATTCTGTGTTATAATTTTGAGGACAATAATGATAGCTGTATCTTATATTATATATATTATTATTAATATAATAATTGTTGGTCATTGCGCCATTCAGTATCAAACTTTATTTGTTGATTATTATGCCAATAATAGTTCAGGTATGGATATTTGAATGTGCTCAAATATGCATACAGTGGTCAAAAATGACGTTGGTTTGAGCACATAAATACTTTATGTTCGTTTGAAGGAATGAATTTAGAACATAACGAACAATAAAACAACATAAGCATAATAAATTTGGGAAACGACATATTAGGCCAATAGGATATGGTAAACAGATAATCATTTGCTATTCCACCGCCGTGAGATTTATATGATTCATATAAATAAATGGTCTATCGACGCAGAGCAACGGAGGGACTTAGTATGTCATCTTTTCTAGACACATTTGCTTTGAATCCATTCAACAGATTTTGCTGAATCATATGTGGTTGTTAAATCTGCTTTTTTCTGCCTTTCGGGCTGTTTATTTATCAGGGCGTAACTTCATGCACCAGTCTTCTTCCCACTGGTCTAGTTGATTAAGGTCCTCTTGTTTTGCTTCTTGAGCATTTGATATTGGCAGGTATAAATGCAATCGTAACATCAGCGAATAAGCTAAGACAAGACTGTATGTCGTTGATATAGTAGATGAAGAGTCTTCGTCCTAATGCTGAAAATTGGGGACACCAGCGACTACACTGACTGCATTGATCGGATGTTACTCCATCTACTAGTATTACCTTTGCGAGGTCTACATAATGAGTATGTTTGGTTGTCTCTCGTCTTGAAGATTTTAAAATATGTCGTCAACCAATTATATCAATTTGGTCTCTATCAGGGGCTTATGTGTCTAAAATCGTAATGGAGAAGGTAAGATAGGTTTTTTGATTCTCAATGATTTATGATGCTGTTGGCTATGCTGCGTTACAGTATATCGATGTGAGGGATATGCATGATATGGGTGTATAATTTTCTGCTTCGGTTTTATATCCTTTCATGTAGGCTTGTGATACGTTAGCTGTGCGCCAGTTACCTGGTACTTTGCTGGTATCCATAAACAGAAATACATGCATATATAGAGATTTTGATGAAATTTCTTTTGCAAATTCTTTGAGTATTCTCAATATGTAATTTGGTCTCTGAGCTTTTTTGAGTAATTTAGTTATTCCATTAGTTGTGATGGTAAATTGATTTATCTTCGGATGGTTCTTATAGGTTGTCATTCCGTTGGAGTAAGGTCAGTTTTTTATTAAAATTGGTATGCAATGATGCTAAATGCATATACATACTAGTACCAAATATTTATGGTGTCCGATAACTGTTTCATGTTTAACAGACTTAAGAAAAAAGGGTTAACATTAGCCGAATCAGCAAAAAGTTTGAAGGGCCAGTAGACCGTGACTGCGGTAGCATAAAAATAGATTGCTTTTCATCTGTACTAATGCTAAGGTAGTACTCCACAATTAGGATTTTTTCACAGTATTGTTTTCGTATGTGGTCCCTGTGAACTTTTTTGTTAAATGAAAATATTGATTCGTTTTGGTCTTAAAACAAGACAAATAAAAAATCTGGACCCGTTATATAAAAATTACGACCCACGGTTATTGTTTTAAAGAATAATTTCGAAAAAATCAATACCAATGATCATAAAGCGTCGCTTCCGGCTGTGCATGGTGACCAGCGGATGGGCTTAAATTTAAATGTGCTATTTTTAGATTTTTAAGTTTGAACAATTTTAGCGGAAAAAAGAGCCGAAGTCGGATAGGTTTATTTGGTCTTAAAAGAAAGGACTTTTTTTCTGGCTTTCATTTCATACATGTTACGTTTCACCTGAACCGAAAGCTCGACTACTGGCAACGTTCAAAAAAAGGACAAAACCCCGATTTTTGCGTATTTTTGTCCCCAAATTTTTGACAAATGTTAAGAGTTGCTAGGGGCAACGAGTACAACAAAGAAACCAAATACGGCACTAAACACGACTAAACATGCCCGGAGTTTGGAACACCACCTAGTTTAAAGTGCAAATAGCAGTTTAAGCGATTACAAGAACCCGGGACAAAATAGTCAACATCGAGCACATGCAAAAATGAGCTAAATAAATTAATTGTGGAGTACTACCTAATGCAACTGCATACCAGATATTTAATATCAATATTAATCGTCCGCCGTTACTTGATCGCATAAAACAGACTTAATTCTTCAAAAACTTTAACTATGACGCCAGCGGAATGAATCACGATACCTTGGCTTAGTCTCATATTTCGCGACATCTGTCAAAAACGCAACAACATGCATTTTGATACATAACTTTCCCCAATTCCTAGCGGCTTATTCCAAGAATTTCTCAGAAAATCTGCTTATACCGTCATAATTAATGAACTTTCACAAATGTGAATAGACAAACAGCCTGATTGTAAGTATTTGTTCCTTTATGTGTTATAAATATATAAATTTGACACTTTGGGGCTTGGAATCTATTTGTTTTTTAAATACTTTGACACATAGTTCAGAATATCATCGTAAAACTCCACGTTTGTCCGCTTTTCACGAAAATTACAAAAAACAATTTGAAAAAGTGTCTAAACCGGACAAATCTTATAACCGTTGTTCTTAGAATAGGCATACTTTGCGTTGAATTATTTGAGCTGCTGGTAGTAAAAAATAAAGAAATGTCCTACCTTGTCATGACTGAAGCGGTTGTTTTGTACGGTTTCCAACAGGAAGAGGGCTTAGTTCCGGAGTTACCGGATAAATTATTCTATCAGTTTAGGACCCGTGATAGTGTTCGGGTCTGTTCGTCCGTCCGTTCGGATGTCCGTCCCAAATCCCATATTTCCAAATTTGCACTTACTGACAAATGCCACATCAATCATATTGGTATGGTAGGTGCATCTAGTGATGATAAGAACATTGCATGCTTCGGATGCTGGATGTGACCTATATTTTCTGCATGAATGATCATGTACAGAAAAATGGATAAAGTCTATTCCCTCTAACTGACAAGTGCTACATCAACCTTATAGTTATGGTATGTGCACCTAGTGATGCTAAGCACAATGCATGCTTCGGATGCTGGCAGTGACCTACATTTTCCGCATGAATGACCACTTATAGAAGAATGGTTAAAGTCCATTCCTTCTTACTGACAAATGCCATAGTAACCAAATTGGTATGGTAGGTGCACCTAGTGATGCTTAGGACAATGCATGCTTCGGATGCTGGATGTGACCTATATTTTCCGCACGAATGACCACTTTTAGAAGAATGGTTCAAGTCCATTCCTCCTTACTGACAAGTGCCATACCAACCAAATAGGTATGGTATGTGCACCTAGTGATGCTTAGCACAATGCATGCTGTGGATGCTGGATGTGACCTATATTTTCCACATGGTTGGCCTCTTAAAGAAGACTTGTTAAAGTCCATTCCAACTTACTGACATGTGCCACATCTACTCTATTGTTATGATAGGTGCACCTAGTGATGCTTAGCACAATGCATGCTTCGGATGCTGGCTGTGACCTATATTTTCCACATGACCACTTATAGAAGAATGGATAAAGATCATTCCTTTTTCACTGACATGTGCCACATCAACTATATAGGTATGTTAGGTGCACCTAGTGATGCTTAGCACAATGCATGCTTCGGATGCTGGCAGTGACCTATATTTTCCACATGAATGACCACTTATAGAAGAATGGTTAAGTTAAAGTCCCTTCCTTCTGACTGACAAGTGCTTTAATAGCAAACACGTTGATGCTTTAGTGATTGTGGAAAGAAAAAATAAATGTTGCGAGATCATCGGGGGCATTATGTCTATTGGACATATTCTTGTTATTCTTAAAAAAACATTGCCGCCATGGCTAAAAATAGAACATAGGGGTAAACTCTAGTTCGCAAATAACTGAAAAATGGTTACAGATATCAAAATTGTGATGGAAGCAAAAGTGATCAGCACATTAAGATCAACCAGCCCTGCAGTTCTCAAGAAAATCCAATTACCTATGTAGGAGTGGTTGCCCTTTTTCCGATTTTTTTTTTCTAAACTTTGCACTTTTTAAGCTCAATATCTTAAAAAGTAATAAAGTTATTTAAAAAATTTAAATTGCATTTTGTTAAGCACATCACGATCTTCAAAAAATGTAGATGTTTAATTCTGTAGGACTGTTCCTTTTAGGAGTTTTTTTCCTTAGAACGTCAAAATTGACCCGGCATTTTCATATAATTATGTTCAATTGAAAGCTTTCAAATTGGCAGTGTTGCAAAACATCTATAGTATATATTATGCACCATTCGGTTAAACCTTTTACTTTATGAATCTTTCAATGTCAATAGGCTTATAATTTAGGCATTTAAGTCAGATGAGCAATTCAGGCTCCTGGGAGCCTCTTGTTTGAACGTTGCCAGCAATTGAGCTTTCGGTTCAGGCCGATGAAACCACTGGGTGAAACGTAACATGTAGGAAATAAAAGCCCGCGAAAACAGTCCATTCTTTCAAGGCCAAATAAATCTTTCCGCTAAAATTGTTCAAAATTAAAAATTTAAAAATAGCACATTTAAATTTAAGTTAATCCGCTGGTCACCTTGCCCAGCCGGAAGCAACGTACGCTTTTGGTTTGATTTTTTCGAAATTATTCTTTAAAACAATAACCGTGGATCGTCATTTCTATATAACGGGTCCAGATTTTTTATTGCTCTTACTTTAAGACCAAAACGAATCAATATTTTCATTTAACAAAGAAGTTCACAAGGCCACCTACGAAAACAATACTGTGAAAAAAATCTTAAATGTGGAGTACTGCCTTGACTATTTTTACTTAGGTCGTGTTAACAATACTGTAAAAAAAATCTTAATTGTGGAGTACTGCCTTGACTATTTTTATTTAGGTTTGTGTTAAACAGTTAGGTGTAAATATTTAGAATACGGTGTCATAAACATTTTAATGCATTAAGTTTTTTTTCAGATTTCTATGGTAGATTATCATAGTAAAAAAGGAAACAATCCGAGACTTGTCCGGTCTGTATGCCATTCGGTAACCACTGAATTTTTCATAGCGCTAATACAAAGAAAAATTAAATCGATTCCGGTATAAATTAATTTGCGATACATATTCTCCATAAGCTGAGCAGACGGATTGTTGCAACACAAGACTGGAGATTTGAATTCATCACGTTTGTTATAGAGCTTTGTACAAAGTCTTCGTTGTGTGTTTATTCCAATATAAATCTGTAGTGACCTAAATCTCAAATTGTGTGGATATTCTTGTTTCATTCTTAATAAAAAGGTGAAATAAATAAGTTGCATTCCCCGTATGGACCTTGCAAAATATGTCGACGTAATTCAATCCTCAAATTCGGAGATATTACCCTCAATCCTTAGCGCGATAGTATAGAGGTTAGTGTTAATAGACGCGACCTCCAGTGATAGATTGAATAAACAGTAGGAAGAACATCAAATCTCAAATATTTTCCAATCTCTTAGCATATATTGAAAGCTTTTTTCCATCAAAAGAACGGACTGCTGCACACGTCAATATATTTAGGTACGTTTTGATGCTCTGTTTTTATGTTTATTTTATGGTAATCAGATAGATTTCGTGAAGTTAGAACGTTATAACGCGTTGTTGTTATATTTATTTATTGGTATTTAGATAAATTACTCGGAAGCTCTCAGACTTTTTCTTCAATTTAAACCTAAGGATTGGAGTACTTCCGATATTTTGTAAACAGGATGGCTGAACTTCGCAAACTTGGATTTATTTCAACAATCGAAGAGAATGATGCGGTTGATGTTGTCCCTGAAAGTTCTTCTAGTGAAGACGAGGTATTCACGGAACTTTGGTCTATACATCTGTCAAATCAAAATAATTATAGATGAAGTTTTACAATCCAAAACAGCTGACTTCGAGGAAAACGTCAACACGTGCACGTGTTGCAATATTTTGTCTAGAAAATGATATTAGATTTTTAAGGTTTAGCTTAAGTTAAAATCCGGGACATGCATTTTCCATGTAGATTTGAAAGGAATGACAATGGTTTAGTCAAGGCATCAGACGTTGAAGTAACATTAAGCCTGACATTGTACATTTAAAACCGACATTACATCACAAACATCACACACATATACAACAAAGACATAATGAACATAATTAAAGACAGCACTAGATTGAAGCACATGGAAACAGTACATTTATAAAATAGGCACATGCAAAATACTATAGGTATAAGCACACATATACGCATACATATAGACACAGACATAATTATAACATGGAAACAGTACATATATAAAATAAGCACATGCAAAGCACCCTATTTACTAATAGGTATAAACACACATATTTTAAAAGCTCATTAGAGCTTGTGTTATTTGTTTTGTAACTGTACCGACTTTATAAATAAATATTACTTGACTTGACTTGTACAACAAAAACAATTGATTACTCTTACAATAGACCTGTACATGTCATGTGCATGTAAATTCTAAAGTCATTAGAATCATTACCAATTTTATGATAGGGTATGTCCTATTTCGTACCAGTTTTATTTTAAAGCATCTGTAGGAGATACATTGATCTGATTTAATGCACCCAGTCAGCTGATCAGGGAAGCTAACAGAGGAAGTTGCCATACAATGTACCTTTGGTTGCAAATTATTTGTGAAACAGTCTTCTAGTATTACCATTTTCCCAAGAAAATTATCATTTCTTTTAGATTGATCTCTTCACTGCTCTGTTGGTTTATTTATTTTCGTGGGTATAAATTTTTGTGAATTCCCCATTTGCCATGAAAGATATTTTGTTGTTTCTTTAATTTTCGCGGTTTGCACATGTTGCTCAAAATAATGAATGTAAAATTAATACTTTGTCATGTTTGTTAATGATTATTATTTACAGACACTCAAGAAAACCACATACATTTTTGTTTGTAAACGGATATCCCATGAAAATATTTAAACTACAGATTTAAAATTTACAATTTTTTTGTGTTGTAATCATGGTAATATTGTTATTTTCTACATGTATATGTACAACAACCAGTATGAGAGATAAGATTTGGTCAATTAAAAAAGGCTTAACTACCCTCACTTATATTCTTATATAGACCAATAGTGAGTTCATCCATTCCCGACCATTCCTGATATTAGGATGTCCAAATGTCAATGATCAACTGAGGCAAGATCTGATGTTAGAACATGAGTAGCAATGGAAGCAACCAGTTATAGATTTATTTCAAGAAAAAATGAAGGAAAATTGCATAAAAAGTCGTATTCGTCAATTTGTAATAGTTAAAGAAATATAAAAACATTCATTTCCTAGGGATTGGAGAGAAAGGAACAGGTTTCACTATTTCATTCATCAGAGAGTAGGTACAAGTTTTCCAGTAAAATCAGGGTAAAATGGCGGCTATTTTGGAACTCGCAATCCGGGTATTGGTGAATTTCCTCTGAGTTTTTAAATCTAATTACTATTCAAATAAAACAATATTTATTTGTTTATATTGAAGGCACATCCAGGCACAGCAAAGAAAGTGAAAAAGAAGCAGAAGAAACAAGTCAATGATTTCAATCAGAATTTTTCATTCACAGATCAGGTACTTAGGATAAAGATTAAGACAGACCTTTATAAAATACCAGAATCTATCATCAATATTGGAATATACATTGTACCTGTAAAACTTCTTTGTCAAAATTTGGATATTACATATGATTTATTTGAAATATTTGTAAAAATTGCATTATTTTGTGTAAAACTAAGTCCAACTTACCATGTGCCAGCAAAGGGTTAATTGGACTTGGTTTTACACAAAAGGATACAATTTTGGCAAATAATTCATTTCAGTTCATTCCAGATTCCAGTATTTTTTAAAGGGTTGTTTTAAGCTTTTTCCCTACTGACCAACTGAAATTGTGTTTATTATCTACAAATGTAGTACCAACTGAACTGTAAGACAACAAGATGTAGTCACTGGTAACATTTAAGGCTACTGACTGTTTTGTCATTGCATGTACTTGTATGGGTAATAAGAGAGTTTACTTTTTAACGTACAGTGTAATTAAATCTATTAAACATTTGAAAGTCATTGAAAGTGCTTAAGTTTACATTTGTAATGAAATCTAATTTTTATACCCCATCTAACAAAGTAGCACGGCATATAGTGATTGGTCCATTCATCCCTCCATCCTTCCGTCCAAAATGTTGCGAGATGGCCATGGAGCATTATGTTTTTGGACATATTCTTCATTTATAATCTTATTGTGACATTATTTTAGGGCTAAACTATGGCATGTACAGTGTACACTTTAATTCACAATTAAAGTCTTCTTCTACATTGTACATCATGTTTGTGAGAATTGTGTAGTAGTATTGTTCTGTGGATTGTATACATTTTTATAGAAAGTTTAGTTCCATGGTCATACTTTTGCCTTATTTTTAGCCTGCAATTGGTTTGCTTGTACCTTCATAAGCATGCATGTATCATTTGTTGTACATGTATATGAGAAAATATTAAATCATTTTTATGTGACATTAACTAAACACATGTACAATAAGATACAAGTTATTCATAGTTAAATTTACCATGTTTACTAAAAACACTCAAAATTTACATGTTTCACAAAAAATGTCATTTTCACAGAATTGATGATGTCACTGTGGCATAATAAGATTTTGTTAAAAAATACAATTATTAGCTCACCTGGACCGAAGGTCCATGTGAGCTATTACCATCACTTGGCGTCCGTCGTCGTCGTCGTCTGTCGTCGTCGTCGTCTGTCGTCGTCGTCGTCGTCTGTTAACAATTTTTCAAAAATCTTCTCCTCTGAAACTACCAAACAGAATTTAATGAAACTTGGTATGAATGATCCTTAGGGTGTCCTGCACCAAACTTGTGTTTTGATTTTTAATCCGTTAAAAAACATGGCCGCCGTTACTAAAAATAGACTAGGGGGGTCAGACTACTGTTTTTGGCTTATAAATCAAAAAGTATAAGAGATAGAGGAAATCTGATGCCACGCTACTGATTCAGCATCAAAAGCTTTACAAAAGTCTCCATTTGGTCAAAGTTGTCAGATGACCCCTTATAGGGGTTACGGCCCCTTAAAGGTGAAAAATAGCATTTTTTCATATTTTTGGCCTACAGAATGAAAACTATTGCAGATAGAGATTAGCTGTTGCTTGCTTAAATGTTCAGCTCATTTAACTCTACAAAAGTCTCCATAGGGTCGAAGTTGTCAGATGACCCCTTATAGGGGTTACAGCCCCTTAAAGGTGAAAAATAGCCATTTTTCATGTTTTTGGCCTACAGAATGAAAACTATTGCAGATAGAGATTAGCTGTTGCTTGCTTAAATGTTCAGCTCATTGAGCTCTACAAAATTCTCCATAGGGTCGAAGTTGTCAGATGACCCCTTATAGGGGTTAAGGCCCCTGAAAAATGGCATTTTTTCATGTTTTTGGCCTACAGAATGAAAACTATTGCACATAGAGATTAGCTGTTGCTTGCTTAAATGTTCAGCTCATTGAGCTCTACAAAATTCTCCATAGGGTCGAAGTTGTCAGATGACCCCTTATAGGGGTTACGGCCCCTGAAAAATAGCGATTTTTTCATGTTTTTGTCCTACAGAATGAAAACTATTGCAGATAGAGATTAGCTGTTGCTTGCTTAAATGTTCAGCTCATTGAGCTCTACAAAATTCTCCATAGGGTCGAAGTTGTCAGATGACCCCTTATAGGGGTTACGGCCCCTGAAAAATAGCGATTTTTCATGTTTTGTCCTACAGAATGAAAACTATTGCAGATAGAGATTAGCTGTTGCTTGCTTAAATGTTCAGCTCATTTAGCTCTACAAAATTCTCCATAGAGTCGAAGTTGTCAGATGACTCCTTATAGGGGTTACGGCCCCTGAAAAATAGCGATTTTTCATGTTTTTGTCCTACAGAATGAAAACTATTGCAGATAGAGATTAGCTATTGCTTGCCTAAATGTTCAGCTCATTTAGCTTTACAAAATTCTCCATAGGGTTGAAGTTGTCAGATGACCCCTTATAGGGGTTACGGCCCCTGAAAAATAGCCATTTTTCATGTTTTTGGCCTACAGAATGAAAACTATTGCAGATAGAGATTAGCTGTTGCTTGATTAAATGTTCAGCTCATTGAGCTCCATAGGGTCGAAGTTGTCAGATGACCCCTTATAGGGGTTACGGCCCCTGAAAAATAGCGATTTTTCATGTTTTTGTCCTACAGAATGAAAACTATTGCACATAGAGATTAGCTGTTGCTTGCTTAAATGTTCAGCTCATTTAGCTCTACAAAATTTTCCATAGAGTCGAAGTTGTCAGATGACTCCTTATAGGGGTTACGGCCCCTGAAAAATAGCAATTTTTCATGTTTTTGGCCTACAGAATGAAAACTATTGCAGATAGAGATTAGCTGTTGCTTGCTTAAATGTTCAGCTCATTTAACTCTACAAAAGTCTCCATAGGGTCGAAGTTGTCAGATGACCCCTTATAGGGGTTACAGCCCCTTAAAGGTGAAAAATAGCCATTTTTCATGTTTTTGGCCTACAGAATGAAAACTATTGCAGATAGAGATTAGCTGTTGCTTGCTTAAATGTTTAGCTCATTTAGCTCTACGAAAGTCTCCATAGGATTGAAGTTGTCAGATAACCCCTTATAGGGGTTAAGGCCCCTGAAAAATGGCATTTTTTCATGTTTTTGGCCTACAGAATGAAAACTATTGCACATAGAGATTAGCTGTTGCTTGCTTAAATGTTCAGCTCATTGAGCTCTACAAAATTCTCCATAGGGTCGAAGTTGTCAGATGACCCCTTATAGGGGTTACGGCCCCTGAAAAATAGCGATTTTTTCATGTTTTTGTCCTACAGAATGAAAACTATTGCAGATAGAGATTAGCTGTTGCTTGCTTAAATGTTCAGCTCATTGAGCTCTACAAAATTCTCCATAGGGTCGAAGTTGTCAGATGACCCCTTATAGGGGTTACGGCCCCTGAAAAATAGCGATTTTTCATGTTTTGTCCTACAGAATGAAAACTATTGCAGATAGAGATTAGCTGTTGCTTGCTTAAATGTTCAGCTCATTTAGCTCTACAAAATTCTCCATAGAGTCGAAGTTGTCAGATGACTCCTTATAGGGGTTACGGCCCCTGAAAAATAGCGATTTTTCATGTTTTTGTCCTACAGAATGAAAACTATTGCAGATAGAGATTAGCTATTGCTTGCCTAAATGTTCAGCTCATTTAGCTTTACAAAATTCTCCATAGGGTTGAAGTTGTCAGATGACCCCTTATAGGGGTTACGGCCCCTGAAAAATAGCCATTTTTCATGTTTTTGGCCTACAGAATGAAAACTATTGCAGATAGAGATTAGCTGTTGCTTGATTAAATGTTCAGCTCATTTAGCTCTACAAAAGTCTTCATAGGGTCGAAGTTGTCAGATGACTCCTTATAGGGGTTATAGGTGAAAAATGGTGTTTTTGGCCTATAGAATGAAAACTATTGCAGGTAGAGAAAAGCTGTTGTTGCTTGCTTAAATGTTCAGCTCATTTCGCTCTACAAAAGTATAGGGTCAACATCAAGACCAGGTGAGCGATTCAGGCTCCTGGGAGCCTCTTGTTTCACTATACTGATCAAGGATAAATGCACATTAATTGAAGAATATTAAGAATATGCCAAATATGGGGCAAAATTAAGCACTTACAATGTATCATATCATGTCCTTTGCTTATTTGCTGAATATATTTCATATTTTTCCATCTTTTTATGTTTTAGTTTGATCCTGCCTCAACATTTAACTTTGATTTTGCACTGAAACATGCCAAAAGAAAACGAGAACAGACAACATTAGACCAAAAGATTGCAAAAGCCAGAAAAAAGAGAAAAAAAGAAGTGAGTGATTATAAATGGTACAATGAAGATACATTTGCAAAAGATGTAGGCCCCAAAATTACTCTAATTGAATTATAACTCATTGAAAATTAATGAAACAGGCATTTTTTTCAGCAAATGTGTGAAAAAGTAGTCAAATAAAAAAGAACAATCTATTTCTGAAAAGTAGACTTCATAACATTTTGTGCACTTTTGGGTATATTTTGTTTGTCTTCTTATTAAACCAATTATAATGTATGGGAGTGAAATATGGGGCATGTTTAATACAGACTCTGTAAAATGTAAAAAGGTTAATGATTATTTTTTACAAAACATATTCTCTACTGATACAGCAGAGCTATCCCATATAAAATTTCTAAAATATGTTTTAGGCGTTAACAAAAAAGCCAGCAACATAGCAGTGATGTCTGAGCTTGGACGTTTCCCTATTTACTTCTCTATAGTTTTATCAATGTTAAAATACTGTCATAGATTAGAGCAATTACAGGAAGGGCTTTTATTTGAGGCATATCAGTGCAACAAATCACTGCACTCCAGAAAAACCAGCACTTGGTACTCTTGTATAAAGTATATAATGAATGAATTAGATATACCTAATCTGAATATGAAAGCTGGAGCTTTAGCTAATAATATTAAAAAACAATTATGTGACAACTATATTGAGTATTGGCATAAATTGCAGCATGAAGCCATAGCAACCAAAAAGGGGAAGCTTTGCACCTATTTTACTTTTAAACAGTGTTTTGAGAGAGAGAAATATTTAGAAAATAAACAGTTTAAAATTAGACAAGCACTGTGTAAATTAAGAATCAGTGCTCATCCGTTATTAATAGAATATGGCAGATATAAAAATATTGACAGATCTGAACGCCTTTGTAGCTTTTGTTCACAGGGAGAAGTTGAAGATGAACGCCATTTTATAACTGAATGTAATCTTTATGAACATTTGAGAAACAATCTATATTTAGAATTAGATAAATTATGTATAAACTTCAGAACTTTGAATAACTCCTCCAAATTTTTATGGATGTTGTCAAATGAAGATATAAATATTACAACTCTAATAGGAAATTATATACAAGAATGTTTTGAACTCAGAAGAATTTATTGTTAAATTAATATAAAACTGGTATGGCTCTGAACAGACTATATATATATATTTATATTTGTGTTGTCTTGACCCAATTATACATGTAAAATCATTGTATTAAATTATTATGCCCCTTGAGGGACCTTAATTGGAATAAACAATCTTATCTTATCTTATCTTATCTATTACAATGACTTCAATAGGTGTTCAAACATAAGTTAGAACGATTTCCATTAGATGCGTATTGTAATTTTGGTGTCACAATAACCAAAAACCAATCAAATTCCTTGAAATTAAATATCTCACCATGCAGAGTGGGATAGGCAAAATAGTCTTATCTCGCCAGAACCAGATAATATTGCACACAGTTGTAGAAATAAAATTATAACCACAGCATAACTAAAAAAAATGAAGAAACAAAACTTTAATACCTACATAATATTTCGAGATGTTTATTGTTATCTTTGTAGAAGTTCAATGAAGAAGAAGAAGAAATAAAAATAGAAGATAATTCAGATGAAGAAGACATGGAAGAAGAATCGTCAGATGAAGAAATGACCGCTGGTATTTATAACAGATTTAGCTTCATATGGTAAAGTAAAGCACTGTTGAAGAAAGCAGCAAAAAAAGAGCAAAAGAGGGATTCAGATTATACTGTCTGACTAATATGTAACTTCTAACCATTGTTGCATGAAGTTATATGTGCATATCATAAAGGTTTAAAATATTGAATCAACCTCGACAGGAAGGAAAAAAGTTTGAAAAAACATGTACAGTAACCTGAAACAAAAACACAACTTAACAGTTCAATAAAAGCAATTAAAATCTTTTTAATCCTATTTAGATTTTTAGAGGTCTAAAAAAAAACATTGAAAAGTCTGCTTTAATATACTTTAAACCTTATAGCTTAAAGACAAGGTGAGCAATTTAGGCTCCTGGGAGCCTCTTGTTGTCTTGAATAGCCCTTAGACATGTTAGACTGAATCACAACAATTTTAATGATACACATACAACCTCACACTTTACTTATAATTTTGAAACCAATTATTTATGTTTTAGATGCCATTAGAATAAAAGAGAAGAAAAAGAAAAAGAAGAAAGGAAAGAAACAAGATGAGGAAGAGGAGGTTGGTATAGGGAACATTGAAATTACTATAAACATACTTATTTTTGCGTGGTATTTTTAGCTCACCTGACCTGCAGTTTTTTGCTAATAACTCTAAAAGGGTGAAAGATTTTTAAATTCTGGCTGAGAACAAAAGTGATCCACACCTCATGATCAACCCGCCCTGAGATTTGGAGAAGATCCAACAATCCATGAAAGAGAAATTGCCCTTTTATTTTAATTTTTTATGAATTTTGCACTTACAAAAATGTTTTTAGCTCAATATCTTAAAATCTATATGAGATAATTAAGAAATGTAAATTGCATATTGTTAAGCACATCATGATCTACAAAATATGAAACAAGGTCAAGATTGTAATACTGTTCATTTAAAGGGTTATTCCTCTTAGAATGTTTAAGGAAAGAAAATAATTAAAAGGTTTCAATTGCTAAAATATTACTCTGTACAATCATTACTACATTACGTTAAACCATATTGTCAGATGACCCTCTTATTAAACTTATGACCCTTTCAATGTAAAATAGATTTTGCCTAATAACCTTTGTTCAGGGCACATATGTCAGGTGAGCTATTCAGGCTCCTGGGAGACTCTTGTTTTCAATGATTTTGTTGTCAAGCATTTTTTCGTGAAATTAGATACCCACAAATTGAAATAATTTGTATGAATCTGCTAGAAGAATTAGCAGAATATGCAATATAAATACCTTTGAAATTATGTGAAATCATAAATTCATAAAATAAAGTACCCATTTAAATAGGTAAGTTTACAGTATATAAGGGATTGTTTATGAATTCCAAGTGATTTTTGGGACAAATTATTGATTAAGATAATGTTTGAAGAAAACCTGTCTTGAACAAGTACAATATAAATTACACACATTTTTATACGACCGCAAATTTTTTGCGATTGTATTATGTTGTGGCGATGTCGTTGTCGTCATCTGTAGACACTTTGGTTTCCGTGCGATAACTTTAGTTGTAGTTAACCAATTGTTATAAAATTTTGATATGATGTTTATAACAACTTAAGGATGGTTGTTTCCGTTTTAGAAAAAAGGGCCAAAAGGGGCTAAAACGGGTGTATTGACAAAAAGTCTGTAGAATGTTTAATTGTCATCCGATTTTGATCATTCTTTTTTTATTGTATTCCTCAATCAATTCTGTCAAAGCAATGTAACAACACTTTTGATGTATCTTGTACCGTTACATTGCTATAAGGGGTCAAAAAGGGGCCACACCCAAAAAATAAACTTTTTTATTTGTGGTCCGATTTTCAAAATCTTTTTTTCATTGGAATCCTTGTAAAAATCCCTGCCTGCGATTTTCAATCAGATTTGTAATATCTCATACCGTTTTCGAGAAATTAGGGGTCAAAGGGGCCAAAAACGCCATTTATAAAAGTTTGTCCAGGCAAATAGTTTTTTACCAATATTAAGTTGTAGTGGGCCAGCCAATTGTTATGAAGTTTAAATATGATGATTATATCCACTAAAGGAATGTTGATTTTGTATTTGGGGTTTGTGGTCCCTACTGTTTTAGAAAAAAGGGGCTAAAACGGGTTACTGACAAAACTGTTGTAGAATGTTCATTATTCATTCAATTTTGAAAATTCTTTTTTTGTTGAAGTGCTCATAAAATTCTGTCTACTAAATGTGTCAATGATTTTGATATGTATTTCACCATTACATTGCTACAGGGGGCTAAAGACAGACGAAACCCATAAAATCAACTTTTTTATTTTTGGTCCGATTTTCAAAATCTTTTTTTCATTGGAATCCTTGTGAAAATCGCTGGCTGTGTATTTCAATCAGATTTGCAATATCTCTTACTGTTTTCGAGAAATTAGGGATCAAAGGGGCCAAAAACACCAAATAGTCACCAAAGGCAAATAGTTTTATACTTAAAATTAAGTTGTAGTTATTACATGTATATAAATAAGGCTTTTTGTATTAGATGTTGATGTAAATATATATGTGTTAAAAATGCATTTTTAAGTCCACCACAGGATGCATGTGTCAAAAAGCTTTGTAAGTCCACCATGGGCTTCATGTAACCTAAGCAATGGACTATCCATATTAGGCCTCCAACGTACAGGGTTAAACTTGTTGCGGTCGTATTATGCTGCGCTCGGCGTAGCTTTTTATTTTTACATATTTTGCCTTATCTATATCAAAGTTATTTATGAGTACTTGCAATTACATGTAGGTATTTTCAGAGACTAAGTAAACTGCAATTGTTTAATCTATGTGTTTTTTTTTCCAGGAGAAAGAATTAGTCGAGTTCTCTGAAAGTATTGATTCTTATGACGAGAAAGTTGCATTTCAAGACATGAACATCTCTAGGCCAATTTTGAAGGTAGAAATTATTTTACACAATGCTATAAGAATAGGCAAAAATAAGAGTTAGATTTTTATTTAACAGTGTAATGTTACAGTGAAAGTAGAAAAAACGCAAAAAATAAACTATAGCTTTCCACACAGAAGAAAATTTAAAAAAACACACACAACTAAAATATATGAAGGTCAAAATACAAAACAAAACTAGAAATACTAAAATCAGCACAGTTGAAATAGTATTGCTTTATTTCCCATACTCTTATTAAACTTTTATTATGGAATATTTACTTCAACAGTCATCAATTGTTTAATATTTTGGATATTAAATTTGATATGATAAAAACCTTTGAGGCAGTTAAGCCATCTATGTTTTATTTGTGTTCTTGTTTTCAATTTTCTTCTTTTTAGGGTCTAAGTAACATGAATTTTGTCAAGCCAACTCCTATACAAGCAGCCACAATACCAGTGGCACTTCTTGGTCGAGATCTGTGTGCATGTGCTGTGACAGGATCAGGTAAAGCTACTGTTATGCCAAATTATTCATTAGCAACATTACCATATAGCAATTTATTTAAATATTCACACTTGCCAATCTTAGCAAGACATAAGTATGACTTTACTACCTGCAGTTTTTGAGTTCTTCCATCTCTCAAGATTTATAAGTCTAAGGTACATGAAACTTGATAGGCATATACTCAAGTATTTGCCATCATAAAACAGCTCTGGTGTTATAAGGGGACAAAGTTATTTGTAACCATGTTATTATAATTTCAAAATGTAAAGAAAATTAATACAAAATTTTCTATTTCAGGAAAGACTGTGGCCTTTATGCTTCCTATATTAGAAAGATTGTTATACAGGCCAAAAAGTACTGCTGTCACACGAGTTCTAGTCCTTGTACCTACCAGAGAGTTAGCTGTTCAGGTCCACACGGTTGCTAGGCAACTATGTCAACACACAAATGTAGAGTGCTGCCTTGCTGTTGGTATGTTTGTATTGTATTTACTGAACATGTAGAATTTGTGGAACTATTTTTCATAATTTTACATTCAGAAATTTCTGTTGTTGAATATACACGAACCATGCATATTTTTTCTTCGATTAAAAAAAAAAGGAATAAGTTTAATTTTCATAGAACTGCAGTTGGTCACTGATGAATTACTAAGTAAATAAAGGAATAGGGGTGATAAGGACTGTTTTTGGTCTAAAATTTCACTCAATTCTAAACCTTTGGATACTGTCAGATGTCAAATGAGAAACTAAATATATTTCTTAAATTTGAAATGATTGCTTTGATCAAAAATATGAATGAAACTGACTTTCATTCAGAAAATCGCTTACTTCTATCAATTTTCAGTGTTTTTAAGACAATTTTGACTAGAAAAGTAACTCTGCACACAAGAAACAACTGTATATTTTTACAAATTGTAAATATGGCTTATATAAACCTTCTCTAAAAATATAAACTTGTTTCTCATGTGCAGACGATGTTTCCTGGTTCAAAATGACAAAAAATTCTCATATTTTGTCATTTTTGCTAAAATCACTAAAATTATGACGTCATTATGACGCTTCAATATTAAATATTAAAAATTTTGGAAATGTTCCCTAAAAGCAGAGTTTATATTATATTGTTACAAGAAATTTATTTTTTGGCTAAATTAGGGCCTAATGGCCCCTACTCCTTAAGGTTTTGTAGAAAAATATTTGTGCAAATGTTTCCTTTCATGGATTTTTGTTAAGAATCAAGTACATGTAATTAGATGAAATCTTTAAACAGCTCTTCTCTTTACCAAATTATTGTAAATTCGAAGACAACATGCTGATAAAGTCATTGAAATATTGGAGATAAAAACAAATTTGAATTGTATTGGAATATAGATAACAAATTATTTGAAAGTGTTTTTGTGGTTATTTCAAGTGTTTTAAGTCTTTTAAAGTATAAACCTTTTTAATATGACAATCTTACAAATGTATAGAGATTCTATCTTCTGCCATTATATACATGTACTATAAAGAGGGATCACTTTACCAACAGGTGGATTAGACCTTCGAGCACAAGAAGCAGCCTTACGATTGTCTCCTGATGTTGTCATAGCAACGCCTGGAAGATTGATTGACCATTTACAGAATTCTCCTAGTTTTACACTCAGAAATATAGAAATATTGGTGCTAGATGAAGCTGACAGGTACAAGTTTACTGGATTCTTTCTAATTATTGTAAAAAGCACCTCAAGATTTCCATAACAGAAGCAAAAAGGAACCAATTGATCATTCGAATGTCAAAGGTCAGATTGGGCAAAATCAGTAAACACAAACAAGAACAGTACAATGAAAAAATGAAACAGACAACATAAAAACTCACAAAAACAGCTGGATAGCAATCAGCAATGCGAACTCAAGTTGTAATGAGAAAATTTGTCTAATAGTTTTTGAAAACTTAAACTTTGCGTACAGGGCTTTATCAGAAGTCTAGGTATTAGGAAAATAAACAACATCTAAATATTTTCTATGATATAAATTAGCCCATTTGGCCTGCTTGACTTGCCATGGTTTTCTTATGAATAGTATTTGTATCAACATTTGCATTCATCTTTCTTTGTTAGTCCCCTACCGGCGAAAGCTGAAGGGGACTATAGGTTTGCGCTCTGTCCGTCTGTCCGTCTGTCTGTCCGTCTGTCACGCCTCAGTTTTCCGCACTTTTTTTCTAAACGCTTATAGATAATGAACTGATTTTTGGTATGTGAGTTTATCTTGATGAGTTACAGATCAAGTTTGAGTTTCGTGCCAGTCCACAATTTTTTATGGGAGTTATGGCCCTTTCAACTTTGAAAATTCACTAAAATTTCAGTTTTCCGCACTTTTTTTCTAAACGCTTATTGATAATGAACTGTTTTTTGGTATGTGAGTTTACCTTGATGAGTTACAGAACAAGTTTGAGTTTCGTGCCGGTCCACAATTTTTTATGGGAGTTATGGCCCTTTGAAGTTTGAAAATTCACTAAAGTGTTTTCCACACTTTTTTTCTAAACGCTTATAGATAATGAACTGATTTTTGGTATGTGAGTTTACCTTGATGATTTACAGATCAAGTTTGAGTTTCGTGCCAGTCCACAATTTTTTATGGGAGTTATGGCCCTTTCAACTTTGAAAATTCACTAAAATTTCAGTTTTCCGCTTTTTTAGCTCACCTGGACCGAAGGTCCAGGTGAGCTATTACCATCACTTGGCGTCCGTCGTCGTCGTCTGTCGTCGTCGTCTGTCGTCGTCGTCTGTTAACAATTTTTCAAAAATCTTCTCCTCTGAAACTACCAAACAGAATTTAATGAAACTTGGTATGAATGATCCTTAGGGTGTCCTGCACCAAACTTGTGTTTTGATTTTTGATCCGTTAAAAAACATGGCCGCCGTTACTAAAAATAGACTAGGGGGGTCAGACTACTGTTTTTGGCTTATAAATCAAAAAGTATAAGAGATAGAGGAAATCTGAGGCCACGCTACTGATTCAGCATCAAAAGCTCTACAAAAGTCTCCATTTGGTCAAAGTTGTCAGATGACCCCTTATAGGGGTTACGGCCCCTTAAAGGTGAAAAATAGCATTTTTTCATGTTTTTGGTCTACAGAATGAAAACTATTGCAGATAGAGATTAGCTGTTGCTTGCTTAAATGTTCAGCTCATTTAACTCTACAAAAGTCTCCATAGGGTCGAAGTTGTCAGATGACCCCTTATAGGGGTTACGGCCCCTTAAAGGTGAAAAATAGCCATTTTTCATGTTTTTGGCCTACAGAATGAAAACTATTGCACATAGAGATTAGCTGTTGCTAGCTTAAATGTTAAGCTCATTTAGCTCTACGAAAGTCTCCATAGGATCAAAGTTGTCAGACAACCCCTTTTAGGGGTTACGGCCCTTGAAAAATGGCATTTTTTCATGTTTTTGGCCTACAGAATGAAAACTATTGCACATAGAGATAAGCTGTTGCTTGCTTAAATGTTCAGCTCATTGAGCTCTACAAAATTCTCCATAGGGTCGAAGTTATCAGATGACCCCTTATAGGGGTTACGGCCCCTGAAAAATAGCCATTTTTCATGTTTTTGGCCTACAGAATGAAAACTATTGCAGATAGAGATAAGCTGTTGCTTGCTTAAATGTTCAGCTCATTAAGCTCTACAAAATTCTCCATAGGGTTGAAGTTGTCAGATGACCCCTTATAGGGGTTACGGCCCCTGAAAAAAGCCATTTTTCATGTTTTTGGCCTACAGAATGAAAACTATTGCAGATAGAGATTAGCTGTTGCTTGCTTAAATGTTCAGCTCATTTAGCTTTACAAAAGTCTCCGTAGGGTTGAAGTTGTCAGATGACTCCTTATAGGGGTTATGGCCCCTTATAGGTGAAAAATGGTGTTTTTGGCCTATAGAATGAAAACTATTGCAGGTAGAGAAAAGCTGTTGCTTGCTTAAATGTTCAGCTCATTTAGCTCTACAAAAGTACAGGGTCAACATCAAGACCAGGTGAGCGATTCAGGCTCATGGGAGCCTCTTGTTTTCTAAACACTTATAGATAATGAACTGATTTTTGGTATTTGAGTTCACCTTGATGAGTTGCAGATCAAGTGTGAGTTTCCTGCCGGTCCACATTTTTTATGGGAGTTATGGCCCTTTGAAGTTTGAAAATCTATTGCAATTTTCTTTTCTACACTTTTTTAGCTCACCTGGACCAAAGGTCCATGTGAGCTATTGCCATCACTTGGCGTCCGTCGTCGTCGTCGTCGTCGCCGTCCTTTAACAATTTTTCAATAATCTTCTCCTCTGAAACTACTGAACAGAATTCAATGAAACTTGGTATGATTGATCCTTAGGGTGCCCTGCACCAAACTTGTGTTTCGAATTTTGATCCGTCAAATAACATGGCCACCGTTACTAAAAATAGACCAGGGGGGGTCAGACTACTGTTTTTGACTTGTAAATCAAAAAGTATAAGAGATAGATGAAATCTTATGCCACACTACTGCTTCAGCATCAAAAGCTTTACAAAAGTCTCCATTTAGTCGAAATTCTCAGATGACCCTTTATAGGAGTTACAGCCCCTTAAAGGTGAAAAATAGCATTTTTTCATGTTTTTGGCCTCTTAAATGAAAAATATTACAGATAGAGAAAAGCAGTTGCTTGCTTAAATGTTCAGCTCAATTAGCTCTACAAAAGTGTCCATAGAGTCGAAGTTGTCAGATGACCCCTTATAGGGGTTACAGCCCCTTAAAGGCAAAAAGAGTGTTTTTGGCCTGTAGAATGAAAACTTTTGCAGATAGAGAAAAGCTGTTGCTTGCTTAAATGTTCAGCTCATTTAGCTCTACAAAAGTCTCCATAGGATCGAAGTTGTCAGATGACCCCTTTTAGGGGTTACAGCCCCTTAAAGCGAAAAATAGTGTTTTTGGCCTATAGAATGAAAACTTTTGCAGATAGAGAAAAGCTGTTGCTTGCTTAAATGTTCAGCTCATTTAGCTCTACAAAAGTCTTCATAGGGTTGAAGTTGTCAGATGACCCCTTATAGGGGTTACAGCCCCTTAAAGGCAAAAAATAGAGTCAAAGTGTTCAGATGGCCCTTTAAGGATGATTGCTGGTCAGCATTTGAGATTTCTGTCAGATTTTCGGAATCCTCTGGATTTTGCCATTAAAATGGTGATAATTTTTTTGCCCACCAACCCCCTATTTTCTTTTTAAATTATTATTTATTAGACCATAAAGGGCTAACTAACAAAGTTTTATAAATTTCTTGTTATTTTTTCATAGGTTTTTACACTTAAACAAGTCTAATGTTAAACCTATGAAAAAGTCAGAGAAATCCTTTTCCCGCCAAATTTTGACCGCTTAATATCTCAAAAACGAGTTCGGTGACCTATGAATTTTTTAAGCTGATTTTGTACCTTTACCTATGGGCTTTTCCTTAATTATATCAATTTAGAGACCTTGTTATTTTTAAACTGACCAGCAATCATCCTTAAATAACATTTTGCACGTTTTTGGCCTACAGAATGGCAACTATTGCTGAAAGAGAAAAACTGTTGCTTGCTTAAATGTTCAGCTTATTTAGCTATACAAAGTTCTTTATAGGGTTGGCATCAAGACCAGGTGAGCGATTCAGGCTCCTGGGAGCCTCTTGTTATTGTTCCTTGTAGATATTAAACTTATCAAGTTTAGATATTCATTTGTTTGACAAATTGTTACCAGTGACTGAAATATGAGGCCGGTAGGGGACTAAGTATTGTTTTGCAATACTCTCAGAATGCTTGTTTTTGTTGCTATGAATATTTTGTAGGATCATTATTTTGTTTTGAAAATATGCTGTATGACAGTTTCCATTTAAGAAAATAATGCTATTAAGAGTTCCAGTTATATACTGTTAACATGGACATTGCAGGGTGATATTTTCACATTTTTATACCCCCCGCAAACAAAGTTTGGGGGGGTATATAGGAAACACCCTGTCTGTCTGTCTGTCCGTCTGTCCACATAACTCGTAAGCGCTTCTTCTCCTAAACCGCTGCGAGGATTTTGCTGAAACTTGAGATGAAGGAAGTACATCATATGAAGATGTGCATGAAGAATTTTCATCGCACTCGGACATCATTCAGGGGAGATAATTGGACTTAGACTTTTTAAAATACATTATTCAATGGGAGATCTCGTAAGCGCAACTCCTCATAAACTGCTGGAAGGATTTTGATGAAACTTTACATGAAGGAAGTACATCATATGTAGATGTGCATGAAGAATTTTCATCGCAATCAGACATCATTCAGGGGAGATAATTGGACTTTGACTTTTTAAATACATTATAATACATTATTCAATGGGAGACCCCGTAAGCGCAACTCCTCCTAAACCACTTGATGGATTTTGCTGAAACTTTACATAAAAGAAGTACATCATATGTAGATGTGCATGAGGAATTTTCATTGCAATCAGACATCATTCAGGGGAGATAACTGGACTTAGACTTTTTAAATACATTATTCAATGGAAGACCTCGTAAGCGCAACTCCTCCTAAACCGCTTGATGGATTTTGATGAAACTTTACATGAAAGAAGTACATCATCTGTAGATGTGCATGAAGAATTTGTATTGCTCTTGGTTATTATTGAGGGGAAATAACTGGACTTGAGATTTTTTTTTACAGTACAGAGTCCAATATGAAGCGGGGGGTATCCTTTTGTGAGCTCGCTCACAGTATTACTTGTTTAAAATTGAACTTTTCACATTGGGATAAATTCATATTTCTTCTGATTATTTATAATCTTTACATAAATCATAAACTATTCACATAGGGGATATTTTACGCAGATATTTTGTAAAAGATTTAAAAAAAAACCAAGCTAAAATTTCTACCATAACAGTACATGTATATCATTTAACATGATAAAGTATTGAGGAAAAGTCATTTGTTTGCTTTGGCTGAAATAGATATTACCAGGCAAACAAAACAAAACACCAATGTTACTTTAATCATATTTAGTTACCAAATATTAAGGTCAATCAAAGCTTTATTTATAGCAAGCACAGCTCGTAGTGGGCACGAAGTGCCTGCGAGAGCGGAGAGCTCTACAGCAAGTTCCTGCAAAAAATTTGCCTAATGCTATTATTGATTTTTTTAGTCCAGATATTGCTTCTCACAATTTCACACGCACACAGGCTCGATGATAATATGAAAATAATTACCAATTTTGCTAATCGCCTTCCAAAAAATTTCTTTGTAAATATAGAACAAGGAGAAAAATATTCTGATGACAATGAGTTACTTCATTTTTTAAGTAAAACAAATTTTATTCATTTTTTTACATTTACCTGGTCCCAAACTGAATGTTCTAGAAAGTGAACTGATTAAAATAAAAATAAATACGATCAAAACAGTGCATCAAAAGTGTCTTTTCGGGAATGGGGTCCTCTAGATCTTATATTCTGAATTCTAAACGATTTTATTTCTCAATGCAATTGAAGTGTTGAACTCCGTCATATGAGGGCCAAAAAGAGGATCTATCTTTGATGTTTCATAGTATAGGGGGGGGCTTTATTCAACGTAAAAATACAATTAAGTTGTCATTGACATCTTATATTTTGCTGTGCTCGCATTTAGGCAATGCCTATTTCATATTAGTTCAAGCTTTAAAAATGCATAATATAAGCTCTGTTGAGCTTTTGAGTGGACAAATAAAATGACGAATATTAGAAAATGTAAATGAACAGAGTCACTTATAATACTAATCATCCACAGAAGAGACACTATTAACTAATTTACCTTCTTTCATTTCTTATAGAATGTTAGATGAATACTTTGCGGAACAAATGAAGGAAATCATCAGGCAGTGTGCACAGACCAGACAGACGATGTTGTTCTCAGCTACAATGACAGAAGAGGTCAGTTGTTGATTTGCTGTAAGCTGCAACTATTAGCTATAGACCACTGTGGATTCATTTTTTTTTGTGGGTACCAATTTATATGGATTGAGGAAAAAGTGTCAGTATATTTGTTCTTTTTGTGGTTCCAGTTGTTTGGAACCATATTTTGTGAATCGATGCTATCTATGAAAACCACAAAATTGTTACAACATGAATTATAATGAAACCTTAGATTTCCAGAAATAGACACACAAAAAATAGATTCTGGTAGAGGGTATGTTTATATGTACAGTATTTATAAGCCTTTTTATAGGAGATATCGTTCCTTTTGTCATAACCTGAGAAGAAAAAGGTTATCCAACACTCTGAGATGTTGAATTGGCAGTAGGGGATGACAATTGGGTGTTGTGTCTTTATTTTTATATTGACTTTTGTCAGAAGATTTAAAAACAGAAGATTACATACCAAAAGTATCCAAAAATAGTATAGAAACAAAAAGTTTAAGGGGAGACAATTGATGTAATCAAGCCCACTTAAACTGAGAATTAAAAAAAATACATCAAACAAACTAACTTTTTGTTTCAAATTTGACATTTTGGGGCAGTTAACCATCATACCCTGGTCCCGCCCCCTACTCACAATTTATAAGCTAAAGTGTTAGTATTTTAAGATTTTGATAACAACTTATCTATATAATTCATGTCCTACAAGGCAGAAATAAATATTGTATGCATTGTGGATTTTTTTTTGTATATTCGTTAATATTATTAATCACATAGAATTTCTATGTTTTGATTGATCAAACAATACCACATGGTCATTTTGTATTTCTTTGGGTACATATAGTATACCTAAAAATAGGATTCTCCAGCAATATTTTGTTATGCAGCATACCTTTACAGCACATTTTTAAAACAGATTTTAAAAAGTCCAGAAATTCAATCACATGACAAATGTATCCAATAGATTTATTCTTTAAATAGTTTTTCTATTCACAAAAAAAAAAAAAGAATAATGATTGGAGTGGTTAAAAAATATTTGGAGTCAAATTTGATAAAGAAAATAGTTTTGTTGTATTATGATACTATTTGATCAGATGTGGAATGAATTTGTCATAGATTCTACACACATTAGTGAATGAAATATCCATAATCATGACATAAATCAGTAACGTTATGTATGAAACATTTGAAAATTTAAATTAATAACAATTTATGATTCCTAATATAACAAAAAACTAAAGCTTTTGGTTATTCATGGTCAATATGCATCTGTTTGGTCGATATTTTCTTGTATTGACCTCATACTAAAGCTATAATTGTATTTCCTTGTTAAGAATTTTTCACAAAAGGTTAAACTGTTTTTGAGTTGTTTCAAATATTTAAAGAACAGTTTTATTCTGATTGGAATTTTCTAATTTGCTTTAGAAGAATTGTAGTTTAATAACTTTTTATTTGTATAGGTAAAAGATTTAGCTGCAGTGTCGTTGAAGAATCCTGTAAAGATATTTATTAACCAGAGCACAGATACAGCATTAGGCTTAAGGCAGGAGTTTGTCAGGATACGACCAAACAGGGAGGGGGATAGAGAGGCCATTATAGCAGGTAATTCAATAGTTTGACTGTATAATGTTTATTAACGGTAGTACAGATACAGCGTAAGTCTTGCGGCAGAAGTTTGTCAGGATACGACCAAACAGGGAGGGGGATGGAATGGCCATTATAGCAGGTAATTCGTTAGTTTGTCTTTATAATGTTTATAAACGGTAGTACAGATACAGCGTTAGGCTTATGGCAGGAGTTTGTCAGGATCCGACCAAACAGGGAGGGGGATAGAGAGGCCATCATAGCAGGTACTTTTATTATAATAAGAGAGAAGGTAAATTGAAACAAGTTTTAGCTGAATAACTTGGGGACTAATAAATTTTTCGGTATTAACATAGAAAATGATAAAAAAAAGATACTAGTAGAAGGTTTTCAGTTTATTTAGGGATCAGTGTTTTACTGGTTTCTCTGTAGTTTTAATGTTAGTATTGATTTTGATTATAAAGTTTTTCAGAGTCTACCTACTTACAATTATCTGAAGATGTCTGCAACTTAGTTCAAAGTTTTAGAGAAATCTAATCTTTATTTGGTTTGACTTTATTTGCTGAACGCAACTTACAAGTAAACTATATATATTTGTGTTAATAATTACAGGACTGGTGGCAAGAACCTTTAGAGATCACTGCATAGTGTTCATACAGACCAAAAAACAGGCACACAGAATGCATATTGTCTTAGGCTTACTGGGGGTCAATGTGGGAGAATTGCATGGAAATTTATCTCAAGCACAGGTATATCTTTAATAGGCATAATGTTTTAGAATTAAAAAAATTAAAATAAAATAACTAATAGAGTAAATCAATGCATTGAAAAGCAACGAAAGAAGTTAAGAAATTTAGATGTAGCATAACAGATAATTACAAAATGTTGCTAAATTTACTACAAGAAATGTTTGTTTATGTCTCAAAACTTACAAAACACATGTGATGTAATTATTTGAAATGTAGTATATAGCTTTTAGTTGTGTATATTGTGTTTCTCATTTGCCCTTGTTAAAAATGATTGGTCAAGTACTGTGAACATAATATTTTCATGGTGTGCAAATTTCTGCTATGTACATTGCAGTCAATGAAAAACCATGAAAATAGTACATGCAAATATGCAATTGTAATAATAAAATCAAAGTTTGATAATAGAAAACCATGAAAATTTATATCCACTAACTAGCCATTTGAAATAAATACATGAAAAATAAAAAAAATGAAAATTATTACATTTACAGTAGACAATTCAACAAAATTTGTTATAAGCTCCCGCATAGCGGGCTCTAAATTGATGAGAAGTATGATGCCTTAAACCGGAAGACGTATAAGCTAGTCAGAATTCCACACCCAATAACACAGAATGCAAAATTAAATTCCTTTTTTGTAATTTTCAATTTTTAAACATAATAAACATGGTTATTGTAGCAATATAATTATTTCAAGTTTTTCCAGCTATGAAATGTTTTAAATGTAAAGAATTTAAAATAAAAAAATAGGTTATTGGCATCCATTTTATCACTAGAGGTCACGTCCATCAAAACAAAATGACAGAAGCGTGGGAAACTGTCATTCTAATTTTCGTGAAACAAGACCCCCAAAAAAGTGGTACAGACTTGGCGAAATTCGTCGGTCCTACGGTTATGTCGCGATCGGGTGATTATCATCATTGGTCCGACCAAAGTCAGTACTGCAAGGGACCAGATGTCCGTCAGATATATGGATCATAATGTATTTAATTGTTATCTTTCATTGTTAAACTTTCTTCCAATCTTTTGATTTTGACTAAAACATCACGATTTTACTTGCTATTTATTGACAACAGGTTAATTTTACTTTATTCATTAATAATTGACCTACATCCAGCCTCATACTGTGGTCTCCAAAATTATTGTTGCAGTTTCCCAAGCAACTACATGTAATAAACTGTTTTAATTTGGCATGTAGCTTCCTCCCATAGTACCATATAGGATAAAGGGATTTTATACCTGTAATTCATCTACTTTCTGTCTACCAAATATTTTAAGATGCAGGCCACACATGTCTTCCGTGAAAGACAACCATTCTAATTAAAGGATGTTGGAGGGTCAGCTTTTGAGATTTTTGACTTTTTTTTTTCAGAATTCTCGTGTTTTTTCCATCAAAATAAGGCAAAATATTTTGCATGGTAACCCCAATTTTTCTTTTGTTCAAGGTCTTCTTTACATCATAAATATCTGTTTTACAAAATTTTGTCAAATTCTAATCACTTTTTCACAGGTTTAAACAGCTAAACTATGCTAATCTTAAAGCTATGAAAAAACCGGAGAATATCTTTTCCCGCCAAATTTTGAACTCTTATTATCTTTAAAACAAGTATGGTAACCTATCAAAATTTTCACCTTATATTGTATTTTTAATTATTCAATTTCAAATCCTCATCACTTTGAAACTCACCCTCGAACATCCTTAAGAAGACATATAGATATGATCTTATGTATTTGCAGAGATTAGAAGCTTTGAAATTGTTCAAAGAAGGTTCCATTGATGTGTTGTTAGCCACAGATTTAGCAGCCAGAGGTCTGGACATTGAAGGAGTCAAAACTGTAAGTTTATTTCTCGGTATGGTTATGTTATTCAAACTTGTCTTGATACGGTTAAACCTGTTTAAAAATATATTGTTTTGCTTGCATTCAACATTCAAACTGTGGGTGTCCCAGGTAGGAAAAATGTCGCTTACATGGGGCAGACCAAGAACAACCTGGGTAATGACATAGTGATATGATATGTAATCTAGGTTGTTCGGAATGTACAATTTTATTTGTTACTAAGATCATTGACCCATACAGAACAGAGGTCACCTGCGTATTGTTTTATATTTCAACCTGGGAAAAAATAATCTACCCAGGCTGCCTAGGAAGGGAATGTCAAACGAGCCCATAGACAGGTGTTCAGATTATAGAGGAAAAATATGTAGAAATAAAAAAGAAGAGACTTACATATGTATATGTAGTTAATTTGTAAACTTGTGATATTCATTATAAAACCAAAAAAATATTTTAAGAATTGATATTGAAATCTCCAAATAAAAACATCCAAGATTCAGCACTGAAAATAATTACAAATAAAAACACACACCAACTTATAAAAGCCTAAATACCAAATTAGGAGCTCTACCCCTGCTTTAAAGAAAAGGGGGATGTTGTTCCAAAGTTCCTTGGTTTTTGTAGTCCTGAGGTTCTGTAGTACCGTCACACTTGTTTATATTTTAACACAAGGCATAAGCTGCAAAAGTGGGGGTATCAATAGTGAGCACTGGCTCACAGATTTCTTTTATAACATGTATAATCTGTGAAAAATATATCAGACAAATAGTAATACTCTTAAAGCATACACTAGTTTTGAATAATCTTGATTTTTTCACAATTAAAAAACAGTTTTTCAGTTATAATTTTGTACTATTTCTATATTTCTAGGTGATAAATTTTACAATGCCCAACACACTAAAGCATTATGTCCATCGTGTTGGTAGAACTGCTAGAGCTGGTAAAAGAGGAAGGTAATTTTCACATCATCATAGGGGCCTGGGTGGCCAAGTGGTGTAAGGCGCTGGTTTAAATACCACACTATTGATCACTTGTGGTTCACCTCTCAGGTGGTGTTTGAGTCCCATTTGTTTTTTACAAAAAAAAAGGACTTCCCCACCTGTAAATGATTAGGTTTGTCAGTTACCTTCCCAAGGTTGGTGGTTTTCTTCGGTTACTCCAGTTTCCTGCACCAGTAAAACTGACTGCACTACATGGCCCAGGTGCATTGATAAAGGGAGTTAAACACCAACAAACACACCAGGGTTCGACATAAACGGTTGTTTGATTGCCCAGAACAAGTCAAATGCGAAGTCGGACAACTAAAACTTAAATCCAGCTTGTCTGATTGGGCAAGTGAAAAATATTTTTGATTTGCTAGTTTCATCATTTCTGAAGTTGATTTCTTTAAAAATTGTTATTTGAAACTTCTTTCTTTGCCATTTTTTATTAATCGATCGCCATTTTGTTTTTATTTTCTCAAAAAGGAAAACCCAAGTATAATTATGATCATTCTATTTAAAACCCTGTTCCTATTTGTCAATTGAATATATTATATCCAATCAGAGATCAGCTTTTCGAAACTTCTTTTGTATAACTGATAATACATACTTAGATACTTGAAAACTATGAAGTGATGATCACGCATTCCTTTTATGACCATATTATTATCGGCCAATCAGATTGTTGATCGATATATGGTTATATAAAACAATCAATAATGCTGTAAACTGAAAGTAATGTGTATTGGAGTTGTAATCAAAAGAGGACAATTTCTTCATAGAAAATTGAAAACAAAATTAAAGTAAAGTTTGTTAAGGTGTCCAATCTTTTGATATTTATACATTGTTGAATAGTTTCTGACAATTTTATTCCAGGTTGTCACGATGGTTGTATGCATATGGTGTACATGTATTTCACTAAATGTCTGCGATCGCGAATCTTGTAATCCATGAACAATGCCATGACCCTAACCCTTAAAGGTTCCAGTATCAATAAAAGCCCATAAAATAAAATAAAAATAATTCCCGTGTGCCACTAGTATGGCACATCATCAAGTAAAAATTTTGACAAGTACTTGGTACTTTCGGACAAGTAAAACTTAGCTGTCACTTGTCCGAAGGGACAAGCAGATTTAAAAGTTAATGTCGACCACTGCACACACACACAGTCACATCATCATATCATTTTATAGTTTATACAACTATACATGTTTATATTTTAGGGAAATAGGGGGCCCCTGCAGGGTAAAAAAGGACCTAGGACTTTAAAGCTTTGTAGGGGCAACTTCCCATATCCATTTGGTTCAAAATTACCTACGCTGAAATTCTAGAAACCACTTGTGTGTGTGTGGTGTTTAAAGCACTTTATCAACGCACCTGGTCCTTGTAGGGCGGTCAGTGTTATTGGTGCAAGAAACAAACAAGAATACCCGGAGGAAACCACCGACCTTTGGCAGGTAACTGACAAACCTAATCACATACAGTTAAGAAAGTCCCTTTTGTGTTTTGTTTTGTTTTTTTTTTTTTTTTTTACAATTCAAAATAATTTTATTCAGAAAATACCTGTTACAATTTCTCGGAATAGCCCAGGCAACTAATTCCGAGCTTCCCCTTCTTACAAGATCACATTACCAGGGATTGCAATGCGAAGAAAAAATAACTCCCAATATATTTAAAAATTGTTTTCACCAACACGGTTTCTAATCAAATTTAATGATTCAGTATTTTTATATATTTAAAAATCTTTTCCATGTTCACCAACACAGTTTCTAATCAAATTCAATGATTCAATCTTTTGTACTAGCAGTACTGTTATTTAAATGAGATCTAGTGTTATTTAAATGAGAAGTAGTTTTGGGCTAGTCACGTGATTTAAAAAGAACACATGGTCTAATTGTACTTTCATATTTAAAATGGATTATATTGTTTCTCATGGTAAGTTTTTTAAGTAAAGCAGTTTTGAATTATCAATCATTGAATTCGATCATTTCATGCACACAACTAGATTCATATCTAATAAAAAGATACATTCGTGGGAGTACCATTATAAACTACATGTACATACACTCTACACATACATAATTTGCTTTAGGTATAAATTGACACCATAGCATTTTTTTGTACATCATCAAGCTTGACCGAAACAGAACTTAAAAGAAATTTGGTTTCGGTTTTAAACATATTCAAGATATTGGAGACAGTTAATTTCTTTTTTTGATATTTTGCTATATTCCTGTTTTTCCATACGATCCATTTGGCTGTTATTAAAATAGTATTAATTATAAATTGATTGTTTACTTCTTTGATACCAAAAATAATATTCTCAACTGAATGGTCTATGTGGCCCATACCCGCCAATGTGGAATAGTTATTTATTCTATTAAAAACTTCTTCCCAAAAAGAGTTTACTATTTGGCAATTAACAAAAAGATGCAATAGATTTTCATTATTATTAGCTCACCTGGACCGAAGGTCCATGTGAGCTATTACCATCACTTGGCGTCCGTCGTCGTCGTCTGTCGTCGTCGTCGTCGTCTGTCGTCGTCGTCGTCGTCTGTTAACAATTTTTCAAAAATCTTCTCCTCTGAAACTACCAAACAGAATTTAATGAAACTTGGTATGAATGATCCTTAGGGTGTCCTGCACCAAACTTGTGTTTTGATTTTTGATCCGTTAAAAAACATGGCCGCCGTTACTAAAAATAGACTAGGGGGGTCAGACTACTGTTTTTGGCTTATAAATCAAAAAGTATAAGAGATAGAGAAAATCTGAGGCCACGCTACTGATTCAGCATCAAAAGCTCTACAAAAGTCTCCATTTGGTCAAAGTTGTCAGATGACCCCTTATAGGGGTTACGGCCCCTTAAAGGTGAAAAATAGCATTTTTTCATGTTTTTGGCCTACAGAATGAAAACTATTGCAGATAGAGATTAGCTGTTGCTTGCTTAAATGTTCAGCTCATTTAACTCTACAAAACTCTCCATAGGGTCGAAGTTGTCAGATGACCCCTTATAGGGGTTACGGCCCCTTAAAGGTGAAAAATAGCCATTTTTCATGTTTTTGGCCTACAGAATGAAAACTATTGCAGATAGAGATTAGCTGTTGCTTGCTTAAATGTTCAGCTCATTTAGCTCTACAAAATTCTCCATAGGGTCGAAGTTGTCAGATGACTCCTTATAGGGGTTACGGCCCATGAAAAATAGCGATTTTTCATGTTTTTGTCCTACAGAATGAAAACTATTGCAGATAGAGATTAGCTGTTGCTTGCTTAAATATTCAGCTCATTTAGCTCTACAAAATTCTCCATAGGGTCGAAGTTGTCAGATGACCCCTTATAGGGGTTACGGCCCCTGAAAAATAGCCATTTTTCATGTTTTTGGCCTACAGAATGAAAACTATTGCAGATAGAGATTAGCTGTTGCTTGCTTAAATGTTCAGCTCATTTAGCTCTACCAAATTCTCCAAAGGGTCGAAGTTGTCAGATGACCCCTTATAGGGGTTACGGCCCCTTATAGGTGAAAAATGGTGTTTTTGGCCTATAGAATGAAAACTATTGCAGGTAGAGAAAAGCTGTTGCTTGCTTAAATGTTCAGCTCATTTAGCTCTACAAAAGTACAGGGTCAACATCAAGACCAGGTGAGCGATTCAGGCTCCTGGGAGCCTCTTGTTACAAAAATGACATCGTCCATCGGACTTATTCATTTTTTGTAGCAATTCTTCTGTATAAACTGCGTTATGTAAAAGTTTCCATTGCAGCTGTTTCGATTTTCTGCTGCTAAAGTTTATATATATATTCTTCCAAATCATGTCCCAATTTAGATTGTTAAATGTTGCATCCCATTTTGCTTGGCAATTCGGGATTGAATTATTTTTATAAAAGAATTGTATATCCTTTAATCGCAGTTTATTAACATCTATATTTGACCCGTTTTTTGTGAATTTTAATAATTTGAAATCAAAATTTTCTTTCTGTTTTATAATGTTTGGATGTTCATCAGATTTTAATAAATCTACATATTCTTTACCGAACGCTTTCTTCAGTCTTGTGTACTGCGATATCCAATCCCTTTTATCCCTAAGGTTATTGAAAATAACAGTAGAATCTATGAAAGAACTTAGGTTATTATCCCAAATGTCTTTCACCTTTTTGAATCCGCTTTTGGCAAAGTTTTCATAGAAAAGTGCTTTGCCATTAAACTTAAGCTTATTGTTGCCAAATAAATTTGATTCAAGGAGTTCGGATTTGGTAATGCGTTCCTGGTTGTTAAGAAATTCCACCCAGGAACGCATGAGATTTCTATAATATGTGGAAAGGTGTGCTCTGTTAAGTACATCTGTACTGGAACACGTACACATGAAGTATTCCGAATCAAACTTTTGTGTTTAATTCAAATGGGACTCGAACACCAGCTAATAGGTGATCCACTAGTGATCAATAGTGTGTTATTTAAACCAGTGCCTTAGACCACTCAGCCACCCAGGCCCCCAGAAACCACTTGCAATATCATAATAAATATACCTTTAAACAGTTTAAAATGCAACTACTCCTTTTTGTCCCATGTCACAAAGTGACAGAGAGACTTAGTAATGGTCTTTGTGTGTCTGTCTGCTACTTATTTTTGTTAACATCTCATCTCCTCTAAATCTGCTGGAAATTTTTAAGATCTTTTGTCATCAAATTTTATAGGAGTAAAGGGACTTGATTCACTTTGTTCATTGAGATTATATAAACATTTTGAGGTCATAACTCCTGTGACACTGCTCTACGGATTTAGCTGAAATTTTGTATGATTGTTTGTCATCATATCTATTTGATCATAGAAGCATCACCCCCCTGAAACTACTATGCATAGTTTGTTCACATTATGTAGAATGGTGTATTGTTCCAATCTGATATACTACTATTTAGCAAGTTTTACCTTAGTACCTTAGTTTACCTTAGTTCCTTTCTTGCTTTAGGATTCTTGTGAATCCTCTACTGCCAGCTCTAGACAATCTTCTTAACTTAAGTTGTGGTCTTGTCCAAGTTGGGTATACTGGGTTTTCTCTCTATAATTGTAATAAAGCGGTTGTTCTTGCCAATGTCTATCCAGTCTTGCTTCGAAGCTATTCACAGTTTTTGCTGACACAACTGACGCTGGTAAATTGTTCCATATATCAACTGAACGGTGTACAAATGAATATTTCCTCACATCTAATCTTGGTCGTATTTTGAAGATCTTCTTGTCATGTCCCCTTGTTGTTAGGGCCCCGCAACAAAGTTGCGGACGCCCTATAGTAATCAGTCTGTCCGTCCGTGCGTCCGTCCGTAACAAATTCAGTTTTCCGCACTTTTTTTCTAAACGTTTATAGATAATGAACTGATTTTTGGTATGTGAGTTTACCTTTATGAGTTACAGATCAAGTTTGAGTTTCGTGCCGGTCCACAAATTTTTATGGGAGTAATGGCCCTTTGAACTTTGAAAATTCACTAAAATTTCAGTTTTCCGCACTTTTTTTCTAAACACTTATAGATAATGAACTGATTTTTGGTATGTGAGTTTACCTTGATGAGTTACAGATCAAGTTTGAGTTTTGTGCCGGTCCACAAATTTTTATGGGAATTATGGCCCTTTGAACTTTGAAAATTCACTAAAATTTCAGTTTTCCGCATTTTTTTCTAAACGCTTATAGATAATGAACTGATTTTTGGTATGTGAGTTTACCTTGATGAGTTACAGATCAAGTTTGAGTTTTGTGCCCGTCCACAAATTTTTATGGGAGTTATGGCCCTTTGAACTTTGAAAATTCACTAAAATTTCAGTTTTCCACACTTTTTTTCTAAACGCTTATAGATAATGAACTGATTTTTTGTATGTGAGTTTACCTTGATGAGTTACAGATCAAGTTTGAGTTTCGTGCCGGTCCACAAATTTTTATGGGAGTTATGGCCCTTTGAACTTTGAAAATTCACTAAAATTTCAGTTTTCCGCACTTTTTTTCTAAACGCTTATAGATAATGAACTGATTTTTGGTATGTGAGTTTACCTTGATGAGTTACAGATTAAGTTTGAGTTTAATGCCGGTCCACAATTTTTTATGGGAGCGGGGCCCTTGGAGATGGCTATCATCTCCCTGGTATCTAGTTGTTGCAGGGTTCATTCTTATAAAGTCTGTTACTTCAGGGTCATATTTGTTGGTCAATATTTTAAACAGCTCTATCATATCTCCTCGAACTCGTCTGTACGCTAGTGATGGTAATTTCAATCGTCTTAGTTTTTGGGGTGTTTTAATTTAAAGATGAAAAGAACAGAGTCATGTGTAACATGTTCTGGCATTCCTTTCATATAAGATTAAAATATGCAATAAGATTTAGAAACAATCTCTTATAAGTTCTTAAGAAAAGTGAAGTTTATGAATTTTGATGACAATTTATGAAGAGACACTAGCTCTTATATCCTTTTCATGTACTGATTTCAATTTGACAAGATACAAAATAAATCCAAAATAAAATTTATATTGTGAAAAATTTAACTTATTATATAAATGAGTACTTCTATTTTCCAGATACACGTATTGGTAAATTGACAAATATTAAAAACTTTCCTAAAAAATTAAGTTTTAAATCAGGAAAAAGATACTGCGAAATTACTTAGATTCATAGGTATCAATTTTCGTGGATTGGTAGTAATTTGCATATTTGTTGTTTCATGAATTTGTGGTTTTCAAAAATTCTCTGTGAAAAGCAATGTCTAATTTGTGTTTGTTGGGAATAGAATTTCGTGAAAACAGGTGAAAACCACGAAATTGGTACCCAATGAACATTTAGACCTTCACCTTTCACAGTAAGATGTGGAATAAGTGAACAGATCACATCCTACTTTACAGTGATAACTTAAAAATCTACAATCAAAAACAGCCAGCAGCCTTCAATGTGACCAGTTGTCAATGCTTGTTATCTTGCACATGCCCTAGATTAGAAATCTAATACCGTATAAGTTTTTTTTTTTGCAGTGATTTAATTTTCACTTTATTCATGGCACACATCCAGATGCGAAAATTAGAACGCACGAAATATTAGTTTTTCATATAAAGAGTAACAGCTTGGATATGAAATTGAGAAATTATATCACAAGAATAATCCATCTTATATAATAATGGCGTGTTTTAATTGGTCAACAAACGTAGTATTTTTCTGCATATTCAATATATCCGGAATTAATAGTAGCTGTCGTTGGATTTTATTTCCCACCAATTTATTACCATGTATTTTTTTTCCCGCCATTTCAAGTGCCGTGGTATTTTTTTATTGAAATACCACAGTAATCACGGAAAGTCCCTTTTCTAAAAATAGATTACTATAGGTAATATTGTGACATCACACATGTTGCCATCATATGATCTATTATATCGGCATTGATTTAGAAACATTTATTGTAATGTTTTTGATTTGATACAAAGGATATGCGGTGGAATTGAAAAACTATACGATACTTGTGAGTGGTATATGCCTAAAATACTACTTTCGAGGCTGATATTTCACTCGCCATACTGCTCGTGAAATTTTGAATCAGCCTCTCAAGTAGTATTTTTGGACAAATAACACTCACAAGTATCGTATAGTTCTTTAAAATAAAAGCACCCCTTTTTATCAAAGCCCGAAATTTGCCACCCACGAAAAAAAACATTAATACAGTACTTATGATTCAACACCATTCATAAAATTTTACAAACTTACTCATGAAATGCAAAGAAAGCTTGTGTTAAAGAATTTATATAATGGAAGAATAAAAGTTACTTCAAGATTTATGGTCACTCAGGGCGCTTCTTTATGTCCAAAGGCATTGTGGTAGACCTTATGGAAACATGAAGGACTGTGGGTTGCACAATCTTATCTTACAATGTACTTGATAAATTGTTAAAGGAGATATTTTTGTGTTTTATGTTGGGAAGTGCATTTGAAGCCCTTTTTTTTCACTTTGTCCGTGATCTTTCTGTCAGTCAAAATTTTTTGTGAATGATTAAACTAAAAAAACAATTAGGGATACAGATGGATTTAAAATTGCGCACAATGATAAATTACCATTTGAGGAATTTGCACTTTAAAGTTTCATGAAAATCTGTGAAAAAAGTTCCATTTGTTTTTGCTGAAAGCCACTCCTGACTTTGTCAGTATTGCTATTCTAATTCGGTGTGACATCTGACCTACATCTGGTGTAAAAGAACAACCTACCTGGAAAGTTCATTGAAAATGACCTAACGATGCTGTAAAAGCAAACCTATAAATGTTTTTAAAAAGAAACTTTGCAACCTGAGGAGGTATACATAGACTGTGTGAGCCACAGATTTGTATAAAAAATAGAACTTGGCATGACTTATACAATGTATTAAAGTTAAAAATAAAAGCACAAAAATAATTTTGAAATTCAAAGGAGATGGAACTCTGTTAAATTAAAAAAAAAGCAGAAATATTGTCTGTGATCTTTCATTATTCTAATCCTTTTATGCTGATTATTTAGTATTTATCCAAAATTAAAATGACAACAAAGTTCCAGACATTAAATTTTGCTACGCCTGACGTGCGTTTTGTCTATTAAAGACTCATCAGAGGCGCTCTACCAAAAATATTGAAAATGCCAAACACTATATGATTATGAAGAGCATAAAACAGTAAAACCAAAAATACGAAACTGGGGAACCAAATTATTACTAAGATGATCAACCTATGTCTGGGGTAGGAAGAATCTTAGGGTTTAGACAATTTTGAAATTTGAACGGATAATATACTTTTATGCCCCATCTAAGAATGTATAGTGTCCAAATGTTATGAGATGGGACATTGTGTCTTATGCACATATTCTTGTTTTAAAATATAATGAGAAAAAATATAGAGATTTCTATGTTGAATAAGTTTAAATGCAAACCCCCCAATATTTTGGTCAATTGATTTAGTTGTAAAATATTTAAATTCAAGAAGTAAAAACCTTATTACTTCCCTTGGTTTTATAAAATTTAATTCTAAACAACTTGTTAAATTATAACAAATTACATTTTTGTAATGAGAATATTAAAAGAAATATATAATTACTCTTCTGTGGCTTTTTAGAATTAAAAACTTTGTTTGAATTTCATTTCTTTTGTATAAGATATTATAAACAAGCACCTTACAGTTTTCTATTATAGTTTTATCTTGGTCCCTTGCGAAAACAAAATGTGCTGCATAACTTAGGACAGGAGTCCTGAATCGCTCACCTAATTATTTCAGTTTTTTGGGCTGGCTTCATGATAACGATGAAGGCCAGATAATATCTAATAAGTAAAAGTTGAAGTAGTAACATGTGAAAAATTGTATTAATTTCTAAAGTGTTGATTACAGAAAGTCCATGAATCAGTAATTGTCAGATATGATGTTAGTTGTTTGAATATATTAATTTATAAATGGAAGTCTCTAGGACTCCGTACGGCAACCCCGCCTAGCATATAATGCATGCCGCTTATAGCGTGACGCTACGGTGACTCCCTATAAGAGGCATGCATTATATGCTAGGCGGGGTTGCCGTACAGAGTCCTAGAGACTTCAGTTTATAAAAACTCTGTTATAAGGGCGTCCGCTGGTTGAAAAAGATGTGAAATTGCTCCTTCGGAACGACCCTATAGCATTAGCGATTATACTATACTCAAAAATAGTAGATTCCGGGGTGTGTAATGCATGACGTTTATAAGGACGTTATAGGAACTCCTTTTTTAGGGAGTCACCGTAGCGATACGCTATAAGCGGCATGCATTATATGCTAGGCGGGGTAGTCCTAGAGACTTCAATTTATAAAAACTCTGTTATACGGGCGTCAGCTGGTTGAAAAAGATGTGAAATTGCTCCTTCGGAACAACCCTATAGCATTAGCGATTATACTATATTCAAAAATAGTAGATTCTGGGGTGTGTAATACATGACGTTTATAAGGACGTTATAGGAACTCCTTTTTAAGGGAGTCACTGTAGCGACACGCTATAAGCGGCATGCGTTATATGCTAGGCGGGGTAGTCCTAGAGACTTCAATTTATAAAAACTCTGTTATACGGGCGTCCGCTGGTTGAAAAAGATGTGAAATCACTCCTTCGGAACGACCCTATAGCATTAGCGATTGTACTATTAATTTATATATATAAAAATTAGGCATAAAATTTGTTCAGCAAGTTTTTATCCAGATTTAAAATAGTGGATTCATTATTATTTGCATGGTATCAATTTTTGTGGTGTTCATGGGTGGCATTGGCCACGGAATTTTTTAACCCCACATTGGCCCACAAATATTGACTTGTATGCTGATGTCTTCAAAATCATGAATTAAAGAATTCTCGAACTAAACTTTTTCATCAAACCATAAAAATTGGTACCCACGAAAATAAATGAATCCAAAGTAAACAAAATGTTTAACCAACCAATGATATTTGTTTGAAAAACACCAGAATGCCATCACATCATCCCCCGCATCATCCACATTTATGTCTGTTGTTCAAGAATTTCAATCAAAAACTTGTAAAAAATATAAATCCTATTTAATTCAGCCTTTTAAAAAATATGTCATTTTTTTTTAGGCTGGACTGAGAGGAAATTGTGGCCCATCATGGCTATGTGTACTCTTATACTGCTTAAAACTTTACAGTAACTTACATAAAAAAAATCATTTTCTTTTATTTCTCTCTATATGTCTAATTTAAGATCTGTGACTTTGGTCGGTGAACAGGAAAGAAAGATGTTGAAAGAGGTTGTTAAAGCTGCCAAAACACCACTAAAAACAAGAATCATTCCTCAAGGTATGGTCATTTGTTACTGGTATACTGTATAGATTTTACCCCTGAATGATTATATGATATATTTTTAAGGAAGTCAAATTGAAGTTTTTACATGTAAGAAATAATCTAGTAACCTTTTATGTTCCCCTTTTTATACGACCGCAAAAAATTTGCGGACGTATTATGGTATGATGCTGTCGTCGTCGTTGTCGTCGTCGTCGTCGTTGTCGTCGTCGTCGATGTCTGTTAACTTTTTAGTGTTTCCACAATAACTTTAGTTCCAGTTATCCGATTGCTATGAAACTTTACAATGATGTTCCTTACCATAAAAGGATGCATGGGATTGATTTTGGGGGTCCCCCCATTTTTCGTTTAGAAATTAGGGGCCAAAAAAGGGCCAAAAATACTACTTTTTTGTTTGTTTCCACAATAACTTTAGTTCTAGTTATCCAATTGCTATGAAATTTGACATTGATGTTCCTTACCATACAAGGATGAATGGGATTGATTTTGGGGGTCCCCCCTTTTTTTGTTTCGAAATTAGGGGCCCAAAAGGGGGAAAAAATTCAAATATTTTACTTGTTTCCACCATAACTTTGGTCCTAGTTGGCCTATTGCTGTGAAATTTGTCAAGAATGTGTCTTACAATAAAATAATGAACCTGATGAATTTTTGTGCCCCCCTTTTTCTCCGTTGTGTAATTAGGGGCCAAAAGGGGCCAAAATAAAAACTTTTTTATTTGTGGTCCGATTTCGAAATTTTTTTTTACATGTTTGTTCTTGTCAAATAGCGGATACAAAATTAAGAATTAATTTTTGCGACCCCCCCTTTTTCCCCCTATTACGTAATTAGGGGCCAAATGGGGCCAAAATCGAAACTTTTTTATTTGTGGTCCGATTTTGAAATTTTTTTTTTGCAAGTTTATTTTTTTCAAGTAGCGAATCCAAATTTGAGAATTTATTTTTGCGACCCCCACCCCTTTTTCACCTGTTACATAATAAGGGGCCAAAAGGGGCCGAAATTGAAACTTTTTTATTTCTGGTCCGATTTTGAAATTTTTTTTTGCATGTTTGTTCTTGTCAAATAGCGGATACAAAATTAAGAATTAATTTTTGCGACCCCCCCCTTTTTCCCCTTATTACGTAAATAGGGGCCAAATGGGGCCGAAATTGAAACTTTTTTATTTCTGGTCCGATTTTGAAAATTTTTTTTGCATGTTTGTTCTTGTCAAATAGCGAATACAAAATTAAGAATTAATTTTTGCGACCCCCCTTTTTTCCCCCTATTACGTAATAAGGGGCCAAATGGGGCTTTTTTATTTGTGGTCCGATTTTGAAAATTTTTTTTGCAAATTTATTCTTGTCAGGTAGCGATTCTAAATTTAAGAATAAATTTTTGGGGCTGTAATCATAATTTAAAAAAAAATTCTGGTTCGATTTTTTATTTTTTCCCCAAACATTATTCTTTTAAAGAGTAGAATACAACATTCAAAATTTATATTTTTAGCCCCTGGGTTGAAAGTCCATCAGAGAAGCATGTGTCAAAAACCTTTGTCAGTCCACCATGGGCTGCATGTGTCCAGAACAATAGACTATCCATATTAGGCCTAAAACGTACAGGGTTCAACATGTTGCGGTCGTATCATGCTGCGCTCGGCGAAGCTTTTTATTTCTTTTTGCGAAAGAAGACTTACCGAAATAATGCTCCTCAATTGTCAGTCATTGACAGTCTGAGGGTGGAATCAAACGTTGTACATGATCGTCCTGGGACTGGCATTGGAGATGTGATCAGAGGCGAGTTCAACTTAGAAACAGCATATTGATAGTTTAACAACACCATGTCATCAGCAGCAGCATGTAGCGTAGCACATCTGAATAGGATGTCTACTGTTGTAAGAACAACCCATGGTTTTTCAGCAAAATCACTGTTGTTTGTTGAGTCCATCTCCCCACAACTACAGATGAGCATCATGGCAGATAAAGATTTTAATTTAGCTGCCTTGTTAGATGAGGCTTAAAGCTTGGTGAATAATGATGAAATAAGCTCCTAAATACAATTCGAGGATAAACAGGAATTTGTGAATAAGCAAGTTTATCCAAGCTTTTAGAATTTTAATAAGAATGTGATGTGTGAGGCTTTTCCACATAGACGAAAGGAGCTTGATGTCTACAAAAAAATGCCATTGATATGGCATACAGGTATCCAGGCCAAGTATCCTACCAATACCACAAAAAGTCTGCGGCAGAGGCAATGGCTCATCTTAAGTTTTAAACTGTGGTTATTGATTGGTCAATTTGAAATAATGGTCTCTTTTGTAATATTTTTCAAGTGGTAGTCCTATTGTCTGTGGCAATTGTAATAGCCCATTTCACAATAATGTAAGTTGCAATCAAAGAATGTACAACTCACAATATTTTAATGAGAGTAGAGGGAGTGAGCAAGATCTGTATGGGAGGGAGAGAATGTTTCGCTTGGGTCAAGAGGTTTGTAATAATTTTAATGGGATGAAAGGTTGTTCAAATGTCAGATGTTGAAATGCACATGTGTGCTTGATTTGTAAAGGTGATCATTCCAAAATGTTATGTTCAAAAAACGAGATACAGGCCGCCACAAGATAGGCCCCACACAAAAATGGGGCCATGAGTCAGAGAAAAATGTAGAATTGGGTAAATTTTAATATTCACAGTGTCTATACACCGGACAATATAGAACGACTAGAACATGAATTGCAAAATTTTCCAGATCTAGAATTCAAAGAATATCTTTTAGATGGTATTATACATGGTTTTCATACAGGCATAAGTGAATTGCCATCTAATAATTTCATTTTTAAAAACATAAGATCAGGGAATGTACAGCCTGAAAAGGTTTTTAGCTCACCTGACCTGAAGGGTCATGTGAGCTATTGCCATCACTTTGCGTCCGTCGTCCGTCTGTCGTCTGTCGTCCCTCGTCTGTCGTCCGTCGTCCGTCGTCCATTAGCTTTTTTCAAACATCTTCTTCTCTGAAACTGCTTGGCCAAATGCAGCCAAACTTGATATGGTTGTTCCTTAGGGTATTGTGCAAAAAGTTTGCGTTGGGATTTTTGATACGTCAAAAAACATGGCCGCTGTTACTAAAAGTAGAACAGGGGGGTCAAATACAGTTTTTTGCAAATAACTCAAAAATGGTGACAGATATTAAAATTCTGGCATAGGGTAAAAGTGATCAGCACCTCAAGATCTACCTGCCCTGAAATTTTCAAGAAGATCCAACAATTGAATAGAATAGAATAGAATAGAATAGAATAGTTTATTAAACCAATTATGGGCCCATCACTGGGCATATATATATACATACATGAATACAATTGAAAACATTAAACATAGCTTAAACAAAAGATATAGACATAGTTAACAAAAAAAACAAAACAAAAAGTGATCAATGAAAATAAACACATTAATTATTATCTAGTTTAGTTTTTCTCATATCAAAGCTAATATGAATAAATGAGGATAATTTATTACAAATTAATTTGTCTTCACAGGATAGCAGCCATGTGAATTTAAGGTCATTGTTAAGATATTTGAAGTTGGAACAATAGTTATCAACATGTTCGAAAAGGCTTGTTCTTTCTTTATCATAAGCTTTGCAATTAATTAGAAAATGGTATTCATCTTCTATAGCATCTTTAGGGCACAGCTTACATAATCTTTTATCCTTATCAATATTTCTGTATCGACCACGTTCAATTGCCAGATCATGCGCGCTTATTCTAAACTTGGTAAGAGATTTCCTGGCCTGTGAGTTTGTAACAAATTGGAGATATGGTTCTTTTTGGAAAATATTTTTAAATTTACAATATGTTCTCAGTTTTCCTTGTTTTATCTCCCCATTATTTTCTATTTGTTTTCTCCAAAAGGATTTATATCTATTAATAAGTATAGTTTTTACTTTTTGTGTGTCACTAAATCCTACTCCAATATCATAAGCAATTGAGTTAACGCATGAAAGCCATGACTTTGTTCCCTTTTTTTCAAGGTTTCTGCTATCCTGTAAGGCCTGAGATAACAAATGATTTTCATCAAGCAATAATAATCTTTGAATATATTTAAACATAGAAATAATGATGTCTACATGAAAAGGTATTCTTCCTAATTCACCAATTACTGCAATGTTTGTAGCTTTGTTATTGACACCCAAGATATACTTGAAAAATTTCATACATAGATTATTACACTCCAACTTTTCATATTTATGTTCTATTGATTCATTTTTAGAAAAGGTTAAGGTGCCCCATATTTCAGAACTGTATAAAAGAATAGGTTTAATTGTATGGTCAAAAATATGAATACTGGTGTCTATTGAAGGAGTTATATCTCCAAAAACACTTTTTAATTTAAACACAGCTTTGAGGGCTCTTTGATATAAATCTTGTCTTGCAGCTGTAAAGCAACCAGACGCTGAAAATATAATGCCTAAATATTTATAACTTTGGACATTTTCTAAAGTTTTACCGTACATTTCAAAGGGGTCTTTTAAAAGTTTCCCATTCTTATTAAAAATTAGCACTTTTGTCTTGTTTAAATTTATTTCTAGACACCATTCATCACAATATTGTTCTAACTTCTTTAGACAGTTTTGTAAACCTGTTTTACTTGTAGATAACAAAATTACATCATCTGCATATAGCAAACAATTTAATTTTCTATTTCCTAGAGCTACAGGGTCACAGTTCATGCTAAATATATCAGGAATATCATTGATAAAAATTTTAAACAGGTTAGGGCTCAGGTTGTCACCTTGTCTCACTCCAACTTCAGATGTAAATAATTCAGTGAGCTTATTATTTATTTTAATGCATAATTTATTTTCTTTGTAAATGCTCTTTATTACATTGTAAAAAGGGCCAGCAATTCCAACTTGCCTTAACTTAAGTAGAATAGCTGAATGTATAACCGAATCAAATGCTTTTTTAAAATCAATGAAACAAGAGTACAACCGACTTTTGTTTAATGTATATTTTTCGATTAGAGTTCTCAAAATAAACATATGATCTGATGTTCTAGAATTCTTTTGAAATCCTATTTGAGTTTCATGTATAATATTATGTTTCTCTAAGTATCTATCTAATCGCATGTTTAGAATAGCGTTAAATAATTTTCCAATGGAACTCATTATTGTTATTCCTCTATAATTAGCTGGGTCAGTATTTATACCAGATTTATAAATTGGACAAATATAACCACTTTTCCACTGTTTTGGATATATGCCTATATTCAAAATGCTGTCAAATATTTTCATTAGACTTGGCATTATTACGTGAACGCAACTTTTTATCATTTCATTTGATATGCAATCCATACCAGTTTATCGATTTTCCATTTTTAAGACTTTTGACTACTTTCATTATTTCTTCACTTTTGATTTTAAAGTCTAACTCAGAAAATGTTTTATCTTTTTCTGTATCAGACAACATATTACATATTTCTTGTACTCTTTTATCAAACTTTGGTTTAACCTTATTCAAAGACTTGAAATGATTTAACCATTCTGATGGTGAAATACTTTCTTCAGTATTCTGCTTAGTATTGCTACCATTTTTTAGATTATTTAATAGGTCCCAATATTTTGATGGGTCATTTTCATGCAAATCTTCAAGTTTATTGATCATATCAATTTTAAATTTTCTACATTTTATCTTGCAGGTCTTACTATATAATTTTCTGAATCTGAAAAAGTTACCTCTTATTATTGGGTTGTTTGGGTATTTTGAAAGTAGAACACTTTTGTTGTCCAACTCTATTTTCATTTTATGAAGATCATAATCATGCCAGGGCTTAGATTTTTTCCCTACCTTTTTGTTTACTAATTTTCTTTTAAACGACTTGCTAGCTCCCGTAATTATAACTTTTTCTAGCAAATTAACTGCATTGGTCATATCGGTTTCATTGCTAATATTCATTTTAGCTACTTTGCTAAGATCTTTTTGAAACTCTTCTTTTTTAAGGTTATTCAAAAAAAGTTCTGATGACAACCTGTCCCATTTAAATCTTGTGGGGAAATCTTGCAAATGTTCAATACTTTGTTTGTCTCTCACAAAATTGCAAAGGATTCTGGTGGAAATTTTTGAATGATCAGACAATCGTAAAATTGGACTTTCAACGTTGAAATATAAAACTCTGTCCAACATTTCTTCAGATGCTAAGCAATAATCAATTACACTGTTCCCGTTATATTGGTAAGAAGTAAGACTACCATTGTAATCCCCTAAGGTCCTACCATTCAATATTCGCAACCTGCTGGATATACAAAAATCTATAAGTTCTCTACCTCTAGTGCATATTTTGCTATCTTGACTTTTCCTCACACTTTTTATATTATCTGCCATGTAGTCTCCATGTAAGGGCAAATAGTTATTATCATTATCGTCATCATGAATGTTGTAATCAAAAATTGCCCCTGTTCTTGCGTTAAAATCGCCAAAAATAAGAATATGGCCATTATCACTGTACTTCATTATATCTTCATTCAGCAAGTGTAAAATATCCATTTTGTGATTTTTGTAAAAGGAAGAATTTAAAGGTGGAATATACGCAAAACAGATGTACAAATTCTTATCCAGACCGAAATAATTTTTGTCTAACTTAAGCCATTGATATTCTGAACATGAATTTTTCAAATATTTTACACCATTTCGAATACTCTTTTTAATACTAATAGCCAAACCACCATACTCTTGCTTTTGTGAGAGACCCTTACATCTATTAATTGAGTTTGTAACATAATTTTCAATATTAATATTTGAGAGATCACATTTAGTTTCTGCTAAAGCAAAAATATCACATTTGTTGATAGCTTTTAGAAAATCATTGTCGAATAATTTGTTACATTGCTTTGATATTAATTTGTGAACATTCCAATAACCAATGTTAAGGGATTTGTTAGAGTTCATGGATTCTAATAAAAACGATGGGCATAGGATTGTTGATAACCATAAGAGTCGTTCCACCAGGGCTTTCGATTACCTCTTCCTTGGTATCGTCTACGAGGGTCAGTAAGGTTCATCGTTGTTCTGATCACCTCCTTGAAGTTTGATGTAAGCGTCTGTGTACCAGTTCTTGTAAGATGTATACCATCCTGTGTAAGTATGCCACGTAGGAGTTATTGCCCTTTTTCTGGATTTTTTCAAAATTTTTCACTTATTTAGCCATATATCTTGAAAACTATACCAGATATTTCAAAAATTTAAATTGCATATGATCAACCACATCAAGATCTACATTTCATGTATTTAGGTCAAAGCTGTAGGACCATTACTATTAGGAGTTATTGTCCTTAAAACAACAAAATTTACCATTTTTCATTACTTTTCCCCTGAATTTCAAAGATTAACTTGTCTGACAACGTTAGACCAACTGCATCTTAACTGGGCACACTTGTTTAATAGCTTATATGCTACAACTCTATTGTTCTTATTTTTGATTCATTAAAAAACATGGCTGCCATGGCTAAAAATAGAACATAGGGCGTAAATTTCATTTTTTTGCTAATAACTCAAAAATGGTTTCAGATATCAAAATTGTGCAAAAATCGAAAGTGATCAGCATATTAAGTACCTGTCCTGAAATTTAGAAAAAGATCTGACTGCTGATGTGGGAAATATTGCCCTTTTTTCAATTTTTTTCTAAATTTTGCACTTATTAAGCCCAATATCTTCAAAACTAACCAAGTTATTTCAGAAATTTAAATCGCATAATAGTTAATCACAATAATATCTACAAAATATTTGTATCTGTGTAGTTCAGGTGAGCGATTCAGGCTCCTTGGAGCCTCTTGTTTATTAGGTCCTTTTGATAATATTCCTTTTGACTCATTTAGAATAAAAAGAAAAGATTGATTGTTGATTTTATCAGCATCACATGAAGACCCAGACAATTTAAGTCTTAATGAGCTTAATGATAGAGAAAATTTTTCACTTAATTATGTAACAATAGATGATGCAATCAGTATTATTAAAAAAACTGGGTCCTAAAGCTTGGCTTATTCAAACAGTATCACAGATGCTTTCAAAATAATCCCTATCAAGAAAGAACTTTGGCCACATCATGGAATAATTTGGAATTGACAAATATTTTTTTTACTAAATTAGTGTTTGGTTCTAGATCTTGTCCTAAGATTTTTGATGCTTTGTCTTCTGCTGTTTGTTGGATTGCTAAGAATAACTATAATATAATAATAGAATATATTGTACATTTGTAAGATGATCTTTTAGTTATTTTTCCTGAAAAGGCATATGCTCAAGATGTAATGATTTGCTAAATATTATTCCATTGTCTGTGAAAAAGACTGAAGGTCCATGACATGAGAATATCTCGGCATTTATCTTGATACACAAAAAATGGAAGCACGTCTTCCTTTAGAGAAAGAAGTAAGAATTCATCAAATTATTGAATCATTTCCAAAAAGAAAATCTTGTTCTAAGAGAGAACTACTTATACTTAATCTTTTAGGTCACTTAAATTTTGCTTTTGGAGTCCGAGTGGTCTAAGACTAGCTGACCACCTCTCAGCTGATGTTCGAGTCCTGTTTATATTTAACAAAAAAGGAACTTCCCCAAATGTATGTGATTAGGTTTGTCAGTTGTGGTTTCCTCCGGGTATTCCGGTTTCCTCCACCATTAAAACTAACCTCCTACATGGCCCAGGTGCGTCGATAAAGGGCGTTAAACTCAAACACACACACACACGCTTTTGGAGTTATTCTACCTGGCAGATCTTTTGTTTCTCATTTAATAAAATTGTCAACAACAGTTTATAAATTGTCACATCATTTACATTTAAAATCATGCAAACCAGATCTGGTTATGTGGTCTAGGTTTTTAAAAGAATTGAATGGAGTCTCATTTATTCTCAATGACAATATTTTATTAGAAATATTAATAAAAATATTTCTATTAATTTTTCTTTATAGCAGAAATGCTGCAGGCTCTCAGCAGGCTTTCATTACATAATAGGTGGAACTTATACATGGTTTATCTTAGTAACAGGATTTATAAAATTTATACAGTTACAGTATACATGCAACTGTTCTTAGAATTTATGAAACTTAAACATTAACAGTATAAATATGGCTGTTAATAGAATTATGAAACTTAAATAGGTGTGACACATGGTTACAAAATAGAGGCATATTAAAGCAAAGAAAGCTTAGTTATGCACAATTATAACAAGAGTTAACACTAAAGTATGTCTCGCCTGCCGTCACCATCAGAAACAATTATTCTTTCTTACTTCCACTATATTTTGAATTTATATGGATTTTCAGTTTCTGAGATCAAAAGATGTTTATAGAACTTAAACATTGCAAATATATGCAATTAAAATTATCAAAGTCACTCAACCGGAAAATCAAGGTCAAGGTCAAAAGATGGGGATGCAACTGTGCTAAGCTACTACTGGGGCATATGCATACCAAGTTTCATCAACCTAGATCCTATAGTTCTTGAGCTATAGAGGTGCTCGCAAAACTTTTCCATTGCTATTATATGTATTGAAAATTGTCAAAGTCACTCAACCGGAAAATCAAGGTCATGGTCAAAAGATGGGGATGCAACTGTGCTAAGCTACTACTGGGGCATATGCATACCAAGTTTCATCAACCTAGGACTTATAGTTCTTGAGATATGGAGGTGCTCATAAAACTTTTCCAAAAAGTTAACGCCGCCGTTGCCGCCGGTAAAGTAACACCTATGTCCCGCTCTGCTTTGCAGGCGAGACAAAAACCATTGTGATGAGCATAAGTTGTATAGCTAACAGCCTAGTATGTCTCATAACCAGGGGGAAGGGCATTTGTTTGGATAAATAGGAAATCATTGACCAAAGTGGACTTCCCTCAATTAGCCAGTCAGTTGCCCCCCCCCCCATTTTTTAAAATTCTGGATCTGCCACTGATGACAATTACTTTAGGCCATATGACAAATTATTATACTTTAGTAGATTTTTTGTATATGAAATACAGATAAATATTTTAACTATTTCATCTTGAATTTGGTAAAAGTACTATTTCCCTAGGGTTTTTGTATGATTGGCAGTAGGCCTGGCTAGAGTACTGGTCATTCGGAAAACAGTACATTTGTATCCCCCCGGTACTTACCATTTCCCTCAGTGCTACGTGCTTTGTGATATTGTAAGAACCTCGTGGAAACAAATGTACTGTTTCCCTCATGACCAGTAAACAATTGTATACTATATGTCCTATGTGATTTTAAGATCCGTTGGATTGGGCCACACAAATGGGCATCTGTGTTAAAGACACAATTTTGATTTTCTTTAGATAATAAACACATGCTATGCTTTACATTATTTTTAGAGGTTATAGCCAAATATAGAGACAAGATCACAAACTTGGAGGAAGACATCAAAGAAATCGAACAGACAGAACAAGAGGAGAAGGAGATGAGAGCAACAGAAAACCAGATCAACAAGGCTAATAACCTGCTGGAGAATAAAGACATGGGACCAAAACGAGAATGGTTTCAGTCCCATAAAGAAAGAATGCAAGAAAAGGGTATTATACATAGAAAGTTCTCTGGATTCATTTAGTTTTGTTCCGATAAGATTTCATGGTGTCCTCATTTTGTTAGATTTTGTATTTCTTACAAGGAACCAATATAAAAATTAAACTTTTTTGGGTTTTGATTAATGTAGTTCCAATTGCACATACTCACAGTGGATTCATTTATTTTTGTGGGTAGCATATTTTCATGGTTTGATGAAAAAAGATCAGTTTGTGGAATTTTAGATTTGTGGTTCTAAAGTCTGAAGCATACAGATCAATGTTTAATATCCTTTATGTATCAACTTTTGTGGGTCAAGGCCACCAATGAAAACCACGAAAATTGATTCCGGCCACTTAAAATAAAACAACAGTATTTCTTGTGAATTTTATTGAAAATGAGGTGTGGGATAAGTTATAATGTAGGCACAATCAACATAAATCATCTGTAATGTAAAAATCCACTTAGAGAGGGTTAATTGTAAAAAAAACCACATGAATAGCAAGTTTAAACAGCAATTTTGAGCTATTCCCACATTACTGAACACTATATGCACTTAAAATACTGTATGTCCTATATAGCCACATTCCATATACAGTAGTCCCCCCATTAAAGGCCACCCCCATATAAGGCCACTCCCCTTATGTGGCCACAATTCTTTGGCTACAACCACTTTTAATTCAAAAGTACCCCTCATATGAGGCCACCTCCCTGCTGCGGCCAGAGGCCAGCCTTTTACTTTCAAAATGGCCAAATTACCTCTATTTATGGCCAAAAAATTTAGAAAATTATACTATTTTTTAATATATAAATCAAGAATGCATTGCATGTATAATGCTGTTGTAGTGTATTTATCCATTTGTTGGACTTATTAAATGCTATATTTTAGCATGTGTTTATATTACTATCTTATTTTTGCAATTTTTATAACAAGACTTAGTAATATAAATTATGACGAAAATATCTACATGGCTTCCAAAACTATAAATGAATTTGTTTTTATTTCAACTAGTGAACAGACAATATGTCTACAGGCTTTATATGATTTAGGTTAAAAAAGGTAAATAATTACATGTAATTAACCTGAGTAAGATATTAAGAAATATAATATAATGAACCCAAGCTCTGAACAATTATACTAACTATCTAAATGACAATAATAATTCTTGTAATAAAAATTTTAATGATAGCAAAAACCAAATCTGTTCATCTGGAAGATGGCAAAAATGGAATTAATATGTGGGGAAATTAATGTACATACATGCAATAACTATGAAGTGATCTTTTGAAATGAAGGTCAGTTCTAGTCTTCTAGATATTGGCCAATAAATTGCAATCCCTCCCAGGAAAGGCCACCTCCATTATAAGGCCACTTTTCTTTGGCAACAAGGGTGGCCTTATAAAGGGGGGATTACTGTATTGGTTTGAGGGACTCACTCACAGTAGTCCAAAGTGAGACAAAAAATATGCCTTGAACAAAGTATACATGCTGATCTTGTAGTATGAGTTTTAAAACATGTTCTTGAATTCATGCAATGTTCAAAGAATGAATGATGTCAGAAGTTTCAGGTTGATGAAGTCAAGCTGTAGATCTGTTTAAACTTGAACTAAATGAAAGGGCCTTTTTTCATGAATATATAAATAAACTTCTTTTATTGTAGCTGCTCTTAGACTTGGTGAACACTCAGCCAGTGGCAAAAATAAGAAGAAGAATGTCAGAAAGGACAAAACAAAACCTACAGTAAGTTTTAATGGCCTAATTTATTAAAGAATGTAAATGTTTAAACATTCAAAAAACTATTTTTACTTGTTTGCTAATTGTTACAGCACCGTACAAATTGGTGCATGGGTTTTCATTGTAACAAAAGGAGGAGTTACACAAATAGACTACTACGAAAGAAAGGGAATTCCAATCCAGTTTTGCTGCAAATCTGCTGAAAATAACAAAATTTCCCCTGCCTCAGTACATAAAACTGATGGTTTTGTTGGGTTGTTGGGCAGGTGTTTTATTTCATGTGCCATCGATCATTCCAATTAGGTGAAGGAAACTTGCCTTAACTTTTCCACAAGTTGTGTTATAAGCTTAATACTCTTTTTTTAAAGATTTTTTTTTTCATTATGGAAGAAGGCTAAAAGAATGGCTGTTTTTTTTTTTTAAATTGTAGCTGGTTTGTGTTGCCCCATTCACACACCTCATTATTCCAAACCATGGTTATCTCCCTTTGAAAATATAAATTCTTGAAATAATGCCACAAAAAGTTATCTTGTACCAAAAGGTGGCTTTTAAAATGATAATAAATAATTTTGAAAATCAGGTGAGTTAAAAAAAATAAAATAGGTAGTTCAAATAATAATATTTTGCATTTTTAATATTGAAAGAAAACCTCAAAGTTTTGCTCTAAGATGATATGTTGGTCAACTGGTTTCACTATTGTATTTCATAACTTAGGACAGGAGTCCTGAATCGCTCACCTAATTATTTCAGTTTTTTGGGCTGGCTTCATGATAACGATGAAGGCCAGAAAATATCACAAGTTAGTAAAATAAAAAGAAAGTTATTGCCACAACTCTAATGTAAGTTTCCACTATACACTAGTCTCGATCACCCAGACACTTATCAATAGATGATAAGAGTCTGGGACAGTCCCATTACCAATTTTGTTATGCGTTCGTTCGGAATACTTTCAGGCTTTTTCATATTGTTCGACAAAAATCACTGAACCATATGGTCAGAATTTTGTACATATGGTTCAGTGAATTCATGCAAATACAATAGCCAGATAACTTCTTGAATTGATGTGAGTTGTTCTCTTATAATATAATATTTCTTACTTTAAAATAAGACAACCTATTTTACATTTTTGAACACAAGTTGGATCATTTTATCGTTAAATTGTACTCACAGGTGTCTACCTGGTTTTGGAAATTGTTTATGTTTATTGGAGTCAAAAGTTGGGACATTCTTGATTACAGAACCATACACGTTCGACCAATCTGATTTCCAATTTTACAGAACCGGTTATCATAAACCAAGGAAGACCAATGAAACATTGAGTTTTTAAAGTTGGTTCATTTTAGATTGAAATGAATTTCGTATGCTAAACACGTCATATACACATGGTAAATGTTAAAAGGTATAACAATCGCCACCTAGTGGTTACGAAAAATCAATAGGTGTTTTCCCAGACTCACTACACTGGAAGTCTGTCACAGTTACTTCAATGCTAAAACCAGCAACATTATATATGCACAAAAATGAACCCATCAAAATGACTTCCACTTTATTACAAGTCCATGAAAAAGACAACATGACATAGAATTGAAATAGTTCATGACCACCCCAAGGTTTGTAACAATTTTGACATGTATATCCATTGTTTTTGCTACAACCAGGGCAACATATATTGATGAAGACAATAGCAACCTATGTTAAAATCTCCACCAAATCCAGGGAAGCCTTAGATTATTTTTATACCCCCCACTTCAAAAGTGGGGGGTATATAGTGATAGGGGTGTCCGTCCGTCCTTCCGTCCGTCCTTCCGTTACACTTCAGGGTACCCATCTCTTATCCGCAACTCCTCCTAAACCCCTTGGTGGATTTTTATGAAACTTACACACAATCTTTGTGACATAATGTAGATGTGCACCTACTATTTTAGAATTTGATCAGAATGATTTTTGGGGTTTCCCATAGCAAAACATGGACTTAGCCATTCAACTACATGGGGGTACCCGTCTCTTATCCGCAACTGCTCCTAAACCCCTTGATGGATTTTCATGAAACTTACACACAATCTTTGTAACATGTAGATGTGCACTTACTATTTTAAAATTTGATCAGAATGATTTTGGGGTTTCCCATAGCAAAACATGGACTTAAAGCCATTCGACTACATGGGGGTACCCATCTCTTATCCGCAACTGCTCCTAAACCCCTTGATGGATTTTCATGAAACTTACACACAATCTTTGTGACATAATGTAGATGTGCACCTACTATTTTAAAATTTGATCAGAATGATTTTGGGGTTTACCATAGCAAAACATGGACTTAGCCATTCGACTATATTGGGGTACCCATCTCTTATCCGCAACTGCTCCTAAACCCCTTGATGGATTTTCATGAAACTTACACACAATCTTTGTGACAAAATGTAGATGTGCACCTACTGATTAAAAATTTGATCAGAACGATTTTTGGGGTTTCCCATAGCAAAACAAGGACTTATAGCCATTCGGCTACATGGGGGTGCCCATCTCTTATCTGCAACTCCTCCTAAACCCCTTGATGGATTTTCATGAAACTTACACACAATCTTTGTGACATAATGTAGATGTGCATCTCCTATTTTAAAATTTTATCTGATTAATTTTTTTAGGGGTGGGGGGTATTTATTTGTGAGCTGTGACTCACAGTTTTTCTAGTTTTATTATAGTGAATTGGGTTAATATATAAATGATGATTGTGGTAGCATGTAAATGACAAATGCACCTTAAAACATTACTTTAAAAAATATATTTTTCATCAATATCTAATTATAATTATGTTACAAATTTTACATTTTTTGTAACTTTGATTTTATAGTAAATCTAACTGCTGATGAGGAATAAAATTCTGAAATTGCCATACAGCTCATAAAAATTAATTGCAGTTTTGAGTTAACATACATGTTGTACGTGTCTCATGTTCATTTACTCCATATCCTTTCATGAAATATTTGATTTAGCATGGCATGAACTTTCAAATTAAATTATCTTTTTTTTTTTAATAGCTCAGTTTAATATTGAGGCCAATATAAAAAATATTTCTAGATTCTCATCCCATTCCGCCCAGATTTTTTCAGCCCCCTCAAAAATTTTATTTAGATTTTTTGGGGCAAATTATGTTAATTATTGGTCAATTTCTTTTGAAATGGCAGCAATTTTTATCATATTGGATAGAAAATAAAAAATAAAACTTGCCCGCATGCCCCATATTTTCAAGAAATTTGGATTAGAACCTAGGAATTATTTATCCATGGCCTAAATAGGAAATTATGAGGGTGCCCTATAGTATTCAGTCTGTCCAAACGTCCATCCGTAACAAATCAGTTTTACCAACTTTTTTTCCAATTTGCTTGCAGATATTGATGGGCTGATATTTTGTATGTAAGTCAGTATGAAGAGTTACAGATCAAGTTAAGGTTTCGTTTATGTCTGCAATTTTTCATGGGAGTTATGGCCTTTTTGAACTTGGAAAATTCACTGAAATCTCTCAGTTTTCCGTAACATTTTTCTAAATGCTTGCAGATAATGAACTGGTTTTTATACGACCGCAAATTTTTGCGATTGTATAATGTTATGGCGATGTCCTCGTCGTCGTTGTCGTCTGGGGACATTTGGTTTCCGTGCGATAACTTAAGTAAATATTGACCAATTGTTATGAAATTTTAATATGATGTTTGTAACCACTAGAGGAAGGTTCCTATTGTATTTGGGGTTGGTGGCCCTTACCGTTTTTGAAAAAAGGGCCAAAAGGGGCTAAAACAGGTGTATTGACAAAACTGTTGTAGAATGTTTATTATTCAATAGATTTTGAAAATTCTTTTTTTATTGAATTCCTCATTAAATTCTGTCAACAAAATGTGTCAATGGTTTTGATGTATATTGAACTGTTACATTGCTACAGGGGGTCGAAAAGGGACCACACCCCAAAAAATGACTTTTTTATTTGTGGTCCGATTTTCAAAATCTTTTTTTCATTGGAATCCTTGTGAAAATTCCTGCCAGCATTTTTCAATCAGATTTGCAATATCTCTTACAGTTTTTGAGAAATTAGGGGTCAAAGGGGCCAAAAACACCATTTTTTAAAGTTTGTCAAGGCAAATAATTTTATACCAAAAATTTAGTTGTACTGGGCCAGCCAATAGTTATGAAGTTTTGATATGATGTTTGTAACCACTAGAGGAAGGTTCCTATTGTATTTGGGGTTGGTGGCCCTTACCGTTTTGGAAAAAAGGGCCAAAAGGGGCTAAAACGGGTGTATTACAGTCAAGGAAATTAGGATAATTTGGGGCAGGACATTCGGTCCCATCCTTGGACAAGATTCACAGGACCAAAAGAAAATATAGAGGTCCAATAACACAATTTATTGTTTAAATACTGCTAATTTCTATCAGACATTCGGACCTGTGAAAGGCACAAAAACACCAGACCAAATGAGTTTTTACAGGCCTCGGGCTGTCGGTCCTGTGCTAATTTCCATGACTGGTATTAACAAAACTGTTGTAGAATGTTTATTATTCAATAGATTTTGAAAATTCTTTTTTTATTGAATTCCTCATTAAATTCTGTCAACAAAATGTGTCAATGGTTTTGATGTATATTGAACTGTTACATTGCTACAGGGGGCCAAAGACGGGCCACACCCAAAAAATCAACTTTTTTATTTGTGGTCCGATTTTCAAAATCTTTTTTTCATTGGAATCCTTGTGAAAATCCCTGCCTGTATTTTACAATCAGATTTGCAATATCTCTTACGGTTTTTGAGAAATTAGGGGTCAAAGGGGCCAAAAACACAATATTTAAAAGTTTGTCAAGGCAAATAATTTTATACCAAAAATTAAGTTGTACTGGGCCAGCCAATTGTTATGAAGTTTTGATATGATGTTTGTAACCACTAGAGGAAGGTTCCTATTGTATTTGGGGTTGGTGGCCCTTACCGTTTTGGAAAAAAGGGCCAAAAGGGCTAAAACGGGTGTATTAACAAAACTGTTGTAGAATGTTTATTATTCAATAGATTTTGAAAATTCTTTTTTTATTGAATTCCTCATTAAATTCTGTCCACAAAATGTGTCAATGGTTTTGATGTATATTGAACTGTTACATTGGTACAGGGGGCCAAAGACGGGCCACACCCAATAAATCAACTTTTTTATTTGTGGTCCGATTTTCAGAATCTTTTTTTCATTGGAATCCTTGTGAAAATCCGTGCCTGCATTTTTCAATCAGATTTGCAATATATCTTACTGTTTTTGAGATATAAGGGGTCGAAGGGGCAAAAAAATAAATTTTTAAAAGTTGGTCAAGGCAAATGGTTTTACACAAGAATTTAGCTTTAGTCTGCCAGCCAATTGTTATGAAGTTTAAATATGATGATAACACTGAAGGAAGCTTTTTATTGCATTTGGCGTTTGTGGTCTTAACCTTTTTTTAAAAAAAAGGGCCAAAAGGGGCTAAATTGTGTAAAAAATGTCTCTACATTATATACTTCAATTCCACATTCACAATTAAAATCTCGTTTGGCACAGCTGATTAAACGTAGCTTTATCAAAAAGAATGGAAAACGCAGGTACAAGTATTTGGTAGTCGGTTATAAAAAGACTTACTTTGTCATCCAAGAGTCTAGCAAGAAAAACAAATTTACAGAAGATCAAATAATAGAAATGCTCAACTTTCTAATCGACAACATATTTGTACAGTTTGGTGGACGTGTTTTTCAGCAAACAATAGGTATCCCAATGGGCACAAATTGTGCACCATTGCTTGCCGATTTGTTTCTTCATTCATATGAAGCAGACTTCTTACAATCACTTCTAGACAAAAAGGACTGCAAACTTGCTTTATCCTTCAATCTCACATTTCGTTATGGGTGACTATTTACATCTCATATATCCGAAGGAACTTGAGGTAAAGGACACTACAGATTCTAGGAGGTCTGCTTCATATTTGGATCTATTTCTCGAAATTGACACACAAGGAAGGCTTTGTACAAAGCTCTATGACAAACGTGATGACTTCAACTTTCCAATAGTTAACTTTCCCTTTCTGTGTAGCAACATTCCGTCCGCTCCAGCATATGGAGTTTACGTATCACAATTGATTCGTTATTCAAGAGCATGTGGGGAGTACAACGACTTCCTTGATAGAGCTACACGGCTGACAAGCAAATTGTTAACACAGGGGTACGTTGCTCCCAGGTTGTTGTCATCACTCAAGAAATTTTACGGACGACATCATGTGCTTGTATGCAAATACGGGATTTCTATCTCTCAGATGAGCACAGATGTTGGTTTGACATAGAGTTTTTTAATGTCATCCTTTCCGGATTTGACCAACACTTAATCGATCTTTGGCAACGTGACGGGTGTGCTATAGCAAGCAGGAACTGCTTACTCTTCCGGAGCACCTGAGTTCACTCTCGTTTCGACTTGAGTTCGCGTTGCTGAATGCGGTTTTGTTGTTATGTGTGTGTGTTTTATGTTGTTATGTGGTTTGTTTTGTTGTGATGATTTTTTGTCTGCCGGTTTTGTCTTTGTCTTCATGGTTTTATGATACTCATTACCCCTTTGGTACACCTTTGCTTCTTAGAAATAAGATTTTTTTTCTATTAAATGTTATTGTAAATATTTATGTGTCAAATATGCATTTTAAAGTCCACCATGGGATGCATGTGTAAAAAAGCTTTGTAAGTCCACCATGGGCTGCATGTGACCAAAGCAATAGACTATCCATATTGGGCCTCCAATGTACAGGGTTCATCTTGTTGCGGTCATATCATGCTGCGCTCGGCGTAGCTTTTTATTGCTATGTGTGTTTACCATGAAAAGTTACAGATCAAGTTTTGCTTTGTTTCAGTTTGTAAATTTTTACAAGGGTTATGGCTCTTTAAACTGAAAAATTCACTGAAATTTCAATTTTCCGCATTTTTTTTCTCAACACCTGTAAATAATGAATTTGTTTTTTGTATGTGAGTCTACCATGATAAGTTACAGGTAAAGTTTCCATTTTGTTTTGGTCTGCAATTTTACAGGTATCATGGCCCTTTGAACTTGAAAAATTCACTGAAAATTCATTTCTCCTCACATTTTTTTTCTAATTGCTCGTAGATAATGAACTGAGTTTTGGTATATAAGTCTACAATGATAAATTGCAGATTAACTTTATGTTTTGTTCTGGTCTGCAAATTTTATGAGAGTTATTGCCATTTGAACATTGAAATACGTGGCAGGTTAAGGATTTTGTATTGTTTTGCAATACTCACAGAATGCTTGATCCACCATGGACTGCTTGTATCAATAGTTTATTGTCCATCCACCTTTGACCACATGTGTCAAAGAGAAATACTGGTTCCAAATTGGTCCCTAAAGTACAGGGTTCAACTAGTGGGACCCTTAGAGATGGCTGCCATCTTCCTCCTTTCTAGTTATCAGTGTAAACTGTGATAGTACATCTCCTGATTTCTACACATTTAATCAATTTATCTCTTTATTTTTACAGGCAGATGACAGAGTGAGGAATGAATTAACTAAGTCACAGTTATATGCTGCCAGAATGGCAAAGAAAGAAAGAAAACCTAAAAGAATAAGGGCATTTGAAACAGATAACAGTAAGATTTTATGACTAGATGAAAAAATTGATTGATTGATTGATTAATTGATTGATTGTTCTTTGCTCTGATTTCAAAGAAAGAAGCAGCTGTACCAAAGTGGCAACCGAATGTCAAAAGTCAGAAAGGGCAGAGATAAAACCAGTAAACACCAACAAGAACATGACAAAAATCAGGCAACATGTAAAACACGGAAAAATAAAATTTACTAAATATCAATCAACAATGCGAACTCTAGTCTAGAACATTGAAGTACTAACATTTGTGGAGAGACATATTGTTTTTGTCCTGTCTCTCTGTCTGTCACAAAGTTTGTCAGCGCAACTCCTCTGAAACCACTGAACCAAATTCAATGAAATTTGGTATATAGGAGGACACCATATGTAGTTGTGCATATTACCAGGAAATTGTGATCCTCAAATTTTGTGGGATTTTTGGCCCTTTGAATGTAGGTTATAAATCCTCATTTATCATCTTGTCAGCACAACTCCTCTGAAACTACTGAAACAAATTCAATAAAACTTGGTAAATAGGAAATACATCATATGTAGTTGTTCATATTACCAGGAAATTTTGATCCTCTAATTTTTGTGGAAGTTATGGTCTTTTTAACTCAGAACTTTGGGGGGGAACGGGGGGAGACATCGTTTTTGCCGGCAAAAACAAACTTTCATTTCCTTTGCAGGTCAACTAAAGAAAAAGAAAAAGAAAGTACAAAAGAAATCTGCCTTTGATGAAGAATTGACAAGTACTGGTAGAACAGCCCTCAAGAAATTCAGAGCAGGGTAAGATTATTGATATAGAATAGGGAAAGGGATTAGACCTTAAACATTTGAAAGCAAGTGTATAGCTTGTTTAAACAGCGAATTTAAAGGAAAGGACCAGGAAGGCCCAAAATCAACCCAAAACATCAACTTTGAGTAATACTTGCTTACTATTGCATTATTGCTGCTTGATTATTAGAATCTATGTTTGAGATAAATTGCAATATATTTTTGTTAAATTGTCATATCAAAAAGGAGATTGTTGAGCTCAAAATAGGTCCAGTTTGTAAAAAATCTCAATTTAAACAGTTTTACTTCATTTTCATGAATAAATTTGTAAATGGCTGCACTTGTCAAACAAAAGCCCTTAGAAAATTGGGGAAAAAATCCTGTGCTTTACTTTAATCCTTTAATTTTGTGGGGCCTAGCCAAGTGACTAAATGGTTTTAGGCACTGCTTTAGGTAATATTTTGACCACTTGATTTTACCTTTTGAACACAATATCTACAGTGTAAGGTCAAACTCAACTTTGAATGTTACAAAAACTGAATACTCTAATACTGTGGTTTCATTATTATTCGTGGGGTATCAATTTTTGTAGTTTTCGTGGTTGGCATTGACCCACGAAATTTGATACTCCACGAAAAGGAAATTTAGCATTGAACTGTATGCTGCAGACTTCAGAACCACGAATTCAAGAATCCACGAACTGATCATTTTTCATCAAACCACGAAAATTGGTACCAATGAAAGTAAATGAATCCACAGTACATTATATAACCATATGCATTTGAGCTACCTATTTAAAGTAATGTAGTTTTGCAACATATTGTGACAGAACTTTGGTACCAGTTTGCATTTTATCTGGGTTAGTCAAGCAGTGAAATTGAATCCCAAAATATAAGAAATTGTGCTTTTTGGCTAGATTTCAGAGTGAAAAACCATTTGAAAAATGGCGAGTGGGTGTGGGAAAAAATGTTGGTAATATTTTTCTCAGCAACTATTAATCACAGCCCCTTGATAACAGCATGGGGTCATTGGATGTAAATTCTGTCACTTCCCTTCTTCCTGTTTAATAAAATTCTGCCATTCTGGACTTTGACAGATTTTTAAATTTCTATAATCAAGATTAGAACCAAGAATACATACATTGTTCTGAAAATCATGAAAACCAATGACCTTTCACATAATGCAAAAAAAAAAATCTTAAACATTAAAATTCACAAGCATGATATTGTATTTTGTTATGTTTATTTTTAGACCATCATATCAGGAAAGAAAAGCCATGGGTATGACAGGGAAAAAAATGAAAGGAAATCAGTAAGTATTGTTTGTTTACTACAACACACAAAGTGTTGATGTTTTGAACTGTATAGCGGGTTAAGATATTTATGTGGTGGTTTAATTTTTGCAGCTGTATAGAAACCCCGAAAATATCCTTCTTATTCAAATCATATACACACATTCACAAACCGCAAAAATTAAACCCACAAAATTTTCACATACCTTATTACACAAAAACTATGAAAATTTACCTTCACAAAAAATAGCCCACTATACAGTATGATATTACCAGGTATTTAAAGTGTCCATATGTTCTGATTGTTTCCATAAGATCGTAATCTTATACAAGACCCTTGAGATGATTTTATTCTATTTTACTCACCTGACTTGAAGAAGTTATGGCCCTTAAATGAAAAATACTTGTTGGTTGTTTTTTTTGGGGGGGGTTGGGGTTGGTGGGGGGTGTCCTCCGCCACAATGCAGAATGGGGACATAAAACATCCATCCGTCTGTCATACTTTTTTTTAAACAGTTTTCTCAGCAACTATTTATTGTAAGCTTCAGGTATTTGGTTTGCAGCTACAAGTACGGCTTCCATCATTATGGTAGGATCTGTTTTCAGGTCTGACGCTACTTCCTGTTTAACAAGCCAAGTTTTTTTTCCCACTTAACAGACAGGGGATTGAGAATCAGTTCTTGCTATCTTAAAGTTTTAAAACTGTAGAAGATAGAAAAAAAAACTTTGCCTAATTAATTGTTTAGCTATATGATCTCTATACCGTAAATTGGGATATTTTGGATGCAGTTTTATTTTGGTTTATTTGGCGCCTTACCCAAATGTGCCAAAATTAAACACACCAAAATAAAATTTAGAATGCATAGAAATGAATGTGCTACAAAAAAATTGATAAGATACTGTGTATGGCATGTCTTCAAAAACATAGTAGATCTTGACTCAGAAAAAAAGCAATGCATTGAGCAACAATGTGAATTAAAAAAATCTTTTAATTTCCATTTTTTTTTTATTTCAAAATGAACATTTATGTTTACTTGATTTGGTAATTTGCTTGGATATAATCACTTGTTGGTCAAATTATCATTAGACATAAAATGAGTTGTTATTAAAAGACAAAACCTATACTAATTAGCTTGGGTTTGGAAAAAAAACATACACTAATTAATGTTGAAGAGTAGAATTGTGAATATGAATTCACTTATAGATGATGAAAAGAAGTTTGGTAGAACATTTTTTTCTGAAAGCGCCAAAACAATACACACCAAAATAAAACATGGCCATTTTAAACTAAAACCGCCAAAATATCCATACACCAAAATATCCCAATTTACAGTACTAGACATTTATTATTGAGTTGTCATTTAAGGGGCTTTTTCTCTCTTATGGCAGTAATGGACCCTTGAATGTGAAAAATAATTGGGATTTTTACCTTGAAAATCATTAAAGAAAAAAAATGCTTCCATGAATGTTTAGCTTCTTTAACTCAACATTAAGGAAGTATGAAGATGAGAAATTGAACATTTCGGGATTCCTTAATTTGTTCAGGAGAATGTCCTTATAAACACCTTTTAAAAATCAATGTTAAAACCAAAAAAAAGTTTCAGTGCTTTTTCTATGAAAAGTCTAGAGGAGTTTTATTTCTCGCCATATTTTTATTTTTAGGTTCTTATATCTATAAAACTCCTACATGTTTTTAAAAAACTTTTTATAAAGTCTAGTTATTTTGAAATATTTTGAGTTATTCTTTCCAATTTTATTAGTTTAAAGAATTTTTATTTACAAAAAATCTCAGGCTGGTACTCCCTTAACATGATGAAGCAGCTTTTGGGTTGATTGCGGGATGACCCCTTAGTTGAAATGTGTCTGATGAACATTTTACTAGGCTATTGGAAACCTCTTGTTTTGTCCTTTGTAATTTCAATTTTTCAAACACTACAGCAAATAAAATCCCAACACAAATGTCTATTTTATGCATCTTGATCTATGATATACATTTCATGTGGTTTTTACATTTCAACCAAATGGCAAAGTCCTCTATATTTTATATCATCTAAGTATCCAACATCTTAATTAATTTATACTTCTGTTATTTTAATGCTTATGAGTATTTTTATGTTGCCTGCAATGTGCTGCAAAGCGACATATGGGAGTTACTTTGACACTATCTGTCGTCTTGTGTCGTCATCCTGCAGTGTCACAAAAACATCATTGCGTTTTAGACACAGGCAACATACGTCTCCCATAGAAGATCACAATCATAGTATTATCTTGCTTTTCATTTTATTTTGTAGGAAGAAACGATGACATTTTGACCACCAGTAGAATTTCTGAAGGAGAGATGCAATAGACATGGCTTTGTTATCATTTGTAAATGAAATCATTTTATACATTAAATCTGTGATCATCTTAATTGTGTTTTAACTCTTATTAACTTCAATAAGGTTACAACAAATTTACAGTACAGATCAACTCAAAAATGTAAAGGGGAATAATCAAACTTATGTAACATAAGAATAGACAAAATCAGGGTAGTTTGGGGCATATTTAAGTAGTAACTGAACAGGTTTCATTTAAAAGTTTTTGATATGGATGCCTAACAAGTCAGCATTGGAGTTTTGATAAAGATATCTGAACTATATAAAGGTACAAAACCTGCAGAGGACACTGTTATACAGTCGAACCTCGATGTGTCGAACTCGGATTATTCGAATACTCGGTTTACTCGAACTATTTTGAAAGTCCCGGCAATATTCCCATTAACCCAATGCATTTTTACCTTTGATTACTCGAACTCTTATAGTTCGAAATCTCGGTTAAGTCGAGGTATGTTGACAGTCCCCACGCTTTGAAAATAATAGTAATTAACCCTGATTAGTCGAAGTCGGCTTCAATTTCTTTGATGTCATTTTAATTGATTCGTGACCTCGCTGTATGGCTTCAAAAGGGGTTAATCATGATCATGAGTTGTTTATTTAATGATTGGACACGTGTGTATTCATGTGAAACTGTTTGATCTGATCACCCAAACGTTTTACACATCATGGTTAATTGTAATCTGAGGAGACGAATTTAATTGTTAAAGCCGGTATTATAATGATGTTTTCGTTTCAATACATAAATAACAATGATTGATTGTTATTTTTAATAAAATAAAATAAATCGGCGTCATCTCAAGAAGAAACTCAACTTAACTCTCACAATTACCAGTGACTTACAACACACGTGTTAATTCGTTTCGTAACATATTTTGTATTTTCAATGTTTGAATATGGTTGATTGCATCATATGATGTTTATTCAAGATTGGAATAAATTTTCCAAAAAATGTTTTATTTAATAATTTATTTCACACAAAGTAATCTATTGACACAATGCCACGTCTTCAAACACACAAAATACGAAATACATCTAGACATGGAAGATATGTACATAAAACAAGCGACGGAAGGTTCCACTTCGAGTTTATTCGTAACTTGGATGAGTCGAACCTCTGATAACTCGAATACTATTCAATGGTCCCCTCGACTTCGAGTTAACGAGGTTCGACTGTAATTAACATCAAACATACTGGAACAAAATACACTTTTAAATTTGGTAAATACCATTTTAAGAATTAGGTAAAACATTTGTCTCCCATTCCCCTCCTTTCTGTGGGGAGACACATTGTTTTTATCCTGTCCATCCATCCATCAGTTATCCACTCAACTTCCTTGAAACTGCAAAGTACTTAATTGCTACCACTTTACATCCTCAAACTTTTGTGAGAGTTATGGCCCTTGAAACTTAAAATTTTCCAGAAAATCCTAAAATATCCATGTTTAAACCAAACTCCTCAACCAAATTTAGTGACGGCTGGTATATAATATATGTAGCCAGTACACCATAATTTATGTAACTGCATATTACGAGGAAATGTTGTGGGAGAAATGGACCTGTAAAAGTTTCCAGAAAATGCTTGAAGTTTATTGTTTCTGCACAACTTCCCAAAAATTTCTGAACTGAATTTAAGGAAACTTGGTATGCAACAAATACCCTATATGTTTAAAGAAATGCCAGATCAGGTTACAGTTGGCGAGATATTGCACCGACATTGTTTTTGCTAATTTTCATGTTGTAATTAAGAAATGGAGCAGTCATTGAAATGGAAGTGGAGGTGACTCAAATCAGGAGCAGATGTCAATTACTATCCAAGATATACCCACTTTCCAAATAAAGTCCCTCTACTAATTGTTATTGCCTAGATATGTGACTTAACCAAAACATTAACCCGAGTCATTCATACAGAAAATATAAGTCAAGGTCATTTAATTTTGGTAAGCATGCTGGTTACTATCCAAGATGTACCCACTGACCCAATATCATCTCTCTTTCACTTGCAGTTGATGAGATATGGACCTTTACCAAAACTTTAACCTGAGTCATTCATTCAGAAAATATAGGTCAAGGTCACTTAATTTTGGTACAGATGCTGGTTACTATCAAAGATGTACACACTGACTAAATACCATCTCAATCACTTGCAGTTGCTAAGATATGGACCTTAACCAAAACTTTAAACTGAGCCATTCATGCGGAAAATATAGGTCAAGGTCACTTTTATTTTAGTATTTTGGTTTTATAGTTCTATGCGCTTCATATTCACATAGTGTTAGACTTCTCAATCTTTTGGGTACTCGTAAGCGCTTCTCATCCTTAACCGCTTGAAGGATTTTGCTGAAATTTAAAATACAGGAAGTACATCATATGTAGATGTGCATGAAGAATTTTCATCGCACTTGGACATCATTCAGGGGAGATAATTGGTCTTAGACTTTTTAAATACACTATTCAATGGAAGACCTCGTAAGCGGCGCAACTCCTAAACCGCACGATGGCTTTTAATGAAACTTTACATGAAGGAAGAACATCAAATGTTGTTGTGCATGAAGAATTTGTATTGCTCGCAGTTATCATGGACTTGAGATTTTTTTTAACAGTACAGAGTCTAATATGAAGCGGGGGGGGGGGGGTATCCTTTTGTGAGCTCGCTCACAGTATTACTTGTTTTGTATAACTTACCGTAGTATAATTTTGCAATACATGTAGAACCAGGACATGGAAAAGACGAGATGAAATTTAGGCAGGTCTCCTAAACTGTCATGTCACTTTAGCACTGTGATGCACCCTATGTCAGTGGTCCTGCGGTGTCACAAAAATTACTGTCACAGTTTTTGGGCACAGCCATTGGATATTAAGCATGTAGCTTCTTCCTATAGTGCTTAATGGTATAAAGCGATTTTATACCCATAGTTCATCTACTTCATGTTTACCATACCGTTATATTTTAAGACACAAGGCAACATATGTCTGCAATGGAAGACCCCCATTCTTATCTAGTTTTTAGCAAGCATTCAAATGGCCATTTTGAAAATAAATTTTAACTCCATATTTTATGATGGCAAAGCCTTTATTTTTTTAAACTGTATCTAAAAAATTGATAGTTTATACAAATAAAATGACAGAGGTAACCTAAACGAACCAGTGAAACACTGGATTACTACGATAAAAATGTTCTCATCAAGATCGTTAAACAGTACTACTAGCAACAAGTTCATTTTCTTCTCAGTATTCTCACCACCCGAAAGCACTATATTCAAATCATTTGTAAATGAAATTAAAAGTGAACATACAAAGTAAAGAATATGTTTCACCTTTTGAATATGCTAAAAGTGTAGTAAGCTATAATTTAGTAATTATACAATATTTTTTTTATCTTCAGATCCAACCATTTTTCAAAATTTATCAATATATATATATATCTTACTTGTTGACGAAAGTAGCTCTCATTTTGAAAGTTGTTTGTATATTTCATAAATTTCATGCATGAACATTTCATGCTATTTATGACTGATGTAAAAATTGAGATTGTAGTTTTATACAAGGAAAAGACAAATTTTTCATTATTGTTTTAAATAAAGCTCTTTAGGGTGGTGGAATATTGTAATAAATTAACTAAACTGACTGTTTTCAAACTACTAGGAATAAACCTTTTGATTCTTGACAATTCTACAGCACTTAGAAAACATACTATCAACCTAGCACTATCAAAATAACCAACTTTAACATACAAATTTTACTTTCTTTTCTCAAAAGAACAAACATATTATCAGAAACAAAGTTTTTTTTCTGAAAAAATATTTGATTTTCATAAAATATAGTTTTTTACCCAAAATAAATCTAATTCTTATATAAAACTTTTGTTCAAATGGGAGAGTTAGTTAACAATGAATACTTCATGATTTTTTAAACTAGTGATTAGAAAAAAAGATGATAGTCACAATATTCTAACTTTTCTAAAAATATAATCATTAAAATTTTATATGAAAGATAAAAGTGGATTTCAACTCATAATGAATATTTAACAAAAAGAAATTTTCAAATAAAAATATTCCAATTTACAAAATTTTAAAATGTCTCTTCCTAAATAAATACATATATCATATTAAAACAACCTATGTATGAGTTTTGATTTTATGAAGTCTGAACTTATAAATAATAAAATGTACATGTCCATTTAAAAATTAATTCTCTATAATTTTGAATACTAAATAATACAAGTATAACAATAAATATGAAAAAAAAATAATAAAAATGAAACAAATACAAAAATTAACAAATTATACATCAACAAGAAAAATTACACATAAATACTGATAAAAGCATAAAACATATTCATGTCATAAAAATCTTGTCTAATTCCCTATTTTGTTTTTCTTTATTAATGGAAACCACTACCGAGTGAGTATCCCATATAGGATAAGCTTCATTGTAATATGAAACAGATATCCTTATACTTTAAAAAAAAAATCTGTTTTAAATTTTCATTGTTTACTAGTATGCAAGCTAAGTGATACATTATTTTTTTTAAATGACCAACCTTATTTGTATTTAAACATAATTTCAATCCAAAATTTTGTAATGTACTCTTTCTAGGATTCTTCTAGCTAACACAGTCCTACTTTCCTTTAAAATGTTACTTTATAAAAATAAACAGAATTTATACTTAAAAGGATTGTCATAATGGTTTTTTAGTCAGTCATGTTCGTGTAAATGTTTCTGAAATTTAGTTTGTATGCTACATGGTGTATTAGTAAATGAATTTGAGACTTTAATCCCTTTGGCTACAAAAAATAAAATGTCAATACTAGCATTTCTTTTTACATTGAGCTACATTTAAAAGAATACATCAAATTTCTGCTTTGATCATAAATCTGACAGTACTTTCTAAATTGTCATGATATTTCTCAGTATTTTAAACAAACAGTTCATGCAGACTTAAAAGATGAATATACAAATGATATCAGCTTTAAAACAGATGTGGTTTCATTGACAATAATGATGTGCCACAAAAAATACAATAAAAATGGTCAAAGGGGAGACAACTCTATTTGTCAAATACTAAAAATAAAATGACAAATTCCACAATCTATTAATAGCTACAAAACTACATTGTTCATTAGTGTTATCTGAGGTAGCAAAAAACGATGTGAAAGGACACTTTTAAAGAAAATAGGAACTCATGTTGAATTGGTAAAAAATAATACACGACATGGATTTCTAAAATGCTAAGTTAACGTAATTTATTTTCAAATGTTTATAAAATATGTATATGTATATATTAAAGTGCTAAATCAAATTGATAAAAATTTCACAGTGGGACGGAAATTTATTGATTGTAAAATAAGACGAGATTTATATATATCAAAAGATTGATATCTGCATAAGAAATGGACGGCTTTTACGTAATAAAATATAATTATATAAATGCATCATTTGGCTTTTCCATCACAGTTATTTCTAAGATTCAAGGTGCTAAAAAAAATATTTTTCTTTCACCATATTTTACAACAAATTTGATAAAAAAGATAATTTCTATTGGATTTCAAAAATATTTTATGATCTGCCATATAATAAAATTTAAAAATGATTAACTATACAATAAGTAAAAGAAGTATCATATACATCTTTGTTTATCTTTAAAGAATGAAAGATGGCTTCATAATAAATCAATGATGTATGGAACCCATAACTATGGAATATAAAAACAAACCAAATCATAGCTGAATACAGATAGAATTCATTCTTATGGGATATTTTAAGTTCTATTCATTTTAATGTGTTAATATTTTCTATATTGAATTTCCTGAATTGATAGAATTCAATTTTTAGAAAAATTAAAGATTAAATTTCTTCTAAAAATCAATTCTAAGACTCCTATGTATAAGCCACCTGGCAAAATATTGTGAATCAAATAAATCATACTTATAATTATCCCTTCAATGTGAACAAAAAATTATGCTTCAATGTTAATTCCGCTTATAAAATTGCTTCCTTTTTTGTTAAATTGTGGACAATTATACCTTTTAATTTTATTACATGTAATTAGGGTTTATTAAAGATTTTATATTTCTCAATTTAAAGAGTTTAACCTTCATTATGATAAGTTTTCTTAAGTGAAAAGATATATTAAGATCTATTACATTTAATCTTTTTGCTGGTAAATTTTTTTTTGGTATTTCACTCCGTTTTAATTTCAATGTCACATTCAAATAATTTGTGTAATTTGCCTGATTTAAAAAATTAAATAAATTGCGAAAAGTTAATTAGTTAATGGTCACTCTAAAACTTTTAAAAACTTAAACTTATGAGTTACATGTGTAAATGACATTTTAATGTTACCAGTGTCAACTCTATTTTATGAAAATGAATTGTTTTGAATTTAACATGTTTAAGTATTTTGTACTTCAAATTTGTATAAAATATAAAAAGCATATTATAATTAGTAAAACATTTACAACCTTTAATTAAGCAATTGTAAAAATGTATCCTGATTATTTTTCAATCATGATTTTTTTCTGAATTAGTTCTGCTTATAGACATACACGTAAGCAACTTCTAGTTTTCAACTTCATTTGAAAATGGTTCATTTAATAGATGTATAAAAAAAAACAAGATTGTTAATTTGTAATTTTTCTCGTCTACAAGTATCTCAGCTATAAGAAGGTGTGTCTTTAGTAAGGAAGAAAATACAAAAGATGGCAAAATATTCATATAATACTTCAGACATGTCAGAATAATAATAATAATGTAATACACAAAAAAATGACATAGTACAAACCCAATATACAAAGTAATGATATTAATAAATAAAAGCACATGTTTTTATAAAAGGGGGGATGGGTTCAATATCCAGCACTATACCGATACAACAAACACACAAAAATTATGACTAGACTGTTGTTAAAACACACTAAAAAATATCACAGTATTTCCAATTAATTTGACTGTGGTGATAAAAATAGAATACAAAATTACACATTTACATGATATACATGTACATTACTGATGTGTAAAATAATAAAAGAGTTACAAACATTTTGATAACATTCCTTACATAGAATGTTTAACAAAATTGGAAAATTAACTATTTGAAAAACATAAAATATATTCGTTGCACTTAAGGTTTTTTTTATCATATACTGCATGAACTGTTAAAGGGTAAAAATAAAAAAAGAAAAGTAATTGTGCAAACTTTAATCGAACTGAAGAAAATGTATTATTAAACTATCAAGATTGAAACAAACTGCCAAAATGTGTTCTACAATATACTTTACATTAAGTACAAAAACTTGGCACTGAGTTCAGTTCTTTTCTTATTCAATGACATACTTGTGACGATTATTTTTAGTAGATTAATATAAAACACCATTCACAGCTATGTGTTTAATTAAGGAAATTTATTATTTAATCAAAAATCAATAGGATTAGCCTACATTTATATCATGTATATATAACACGTAATTTGGACATAAACTAAGCAGTCAAATTAAAAGGATATTATTGTTTGATTGCTTTGGAATATTTTTTCTAGTCTGACTGTAAAACTTGACAGAAAAAAGTAGCTCTACAAAATATACAGTTGTAAAACCTAACAAATCACAATTGTTTCAATTATTAAATTTCCATATCACCATAAAGGTCACGATATTGTACATGTGTATTTCTCTCACAATTTTAAAATTGAGTAGTAATTCATTAACTTCATCAGCAAAACAAAACAAAACATAAATCCCCATCTAATTAACAACAAGAAAATACTATCAATAATAATAACATCTTCAACAAAGCATCATACCATCTTAAAAATATTTGGCACAAGAAAAATAAAACAACTTAAAAATCTTGTTATTAAATGATATTTCGACACAATAAACATCGATCCATTGTACACGTACAGTTATTAAAATTAGTTTTTAAAATCTCTCAGCATGTTCTTTTATGTAATCCATGTATTATGACGATTTACAATGTATATTTTTGCACATATGTTCATATACATTATATTATAACATAGATAATTTTGTAAACTTTGAATTGTACAAAATAATTGTTCATTTGCTAGAAACTAATAGAATAATGGAAATAGTCATTTCAATTTATAAATAAATTGTTTTAAATTTTGCCATGGGTGTCATTTTTGCAAGGAATACAAAAGTCCATGTGCTGTAATATAAATTAAAAACAAAGTGTTTGATCACTCTTGTCATGTAAATTCAGTGTCGTTTATTTATTTTTTTCTGAAGTACCCAAAACCAATACAAATGCTTGTCTTACGTAAATTTTTTTCACCTGAAAAATCAATTATTTAAAGTTGACTTTAACTTAAATTGATATAAAATATTCAAACGATATTTACAGAGAATATATAAAATTTCAATGTAGGGGGCCCCTGCCTAAAATTTGTAACAAGCTTTATTTATGCCGTGTTAACAACAAAATTTGACAGAGGGTTATTGCCTAATCTTCATAAAGCAAGATTTGTCACAGTAACAAATGGACCGACGAAAGATTCCCACCATGAAAATAAAGCCTTTGTAAGAATTAAATCCTAATCTTTGCGATTGTGATCAATAACGCTGACAAAAATCTATTGACAACTGAGTCTTTAAAAGTACATTTTAAAAATTTTGAATTCAAATACATTTATGTAAATATATAAATATATTTTGAATTCAAATACATTTATGTAAATATATAAATATTTTGTATTATTGTAAAATGGACATGATATCCGATATCCATGTGAAGTATTTGTACATAATTATGTCAAACATGTCATTTTTAAAGACCTTTTGAGGAAAAAATCTTTCAAGTTGTGCATTATTTTAAATTTGAAAGAAAAAAAGAAAATGTTCACATACATGCACAGTGAATTTTGGAATAAACACAGTACTCATTTCATCCAAATGTTGTTTAAAAAATATTTTACAAAAAAAAAACAGTTGTACAAATGTATATGGCAATTTTTTTTTCTCAAAATTCAGCAGATCAGTTTAGTGCATAATTCAACAACAAAAATATTTAACATAACAAAATTTTAGCTTATCTACCCAGGGAAGCCAGATCAGCTTGCACATCCGGATTACGGTGAAGTTCGACAATTTCTTCCGGCTGAACACGGCGGTGTTCGGAACGTAGTGAACGACCTGAACGATTCGACTTGTTGCTCTTTGTTGATCTAGTAGATTTGGCACTTTTGGTGCTGTTAGCCCTAGTCGACATGCGGTGAAGATAGTTCTGAGAGATTGTGCGGTGAAGATTCTTGTTGCTAGCGAGCGAGGTCAGCCATGTGTGGTTTAATGCTGTGGATGACGTTAGTCTATCGCTAGGATCTATAGTCAAAAGTTTGTTGATGAAATCTTTGGCTAATTCTGTTACCTCTTTCCAATGCTGAAAAACATAACAGCAAAGTTATCAATGTATTAACAAATTTTAAACAAAAAATCTGTCAAAGTCAAAAATGGCCGGATTTTGTTTAAAAGGAAGTAGGTGAGCGACAGACCTAAAATTGAATCCCACGTTATGGGACCCCACCCTGATGCTGTATACCAAATATCAAGTGGCTGTGATTAGTAGTTGCTGAGAAAACTGTTACGAAAAATTTTTCGCGCCACCCGCCCGCCCGCCCGACATTCACCATTTTATAACCCGGATTTTTCACTCTGTGAAATCCAGCCAAAAATCATATACATACTACATATTTACATGTACAGTATGTACAAATGTACATGATGAACATAAATACATAAAGCATATCCAATTTTGGTGGGATGTTTCATTGTCTTGTAAATCTTCATTGTACAATAAACATAATTTTAATTGCTACATGTACATTTATACATGTACAATGTACATGTAGTGTACATGCAGATGTAAATACACATGGATATCCTTGTATATTTTTGCCTGATGTTTTTTGTGATATTAAATTCATAACAAGGTTTTACTGCATTATTTATTTTGATTGAATTTATGTGTACATGTACTGGTACATTGTAAATACATGTACATTTCAATACCAAAAACCTACATCATGTACATCTGCAATTACATATTTGTAATGGAACAATCATATAATCATGATAATACATTTCTACATGAACATGTAAGAATTATTTACATGGAACAAATTCCTGTAACCTGAATATTGAACTTGATGTTTGTGGTGAAGTCAGTTCATGTTTACTTAGTGATAAACCCAAAGTATACAAATGAATCAATAGAATTCCACAGTATATAAATTGGAAGGACAACTCTGGGGGTCTTTAAAATGGAAAATCTGAAAATTGTCACAGTAAGGCCATAATAAAATTATTGATTGCTTGATTCTCATCCAAATTTCTTGAATATATTGGGCGGGCAGGCAAATTTTAATTTTCATTTTTTTATTAATTTTGATAAAATATTCTGCGATTTTAAAGGAAATTGACTACAAATGAACATACATTGTATAATAAGACTTTTAGAGGGGGCTAAAAAATTAGAGTCAAATAGGGTGAGAATCTAGGATTTGTTTATAGTGGCCTTAAAGATTTTACACATAATCTTCCTTAATTTTTTTTTGTACAGGAACAAATTTCTAATTTTGTTATTTAAATTAACAATGCCCATTTATTTATTCATGATATTTTTTGCATGGAAAACAAGCAATATTACCATGATTACCAGTACATGTATAAAAATGTATGTCCAAACCAAAATACATGCACATGCTGCCCAAACCTTGTACATGTAACACTGCAAAATTAACTTTAACCTTGAGGTACATTTTGTAAACCTCAATTGAAATAGATGTAGGCAGACAGAACATGATATTCCCCTCTATTTTCCTACATACATGTACATGTATATATACAGTATGTACAAAATGTAGGTTGGGCACAAAAAACCATGAAAAATCACATTGCAATGAATAAGTGAATTGTGTCAAATAACTGCATATTATATACAATCTCAATTTGAGGTGTCAATCTTCCAATATAAGACAGGTAATAAAAACCCTATGCATTGAACCCACACAAAGACCTGTTCTTATTAAATTTCAAAATCCTAAGTTATTGATCATCTATTATTCAAATAAGGTCAATAGTTTAATACTATATTTTCTGACATTATAATTAAATTCTCTGTATAACAATACACAATGTTCTTCTGGTAGATTGTGTAAAAAATGTATTGCAATAAGAAACTCGCTTGAAAGAAAGGGTTTATTATTGAAAAGATTTTTTTTCACAAACATGACAAATGAAACAAATCATTTTGTGAATAAAATTTTGACTGATGATTTGTCTAGGAATGACAGGGGAACAGACTAGAATTGGCAGATGGATGCCTACTTTTCGTCAAGTGAACAATTCAATTTTCGTCAACATGTAAATGACTAACATTTTAATTCAAGATTTTGAAGTACATGTACAAAATGATGCATTAAATTGGAAATTATACAATAGACATATACCCTTCTACCCCAATGTAAAAGTTGGCTATGATGATGAACCAATCATGTACCTGTATAACCAGAATTAATAATTAAAAAAAAAATGCATGTAAAAATTGTAAAAATAATTAGAAATTTGTGCGAATTTGGAAATAATAGTTCAATTAACACAAAAAAATTCTAAATCTTATACAAGTACATGTACATGTATAAAATTTCTTTTTTACTTGCTTGGAGTAAACTAGCAGAAAAAAAACCAATTTATTAAAAATCAAAACTACTCTTATTTTTTTCACTCTGTAAAAGTAAACCTGTTCCGGTTTTATTGTCACATCTCAAAACATGCACAATGCTGTAGGGCTCGCATCTGCCATGCTCGCTAATATTTAACTATTTTAAATATATATTTTGATACTTTAAATGCAAGGACCCCATTGGAAATAAGTTTTTTTACATAGCTTTATGGGTTATCCACAGGGGCCTGCTCCCGGCCTTTTGGGTTGAAAGTCAAAGAACCATCAGCTAGAAAAAGGCCGGTAGCAGGCCCCTGTGGTTATTCTAGGCAATTCAAGTGCCAAATACAGGTGTATATATGTATTTTATTGCATGTGAATGATTAAAAGTTTGTGTATATTTTAAAATGTACAAATGTATCTGTATATGTATACTTGATTAATGCCTAAATAAACATTATTATCATTATTATTATTACATGTATAACCATTCATTTATTTTAAAATGCCAAGTCAGGACCATTGCCATTTCCTGGTATGTCTTTGCCATATTTCATGTGGTTCCTTCTTGGACATTTTGTGATTGATCATTCCAGTTTGGAAATTTTGTAAACACAGACATAGAACATATGTACATGCATATGTTGTGGAGCCACCCTTAGAAACTAATAATATATTTTTTGTTTATTCATTTTATAAGCCTACTACACTTACATCTCCGACATAACTGTATTTAGCTTTTAAGATGAGCCGATACAATCTTGTTTTGTTTTCATCATCAAAAGGCATAGTTCCACTGAGTAAAATATAAGTTATGACTCCTATAGCCCACATATCAACTTGACAGTTATAAGGTTTTCGTGCAATAATTTCCGGTGCAATATATTCTGGCGTACCACAAGTAGTCCGCATGAACTGTTCTGGTCCTTTTCGACTAGCACTAAGGCCGAAATCAGTTATCATAATTTTAGAATCGTGCCCTGGGTGATAATACAACAAATTTTCTGGTTTTAAGTCTCGATGGGTTATTCCCAGTCCGTGTAAGTAATGAACACCTTCAAGAACCATTCTTAATACCCTGGTTGCATCTCTTTCTGAGAAAGATCCTTTGGCAATAATTCGATCAAAAAGTTCACCTCCCGTTGCCAATTCCATAACCATGTAAACTTTATCTTTGGATTCAAACACTTCGATTAATTGAATAATGTATGTGTGTTTCACTCGCCGCAAAACTGCAACTTCTGACTCAAAGACTTCTTTACCCTCTAAGCGATCAATCATTTTGATGGCATAAGGTTGTTTAGTGTTTTTGTGTTCAACCCTCACTACCTTGCTGAAGTTGCCCCTGCCTATCAGAGCTTTGATATCATACTTTGCCGTCACTCTAGGATCGAACTTGTCTCTATATTTCTTAACTTTACGATGCTGTCGTTCGCCCTCGGCAGGTGGACCACGGGCATTCGGGTCCCTGGGGCGATCTGATCGTGACTGAGCTGGACCCAACATAATCGTTGGCACTGGGTCGACATTTCCCGATGGGGGCTCAGGCACCAATTTACTGTTTGGACATCCCATTACAAACTAAATATTTTATCACATGTTACTGTTAGTCCCTCAGGAATATTAAGAGGGTTATGTGTACACCATATTCTAAATTAAATTAGTCATGCAATGTTCTTTCTGTAAATAATCTTTATCCTCCATTTTCTTCAAAAGAAACAAACATGGACGGGCACCTGTCAGTGATGTGTATTCCGCTGCGAAAATAGTCCTTTTTTTCGAATGATAATGTTGTCACTAAATATTGTGTCAATAAGACTTATCCAGATAAAATTAGATAGAAAAAGTCAATCACTTTATAATTATAACTCTATTCAAACTGTTACGACAGATACACAAACTTTATTAACTATTATTCCGCGTAATAATATTCAAATTTTATGTGTATTGCTTTTTGTTTTCGGTTATTATTAGCACGTGATCAAGTAATCCAGACGTCAGAAGTTGTTATAACTACTTTGAGGGTCATTTAAGGAAAGTTTATAGTCAATAATCTTTTTAAAACGCAAAATATAAGATAAAACGATATGCTTTGATCTAAATCACACCTTAGACAATATTTTAAAGTGAATTCGAAAAGATTACAACCAAACCGTAAAGTTTTAACTACATTTTCGTTAGGTGATATATTTAATTACACCCCTAGTTTCCCCCTAATTGGGATTATCGTCAACTCAGCTAGCAATCATTCATAAACCTTTAGAGCCAAAAATCTTTTATTGCATTTCCAATAAAAGAGTTTTCTCGGCTTTGGTGCACCTGCTCGTGGGCATCGGAATTAATGTTCACTGTTTTATTATGTTGAATTTTAAAGAACTTTTTTAAATGTGTTTAAAATGGAATTAATATCATGTAATCTTTATACGGTGATGATTGATTCATGTGTGACTAAAATGATGCATTTTTCAAAAGAACAGCGCAGAGCAATTGTTACCGCCAAAGAGTTGCCTAGCCAAGGTTCCACTTTAATATGTTCTTTATATTAATGAAATAATTATTTATATATGTTCATTTTATCAGGCCCGTCGTGTTCATCTCCGGCCTTGTTTAACTTTATATATTTCAATGATGTACGCCCTCCTAAAGTGCTTGAAAATTCCTTTGTGGAAAGATTCTCCCAGTATTAACACCTTAGCGCCCGACTGTTTTGTTATTCTCGGATTTTATTGTACCAGTTTTTTAATAACTTTGCATCGTTTTCGATCCAGTCTGCTTCTCGACGGTTTAGTAAGAGTTTTCTGGTTTTCTTTAGACCCTAGTTTATTGATTTTTATTCCAGTCGCATCTGTGGGCTTCCACACGATCACTTGAGCTATTCATGCGGAAGCCAGATTTGGTGGCTGGAAAAATCAAAACTCGCACGAGCGAGATGCACATTGTCCATCAAAGGAGGGCGTACGTCATTGGTTTGGTATTCAAAATTCAATTTGGACTTCCAACACTTTAGATCCTAGCTTCACTGAAGATGAGATAAATTCTCGAAATGGCCATCTGGAGCATCTGAATTGCCGTAGCTCCTCACTTTTACTTTGCTTTGCTTTCGCTTTCGACTTTTGACTTTTGACTTCTATATTTGATAATATATAATAAGTAAATTGAATGATTTATATAGTAAAAACCTGTATGTATTTTTTTTTTCACATCATTATGTTCATTTTATCAGGCCCGTCGTGTTCATCTCCGGCCTTGTTTAACTTTATATATTTCAATGATGTACGCCCTCCTAAAGTGCTTGAAAATTCCTTTGTGGAAAGATTCTCCCAGTATTAACACCTTATCGCCCGACTGTTTTGTTATTCTCGGATTTTAATGAAATAATTATAATATAGAGGAATAATTTATGCTTTGTGCCGAGAATCATGTTTCATTTACGAAATAAATTTATTCAAACCGAGAAGAACTTTATATCATAGACCTGTATATAAATTTAATTTAATATACAGGTCTATGGTTATATATACTTATTTAAAGTTCATTTGGTTTTTAATTTAAAAAAAATCAACTGCTTCAACAGAAATATCTCCTTATACTCATAGAATAAAGACATATATAGTGTTCCAAAAAGAACACTGACTATTTATAAATTTCAAATAAGCCATACTAGTATATCAAAATTATGTTCAATTTTAGAACTATAATGAGAAATTGAAATAAGTTTACCTTTTTATGCATCTAAGGAAAGCTGTACAGTCAACATAATTTAAAAATCTGTCCAAATCAAAAATGCCCGGATTTCGTTTAACAGGAAGTAAGTGAACGACCGACAGACCTGGGTGAGGAATATCATGCTGATATATGCTCCATACAAACAATCAAGAGGCTGTGATAAAAAGTTGGCGAGAAATTTAGAAAAAAATGAGATGTGAATATAGCTAGACGGCAATTGAAAAACTTGCCGTCTCCCTCAATATGGAGTCGACATTCCATATCGGTAGATAGGATGATTAGGTCTTCAATCTTTCCAGTATGTAGCTGTAAATTGTTAATTTACGTTGTTTAACTCTTTTTGGACAATTGACTGAATATCACCCTGTCCAATAATTTGATTACTACCCTTAATTGTTAACAGAAACAGAAACAAGTGCCCATGTTTTTAAAAGGATGAATCAAAGATTTAAGCATGGTGGTTATAGGTATAAAGCATATATAACCTTCAAGACTCAGTCATCCCACAACACAGCCATAAGCTTTTGATATAAACAAATAAAATGCTGAAAATTTACAATAAACGGGAGTACAAAAATAATTGACTCATTTATCGAGGAATGGGAAACAAGCTAGACGTACACTTATGTGAAGTTTCTCTAGTGACGTTTAGGGAGCAACCATTTGATTTTTATGGGGGGGGGGCTATGGTGAAATTAGAAATAAAAAGGCAGGATGGCAAAAATCCAGAAATGAAAAGGCAGGACAGTGCTTTGAGCATAAAAAAAAAGGCAGGATGGTATTTTTGGCTAAAAAATGTATAGTTGCTTTAAAAATATTTAAAAAATTGCGCGCGTAAGCACGCAAAAAAAATTCCAGGCTCGACTTTTTCCAAAAATAAAAAGGCAGGACGAAGAAAATAACCATAGCCCCTCCCCATAAAAATCAAATGGTCGCTCCCTTACGAGTGTGGCCTTTGTAGCGTCTCCGTTGTGTCTACTCCTTTGCTAGCTTTAAACAAAAGATGTCTTTAACGTGCATGTGGAATTGCTCTACTCATACACAGTGCAACAATTTCTTTCCCTTCCGACTAGCATCCTTCCTGAGACTATTCTCCCATATAGAGAGATGGGAAATTGATTCATGAAATTTTCACCTCTGACGAGGATCCAATATTGAGGAGCTTGACGCATTAATCACAACAACGGGACTATTTGAAGACATATTTATATATGATACTGCTGAGACTGATTTTGAAGGTGGCTGGTTCCAATCTCGAATGCGTCTTCCGAAAATGAGTTTTTCATGGCTTCACAAACTGTTCCTGGTAGAGATATGTCGTTGATTCGGCTGTCATTTAGAAGTAATGAACTATATATCTATCATGAGAAATCTATATTGTACATCATACTCAGCTATTTTTTTTTCATTTCTCTAAAGTGGGTTTACCATTTTTGTTACACAACCTTATAACAACACCACCTTTTCTTGGCTGGCCTATGTCTCATACTGTCTATTTACACGCGGCTATTCCATGCATTTATTAAGGAGAAGGGATATGCAACTGCTTGGTCTGTCAATGAACCCAAGGGTTTTGTTTCCTTTTTCAGTTGCACATGTACATGTATAAAAAACGTGTTCAATACATGGCAGAATATAATTGATTGTTCCAATGGGCACAAACTGTGCTCCTCTCCAAGCCGATTCGTTTTTATACTCTTACGAGACTGAATTTCTTCAGGGACTCGTAAAGAACAAGAAGATGAAAGAGGCAATGTCATTTAATCTTACATTCAGATATATTGATGATGTCCTTTCTGACAATAACGCTTTATTTGGTAGATGGATTCCTTCAATGTACCTCCAGAATTGGAGATTAAAGAGACCATCGAATCAAATTGCTTCACGTCTTTCTTGGATTTGCACCTCAAATTTGACCCAGGTGGTCATCTCAGTACAAAAAATTACGATAAAAGAGACGATTTTAATTTTCAAATTATTAATTTTCCTAATCTACAGACTTCCCCTGCATACGGTGTTTATATTTCATAGCTTATTCGATATGCCTGAGCTTGCACACATTTCACAGATTTTTTTTATCAGACACCGATTTCTTCGTGACCGACTTTTGGAGCAGGGCTATAAGAGAATACGTCTCTTACGATCCATAAAAAAGTCTTTCTTCGTTATCAGCCACTAGTAGAAAAGTTCAAAATTGAGTTAAAAGATATGGTGATTAATTGTTTTAATTAGTGTTTGACTGGTCTGCTGTACTGAGATGATCACCTCAATGTCCCTATTGTGTCTCACAACTATGTTGTGTTCTATGGTCATTACCGGATCTTAAGATCACAATGGAAGAGGGAGGTTTGGCGCCATAAAACCTGGTTTAACCCACCATTTCGTTTGAAATGCCTGTACTTAGTCAGAACCATTGCGATCCACCGATTCTCCGGTAAGACTGATTCGTTTTTGTCATTTTCTCTGGACTATGAGATTGATCATTCAAGTTCGGTAGTTTTGTAATTACCTTTTATAAGCTTATATTCTTTTATGTCTGCCTGGGGCGTAGGATTTTGTTATTACAATAGACGATAAAGAGATGTGGAATAAGTGTACGCGACACAACCAACATTAAAAAAACGGCAATTTGAAACATCACAATGGAAAACAGCCAGCAGTCTTCAACGTGACCAAAGGTCACTGCTCGCCGTCTTACATTGGCCCAAGACTAAAAATACAATACATAAGATTCAAACAAATCCCTAGAATATCAAAGAAAGACCCATTTCTGGACATAAAACAATAAAAACAGATAGTAGAAAAGGACAAACAAAAGCTTTGACAAGGATTCCTGGTTTAGGACAGGCACATATAAAATGTGGCGGGGTTAAACTAGTTTTTTTGGGCCCAACCTTCTCCCTATTGTATATCTTGTACAAAGCACAAACATTAACACACTTTAAAAATCAAATCGATAAAAGTTCAATTCACCAAGAGACAACCTGAGACAAGAGTACTATACGAGAACAACGAAACGTAAAGGAACTCCCTTGAGAACACTCGCAGCTACTGACAGCTAGCTAAGAAGCATTTATCGACTGATGTAAAACAATCAAACATATCGATTCTTCATCCAACATAACACTTCAAACAACTAATGATTTAGTATTATATCATCATACAAAACCGACATATTTGATCGCTGTAATGCTTCGAAACAATACAATAGTCAAAAAGTAAAAGATTAATGTTTTAGAGTTACTATCAAATTATCAATATTTCTACCAAAACAAGAGTTAACACTAAAGTATGTCTCGCCTGCCCGCACCATCAGAAACAATTATTCTTTCTTACTTCCACTATATTTTGAATTTACATGGATTTTCAGTTTCTGAGATCAAAAGATGTTTAAAGAACTTAAACATTGCAAATATATGCAATAAAAATAATCAAAGTCACTCAACCCGAAAATCAAGGTCAAGGTCAAAAGATGGGGATGCAACTGTACTAAGCTACTACTGGGGCATATGTATACCAAGTTTCATCAACCTAGGACCTATAGTTCTTGAGATATGGAGGTGCTCGCAAAACTTTTCCATTGCTATTATATGTATTGAAAATTGTCAAAGTCACTCAACTGAAAAATCAAGGTCAAGGTCAAAAGATGGGGATGCAACTGTGCTAAGCTACTACTGGGGCATACCAAGTTTCATCAACCTAGGACCTATAGTTTTTGAGATATGGAGGTGCTCGCAAAACTTTTCCATTGCTATTATAAGTATTGAAAATTGTCAAAGTCACTCAACCGGAAAATCAAGGTCAAGGTCAAAAGATGGGGATGCAACTGAGCTAAGCTACTACTGGGGCATAACCATACCAAGTTTCATCAACCTAGGACCTATAGTTCTTGAGATATGGAGGTGCTCGCAAAACTTTTTCATTGCTATTATAAGTATTGAAAATTGTCAAAGTCACTCAACCGGAAAATCAAGGTCAAGGTCAAAAGATGGGGATGCAACTGTGCTAAGCTACTACTGGGGCATATGCATACCAAGTTTCATCAACCCAGGACCTATAGTTCTTGAGATATGGAGGTGCTCATAAAACTTTTCCAAAAAGTTAACGCCGCCGTCGCCGCCGCCGCCGTCGCCGCCGCCGCCGGTAAAGTAACACCTATGTCCCGCTCTGCTTTGCAGGCGAGACAAAAAACCGCCAAATTTAAAGATTTTACTATAATTTCCAACTTGTATCCTTTCCTTAATAAGTTTTTAAGCCAAATTACCACGTCAAGAGGATTGTTTTTGAATTTACGTGCCTTATAGACTACATTCCCATAGAATTCGGGATGTGATATTCCTTTTATAAAATAACGTTACAACACAGAAATCTTTTAAATTTCACCACATAGGAAACATTATGATAGCAACACAGAGCGCCAATGGAAGATAATGAGATGAATATAAGTGTACGCGACATTGCCTACAATATTTATTACTACCTATTATAAAAAGATTATCAGCGATACTTCAATTAGGTCGTTTGTTTCCGTCGTTTCTATATTTACAAAAGCTCTTTGCAATGTGCATACTTTCACTTTTCACTCGGTGGCTATATTCAGATTCTCAATCTTCGGATTTCCATCAAGACAATATGGCCGCGACCAGTAGATTCGGATTATATTTTAGTCAGTGTAGCATATCTTGCGTAACTTTAGTGTATAAATGGATATTTGATTTTGGATTGCGAAAATTTACTTAATTGAATAAAGTTTTAAAGGACAAAAATACTAATCGGACACCAAAAATAAGTTAAATCATGCAAAAAAGTTGTACACAGCATCTTCGTATTTCATGCTTTTTAAAGCAACAATGCGATTCAACTAGATCATGTAGCGCACATGGCGTAGTCACTTAATCAGGTTGTGCACATGTTTAAGCGTACTTTCTTATACATGTAAATTTTTGAATGCAAAATGTTAATTCATTGACGATAGTTTATTATCACAGACAGAAATATAGGTCAATCAGACACACACAATTCAAGCATTTTATTGATTTTTAGAAAATGACAAAATAGCCGCATTGGGTCATTCGTCTGTCTTGATCTAGGTCATTTTAATGATGAATAATTTTATCTATTTCTCACAAAGCTATTGCGGGATCCGGAAAAATAAACTTATTTGTCACAAGTTATTGGTTGTTCGAAAATGTTATCATTGCTTGATAATTTTGTCGATTCACCACACAGAGACCAAAGTCGGCACACTTACAAACATGTCAGAAAATAATTTTAACAGTGCGGAACCACAGGGGCTTGGATTATAGAGTAGGGGGTCGATTTTTTTTAAGTCAATATAAATGACGAGAATCCAAGCCCCTGTGTGCGGAACATGGATTGCAACGTTCCTGTATAAGTTTGCTTTAGTCTCTATCATAAAGGGAGGGACAATCTTTGAATATGTGACAAAAATATTTGAGTAGTGGCGGATCCGGGGGGGTTCCGAGGTTGGAATTTTCCTCCTTTCCGCCAAAAATTTCGCAAGTAACGTGGAGGTTTTCTGCAAAATTTGTCTGGAACCACACCCTTTTCGTCATTCGTCCACAGCGGACTTTATGTGGACCAACCCTTTCAAAAAATTCTGGATCTGGCCCTGTTTGAGTTATAATATAATTTTAATTTGTTGCTATTAGACGTAAAAAATTTAAAGGCATACATGTACATTGCAAATTTTCATAAAGAGATCTACATTGGGTTTTGAATAGGTGACAATCAAAAATATTTGAGCAGTGGCGGATCCGGGGGGGGGGGGGTGGGTCCGAGGTTGGAATTTTCCTCCTTTCCGCCAAAAATTTCGCAAGTAACTCGTAGGTTTTTTGCAAAATTTGTCTGGAACCACCCCCCCTTTCGTCATTCGTCCACAGCGGACTTTATGTGGACCAATCCCTTTCAAAAAATTCTGGATCTGGCCCTGTTTGAGTTATAATATAATTTATTGCTATTAGACGTAAAAAATTTAAAGGCATACATGTACATTGCAAATTTTCATAAAGAGATCTACATTGGGTTTTGAATAGGTGACAATCAAAAATATTTAAGCAGTGGCGGATCCGGGGGGGGGGGGGGTCCGAGGTTGGAATTTTCCTCCTTTCCGCCAAAAATTTCGCAAGTAACTCGTAGGTTTTTTGCAAAATTTGTCTGGAACCACCCCCTTTCGTCATTCGTCCACAGCGGACTTTATGTGGACCAACCCCTTTCAAAAAATTCTGGATCTGGCCCTGTTTGAGTTATAATATAATTTATTGCTATTTTTTTTTACATCTTCGCATGCTGGGAATGCAACTAAATGTTGAAAATATTAATATTATAAAACGAAAATTGTAAAAATTTCTAGGCAAAAAATATATGTTTGATTTTCGTCTTCGGTATTCCCAGAATCCCGTTGGTAGCTTTTGTTCTCAGAATAATTTGAAGATTGAAACTTTTTAAAACTTAAACATTAAGCTGATTTATATATAAACAAAAGACTGTGACATCTTTGATCCAATGTAGACTTTTGAAGAGCTCGATGAGCTGAAGGTTTAAGCAAGCAACAGCTTTTCTCTATCTGTATTAGCTTCCTATTTCCTCCACTAACATAACCAAACTTTGATGCAGTTATTTTAAACTAAATAGGAGATAATAAACCTACATGTACAATGTACTGGATCTAAAAACAAATAATGTTTAGGATAAACGCTTACATGACTTGGGTTCATCAACATGTGGCTTAATTTTAGATTGATTTTATAGTATGTGTACAACAAAGGCTACTTATAGAATTCAACAATAAACCTTAGCAGGACCTAGAAATAATAAAGTCTTTTTATGTTACTAAAGCAGACCTTTGCTTTTTGTGTCCATAGCGGCTTGCTAGGCAATATGCATTAGAGTCCACACTTGTAATGATAATTAAAAAAAAATCATAACAGCCAGCAAACTTAAACGGGACCAGCGGTCGCTGCTCGCTGTTTTTCAATTTGCCCTGGATTGAAAATAAACAACATATGGTCCAAGCCCAATCCTAAAGTGTCAATGAAAGACCCTCTTCTTAACAAAAAGCAACACAGAACATTAAGGAAACATTACAACGACAACATAGAACACCGAGTAAACAATAACATGACAACATGGTACATTATGGAAACATTACCAGGACAACACAAAGCATAAAGGAAACATTCCAATGACAACACAGTACACTGGGAAACATTACCATTACATCACAGTACACTGGTGAAACATTACCATGACAACATAGTACACTGGGGAAACATTACCATTACAACACAGTACACTGGGGAAACATTACCATTACAGCACAGCACACTGGTGAAACATTACCATGACAACATAGTACACTGGGGAAACATTACCATTACAACACAGTACACTGGGGAAACATTACCATGACAACACAGTACACTGGGGAAACATTACCATGACAACACAGTACACTGGGGAAACATTACCATTACAACATAGTACACCGGGGAAACATTACCATGACAACACAAAACAATAAGGAAACATTACAATGACAACACAGAACACCGAAGAAACATTACCATAACGACACAGTACACTGGATAATCAATACAATGACAACACAATACACGGAGGAACATTACCATGACAACACACAAAAATAAGAAAACTTAACAATGACAACACAGAATAATAAGGAAACATTACCATGACAACACAGCACTCCGAAGAAACAATACCATGACAACACATTACACTGGGAAAACAATACCATGGCAGCAAAAACATTAAGGATACTTTCTATTGACAACACGGAACACTGAAGAAACAATACCATGACAACACAGTACACTTGAAAACATTACCATGACAACACAGTACACTTGGGAAACATTACCATCACAATACAGTACACCGGGGAAACATTACCATGACAACCCAGAACAATAAGGAAACATTACAATGACAACACAGAATATTTAAGAAACAATACCATTAAAACACAGTACTCTGGGGAAACATTACCATTACAACAGAGTACACTGGGGAAACATTACCATGACAACACAGTACACTAGAAAACATTACCAAGACAACACAAAACATTAAGGAAATATTACCACAATGGCACAGAAAACTGAGGAAACATTACCATAAAAACATGGAATACACAGGAAACATTGCCATAACAACACAGAACACTACGGAAACTTTACCATGGCAGCACAGACCACTGTGGAATTATTACCAAACAAGAAACACCACCAAGAACACACAGAACACACAAGAAACATATTATGCAATATACAGCACCTGGGGAATATTTCTATAGTAAAACATTGAGGTAACATCATCATTACACGAAACACTAATGATACATTCCAATCATTAGGAACAACCAATAAAAAGCTTAACAACATATGGTATGGGTTAATGGTAGATCCCAAGGGAGTATTGGGGGATGAGAAATCCACTTTTTTCGCAAGGTTATAGGCAAGAGCCCGTCTTTGGACTGTGGCTGGAACCTATATCATGTTCAAGAAATCATCATTTTTCTTAATAACTTTGTTTGAAGCTCGATTGAGCTAAAGCTGTTTAGCCTATTCTTTCTTTGTATTAAAAATTAATGAGATGTTGAACAAGTGCATGCGACACAGCTCACATGAACAAGCAATAAACTAAAAAGACCACAAAGAAAAACAGCAAGCAACCTTCCATAAGACTAGCAGGCACTGCTCACCGTTTTGCAATTGGCCCAAGGTCAAATAAAAATGCATACAATTCAAATCCAGTATTGAAATAGTCAAGGAAAGACCCCCTTCTTAAACAAAAACTGAAAATATCATTAAACAAAGAACAAAACATCAAAACGACAAGAACAAATAAAAGCTTTAGATACTTTCAGACTCTCAATGTTATTTAGTATTCCAAACTCCTTTACATTATCAATAAATGCTTACAAATTCAAAAAGGACTACAAGAAAAACACTTTTAATACATGCATTTCTAGTTTTGACATGCCAGTCTTCAACTTTTCAACCTTTCATATCAATATTTTGATTTGCAATGTGAAATTTTTGAAACCTGTAAAAATTGTGTTTCATCTTATCTTCAACATTGTAAAGTTGATTACCAAATGCAATATCTTTTCATATCGACAACAATGCACGATATAAACTTTGGATCAATGTTAAGGTATGACAATACAGATTTTTAAGATGGTACAAACGATGGGACATAATCTTAGTATTACATATTGACTTGAACCAATATATTACTAAGATCAAAGAGATCTGATTTTTAATGTGTCAAGGGGATATTTACATTTAACTTTAAATATTTGTAAATTGAAATGATAACAAAATATTCACAAAAATTTTTTTGTCTGCATTTTTTTCCCATGTAGACATTAATGTCATGTCAATACACATACAATGGAAGGATGTTATTATAAATGGTTTAATAACTGTCTCTGGCTATTCAATATTCATAAACATCATATGAATAGAATCTTTGTGGTGAAGAAAAAACCCATTTTTAAAGAGCTCTTTCTTCTATTAATTTCAAAGGGGACAATTAATGTTTTAGGTATAGTAAAATAAATTGTGGACTCCCAAGAGTTTGTATTCACCCCACAGAGAAAATAAACTGCGAAAATATTTAAAAGAAGTCATAAGACATTATTCTATTAATATCCGTAAATACTAATTATAGATTTAGCCTACAAATTATACAAAAGTTGCACTAATAAATAAAATGCCTATTATGAATTACACCTACATGAGTTGAGAATGATTTGAGTTCAAGGTCACTAAGATCCTTCCATAATACAGTATAGTCCTTGAGAAAATGCAAGTACCATAAGTACACTCATATACTGGAGTACCAATTAAGTCTAGACCTCGAAATTGAAAATCAGTGCACCAAAACTTAGGTACAAAACTTGTATGTAAATGCAAAAGAAAATAATCATGTTATGCTGAATCTGCAGATTTATATTAACTTTGTGACACAATTGAGATGCCATGGACCTAGACTATCAACCACAGTTTTAACAAATAGATTGCCATTCTTATTTACCTCTAAATTTTAATTTATTTTCTGTGTTCATCTCAATTGTGTCAAGACTCAATAGTAATATTGTGTAAGTTTCATGAAAATCCATTGAATGGTTCAGGGAAACTTAAGATAAGAGATGGGAACACAAGATGTAATAGACCTACAGACAGACAAACACCACCTCTCTGTGAACTTCACTTTTTATCAGATAACTATGCTTATTCAAGATATAACAACTTTTCTGTTCATTTTTAAATGACTACAGTAGTCCCCCTCACGAGAGACCACTCATTTGTAAGACCACCCCTTTTCAAAGGCCACATTTCTCTTGCATTAACTCATTTGTGAACAAAACTACCTCATTTGGAAGACCATCCCTTTAACCTGACCAAAGACTGCAAAAAGCTGAGGCCCATTACTTCCGGCCGTATGACATTTGCGCCAATTTTTGAAAATTCCATTTTTTCATTTGCGCCAATTTCATTTTTTCATTTGCGCCAATTTCATATTTTTCATTTGCGCCAATTTCTAATTACCTGTTATTACAATATATTTAAAATATAATATGAGATTGATAAACGTACATGATACAAACAGTATATTAAAATTTAAAAGGTACAAATCGAATAAAATCGAATCTTGTTCATGAAAACTGTGATTAGGCCATTGTAAATTGATCAAGACCCGGTAAATTGACTGTTTGAAACACTACCAGGGTCTGACCACTGTTCAATGGAAGCTATATATAAATGTTTAATTCCGAAGTGAGTTCACATTATTTAGAAAGTCGGACTAAAAGATGGATCTTATACACACAGAGACGAACCGAGGAGTTAAGTCGTTGGTTATAGATGGCCATACCTACCGAAAAGTACGCGTAATGAAACAAGGCAACATTTCATACCGATGTACTGTAAAGTCGTGCAAAGCCAGAGTCACTACGGGTCCAGATGAAACATCAGTTGTAAATACGCAGAATGAGCACAACCATGTTGCAGATGAGCGGAAAACAGAAGCACGAGAACTGCGAGTGCGGGCAAGAAACAATTCTGGAGATGTATCCAGTAGACCATCAAAAGTTGTTAGAACTGAATTACAGGTATGTATTGTTCATGTTGTTTCAAGTGTCTTAAACTGTTTTCCATTGAGATGTGATTGTTGACAGACTTTATTGCATTCGAGACAATTCTCTAAATAAAAGCTCGCTTTCAAATATTTTTTTTATTTCAGAAAATGAATGAAAGTAATCTCGAACCTAAGGACTTGAAAAATGCTGCACTTGCCGTTTACAGAGAACGTCGTAAAGATATGCCAGTCTTACCCAAAAACAGAGATGATGTTCATACTGCCGTCGATTTGATGAAGATTCAGTCAAATAAATCGGAAAAATTCTTACTTGTTAATGATCGTGAGAATGGAATTTTAATTTTTTCTACTCACATGAATCTTGAATGTCTATGTAATAACATGTCTTCATTATTTATAGATGGTACTTTCAAGTGTTGCCCGAAATACTTTTATCAGTTATATACCATTCATGGATGTAAAAATGGAAACTATGTGCCACTTATTTATGCCCTCTTGCCAGCTAAAGATCAAAAGTGTTATGAAGTTATGTGGCAAATGATTATCAGTATTTGTCGTGAACATCAACTGTCTTTTGCACCTGATGTTATTCACATTGATTTCGAACAGGCAATGCATAACGCAATTATGTGCATTTTGTCTGACTGTAGGATTGATTGTTGTCGCTTTCATCTGTCCCAAAATTGGTGGAGGAAAATCCAGTCTGTCGGTCTAAGCAATGAATACAAAGACAAATCGTGTGAAATTGGGAAATGGCTTTCTCAATTCTTTGGATTACCGTTTCTTCCGCCTGATGAGATCGAGGAATGTTTTACAGAGGACATCATGCCAAACGCTCCATCCGATGAAAAGTGTACAGAATTTCTTGACTATCTGGTTAACAATTACATATGCTCAGATTCGAGGTACCCACCTGTTTTTTTGGGCTGCAGCGCCTGTTGAAAACTGCAAGAGGACAAATAATGGTCCTGAGTCATTTCATTCGCACTATAACGAACAGTTTTATTCTCATCATCCGAACGTTTTTATATTCGTTGATGTAATCAAGAAAATTCAAGCCACCACTTACGTTAAGATGAGAACACTTGGTATGCCTGCCGCCGTACGCAAACCAGAAAAGGAAAAGATGGACTTTGTTCTTGATCGGTACAACAAGTACCGAAATGGGGAAATTACAAGATCAGATTATATTAGATGCGTTGCTTACAAGTACTCGGCCAGAACAGATCTTTAATCTGTATTTCAGTTATCTTAGTTGTGTAAATAGTTTCGTGGGATTTTTATGCGTTTTATGCGTTTTATAGTGCTCATATTATCAATAAATGAACATAACTTTTAATATATCCTGCTCAAAATCCTACTTCCACCTCCCCGTGGTGAGCAGGGGGCAACAGTTATATATAACTGGCTAACGGAAGAGGTTTACTTGTGTATCTTATCTGTAACTTACATGAATTTACCTGTAAAAAAGAACTTACCTGTAATTTACCTGTAAAAAAAATTGGCGCAAAAGAAAAAAAAAATTGGCGCAAATGAAAAAAAAAATTGGCGCAAATGAAATGGTAATTGGCGCAAATGCAAAACGCCGTTACTTCCTCAAATAACAATTGTTGACAAAAGTAAGTTAATTAATATAAATAAGGCCTTCATATTGTTTTCTTTTATGAAAGGGGATATTGAATGGCTTCAATTAGCTAAATAAACAGTTATGACACTTACTGATGACAAACTAATAAAATTTTACATAAACAGGTAATATAACATGATAATACATGTACATGTTCACAAACAGAGGTACATAAAACAGAGCTTAATAAGAAAATGTCTATTTTTTTCTTTATTATTACTTTTATTATCAGTCATATCAGTAAATAGCCAAAGATTATAAACTAATATAATTAATAAATTTTATTTGCACCCATACAATTGCCTTAATACACAAGGTAGACAATCAATATTAGGAAGTAATACTTTTTCTTTGAAATGTTCAATTCCTTTTGAGAGACCACCCCTTTTGTAAGACCACTTTTCTGTTGCAAATAGGGTGGTCTTCCAAGAGGGGGACTACTGTATCTTCAATTTCTAAACTTTTTCTTTTTCTGGAAATGTTGACAAAACCATAAAAAACAGGAATTCATTAAGTCATTTAGCATACCCTCATTCAACCATTTGAAAACATTTCCAGAGAAAGAAAAACTTAAGAAATTGAAGATAGGAAACAGGAATATGACCAACTGTACTTGAAAGTAGAGGCATGGCACAATAAATCATGCTAAAGCTGTGTATGAAATTTGAAACCAATCCCTTCAGAGATGCCATGAAATCTGTTAAGATTGTTTGTACCAGACTGACCAATCTATCAACACTGACCTCTATACTATCGCACTAAGGATCATGGGAAATATTTCAATGATATTCAATACCCCAATTCAGGAAAATTACCCACAATCCTTAGCGCGATAGTATAGAGGTCAGTGTTGATAGATGGTGATAGATTGCTGGACTGACAACTTGATTGTAGTATAGCCACTTTCTTACAAGTTGGGATATAACAAAGTTAAATTGGAAGCTGATACCTTAACTTTCACAATAATGCCTTGCATAATAACATTAATAAGGGGTTGCACTTAGTCATGTAAAGGATACCACCACTCGACCATTCAGATACAGGAAGTGGATGCATGGCTAACCTAGAAAGAGAGGCACACTACAGCTCATTCTAATAAAGCAGTGTACCAAATTTAAAACTAATACCTAAAATAAAACCAAAGAAATCTGTTACACGACATATTGAAAAACAGGAAGTAGATGCGAGATTGACCTGGAAAGAGGAGGCACAATACAACTCATCATGCTGAAGCTGTGTACCAAATTTGAAATCAATGCCTTCAGTAGAAGCCGAGAAATCTGTTACGAAAGTTTTTAACAGATGAACAAAAGGATGGAAGTAAAGACAAGATAATTGCAATATAGCCCCCCTCTCTTACAAGTGGGGGTATAATATTTAGTTAACATGAAGTATATGTTATAAAATGCTCCTAAAACATCTACTTTCTGTGATATAATGGTCAGCACCATATTGGACTATAGAATAGAGCAACAAATGTATGTCAAATACTGTAAAGCGGATTATTTCCACGGTGGTCTAATTTTAGCCTATTTCCGTCGGTGGAAGGCAATTGGATAATAAATCCAGCAAAAAATTTCCATCTAATGCAAATCACATACAAACACATTCACAAACCCACAATTTTTTTTAACATATGACACAAATATTGCTAAAATTTACCCTCACAAAAATAACCAGCTATGCCATATCAGACTTCTGTGTAATGTAGTTACTGAGAGAACTGACATTTATAACAAGAACCAAGCAAATCAAGAATATGTCCAAAAGACATAATGCCCAATCTGGCAAAATTTGGGACAGACAGACAGATGGACAAAGGGATGGATGGACCACTTTATGCCCCAAACTTTTATAGATGGGGCTTGAAAAGAGATTGTTATATACATATGTTTATCTTTTTTATTGAATTATAAGTTCATTTAATTCCTGGCTTTGTCATATCAGCTGTTTCTGTCTAGCACCTTGAGCAACCCAAGTTATTCAAAGACCACTTAGAAAAGCTCGGTCTGTTTGCCTGTTCCACCTTTGGAGGTAATCTCTGTAGAAGTTGGCTTATTGTTATCAACTTTCAGTATGGTTGTGACTTTCTAGTTGAAGATTTTTTTGCCATCTTTAACTTGGTCTGTATGTAGAAAAAAGTTTGTTTTTTAAATGCATATAAATATTAAGCTAGAACTGAAATTTTCCACATAGGAATTAGAAAGAGTATTCAATTTAGTTATTAGAGCATTATAGCTATAAATCGGATGAAAACATCACATCCAAAATATATTGAATCTTTGTATATACATTTATGTGTGGGCTGTGTTGCTAACATCTATTCCACATCTCATTATTTTCTATATACTGTGGATTCATTTATTTTCGTGGGTATTAATTTTCGTGGTTTGATGAAAAAGGATCAGTTCGTGGATTCTTAAATTCGTGGTTTTGAAGACTTTAGACTACGGATCAATTTAAAATTTTCTTTTCGTGGGTAAAGGTCACCCACGAAAATTGATGCCCCACGAATAATAATGAAACCACAGTATAAGAATTTATAGTTTCCCTATCGCAATACCCTTAGTTTAGTATGTGGTTTGTTGTCTGCTGTTTGGAAATATTTCTGATGAACATCTGAGGACGCTAACACATTATGGACCAGACTGTTATTCTTGCGGTATATATCATAGAGGAGATCCACTCTGCTTTTTAACAGTTGAACATAAGATTCCTAGTAGGTCTTATGTCATTTATTCTTTTTTTCACAATCTTATTTCAACATATGACATGGATGTTTTTCTCATGCCATATATATGTGGTAACTTCAACTTATTGTTTCATTACTGTCATGATACATGTATATCAGCATACAAAGTTTCACAATATTCTCCCTATTAGGTATGACAGATGCATAGATGTGGACATATATCCATGAGTCTTAATCTCTTTAATTTTTTTTTTCAGTGTTTGATCATAGACTATTAATTCACATATTTTATATTGGAGCTCTGATAGAAACATACTGAAGGACTACTGTATAGCAATTTTTTCTTTCACAGCCACTTTATTTCGTGGCTTTTTATTTTCGCCAATTGTTGTAAAAATAGTATTTTGACTATGAAAATGAGTTAATTGGTGATCATTCATTTTAGCGAATTTCTGTTTGCCACGAATTACGCATAAATAAATCATTCGGGAAAATAAGTTGGTTTACAGTAATTAACAAAATTGGCTAATCATTAATCATACTGACCTTTGGTGTCCGTTTATCTCCCACTGGCATTTTATCTGACCATAGGCACAACATTGAATCTTCACCTCCTGTTACAAGCATATTGTTCTAAAATCAGAAAAGAGCCATTACCATGCATGTCTTACTATTATTCTGTCAAATACATGTTACATCCTTTCATTTTAATCTTAGTTAGGCCATAATAAAATAATTTCTCCAACTGTTGTGCAACATTATCTAGATTTTGGGAGATGAGACTATTTTGTGTATCACACTCCTCACGATGTGATATTTAATTTCAAGAAATTTGATTGGCTGTCCACACGAGATAGCACAGTTAGATATGCATTTTGTGGAAAGCATGCTAAATTTTGTTTGAACACCTGTTGATCTCTCTTGAATAAAAAGATAAAACAAAATATATCCAAAAATGTATATTTAAGATTTATAATAAAAAGGCGGAATTTTTTTATTTGACCATTTTTTTCACATGTTCGCTAATCAATACATATAGGAATGTTTTCCTATGAGTTATAATTAAATAAAGAATTTTAGGCCTATACTTTCACGTTATACAGGTAGAGAAAAAGGTTTCACAACTACAATATTAGATAACATTAATTTTATTGAGGCTGCTGTAAAAATCAGGGCAGCAGGGGATGAGCATCTAAATTTTTTTTAATATTGGCCTTACTTCATATACCCTGTTTGATATTTTTGGTTTAGCATTGTTGATTAATATTTTAATTTTAAGATTTTCAAAATAATTTTTAAGATCAAAATGCATTGAAAGTCTATGTAAAGCTGCATGGACCAAAAATGCTATGTATTGTCCAGCATTGAATAGCTGTAAGTATCAATAAAACAATTGACAACAGGGTACAGTATCTTGCGGTCGTATGCAATCAGAAAAACTCTTTTCTCTGATTGTTGAAGAATTCTGTTCAAGATGTTTATCGTTATTTCAAGTAGTTTTATAAGCCATTAGTTTTTTGCTATTACATGGACAACATGATTTGTCTGCCCCTGAATAGTGTTACAAGAAAAGCCTGTTTTGTACTTACGCTCCATTTACAGCACCTTACTGTAGATCTATGGCCGCCAGACAATGTCTGTAAGACCGTGGGCTTCTTTTCTACCACATCTAATACTTTTAAGGTACCACTATATTAGAAAAAAAATCTTGTCAAAAATTGAAACAAAATTAAATTTTGGCCTGTTTAATATTTGTGTATGTTTTTTTTTTATCAACAATTAAATTCTAATGTATCTTAAAAGTTGTTTTAATTGGAATCATGTTTTAATCTTAAACTTAATACAGATAAAAACATGAAAAAATAATCCCTGCTGAGCTGGAGACCAATTTAACAAAGAGAGAGCTGGATATACAATTATATGACAGTCTGAGTCAAGAACAATATGTGTCTGTTCTACCAATCACTATGGAAAAGTTTCAGAAATTCTCTTTTATAACCTGGACATTATTAAAAACAGGTCTGAAAATATTCATCTATAACAACAAACCTATGAGTTCCTGCTAAGACTTGTAGGCTTTCATTCACAACAAAACCATCTACAAGGTACTCTATTCCATCATCTCCCTAAAATAGAAATATCATACATGTATGTTACATGTACAAATTAAAATTTAAACTAAAAAACTTTTTAAAAAGGCATTTCAGACATACTGTAATTGACATTCAAATAACTATTTCCTGAAAAACATCAGGGCTGCTAACAAATGACATCCACTCAGAGTTCAATATGAATAAACGAAAGTCTGACGGCACTGCAAGGAGAGATGAACTTAGTCATTATCATATTGACTGTGTAACAATGTATTAATTATGATTTTTTTGTGTATATTTTCTGCTTTACAGCTAAGACAGATAAAGTTTGTTCTCAAAAATGAAATCTACCCTTGTTTTCCTAAAAAATGTAAGTTCAAAACTCCCACAAATTTTTTATATAGGATAAACATTTCCTGGTAATATTCACAACTAAATACATGTATAGTGTACCAACATACTAAGTTTCAATGAATTTTGGTTGAGTTATGTTGCAGAGGAGTTGAGCAGAAAAAAATGTAACTAACAGACAATATGCCCCTCCCACCAGAATGGGAAATGCATAGCTTTACTTGAGCAGCTAAAGAGTACCAATCTATGCTTGAGAAAAAGATATATTCAAATTCTAAAAATGTTACTCTCATACAATAATAACAAGCTAGGGGATAAAAAGCTATAAGGACAGTCACCAGTCATATATTTTGATATGTCCAAAGAGACTCCTTTATGTTTGTTTTTAGATCATAAAGTAACCCAATACAAATAGTAATTACTTGAAGTCAACTTGATCCTTTTTATTCTAAATAGCATCATCCAAAAATAACATCATGATAAATAGAAAGATGAAATTTAAGACAAAGCAATTCATTTTAAAAACCCTGTACATAAAATAAGGGGATTTATTTTGGAAATTTGGAAATTGATCCTAAACCTCTAATAAAATGAACTTAATTTATATATTGAACCTTATTAAATCAAATCTTTGGCATTTTAATTTTATTCAATTTATCAAAACAAGTTGTCATTATCAAGTTAAAATCCATATCTGAATGTCCGTAAATAAACATCAAACAGTAAGTAGGTACTCTATCAAATCCATATCTGGTTACGGTTACGATAAAATTGTTTCGGAGTTACTTGTGGTTCTGGTATCAAATGAGGCGGCTCCATCAGGATTAGACACAACCTGCGCCCTGAGGGCTTCCAATAGGGCTACTATTAAGCCCTTCTTGGTTATGAACAACAAACATTGAAATTCTTGTGACTTCAGATAAAGTATGCCTTAAAATTTTTAGAATTAACCTTGCAACCTGAATGGGATACCCCGCTGGAGCCCCAATGACTTCTCTAAGGACTCTGTAATTAAAATGATTTATTTTTATACTTTATGTCCGATATTTGATTAAAGCTTTTACATAGATTTAAAAATCAGGACTCTCGATCTAATATTTGAAATTTCTGTACATAGCAACCTTAGTCCACAAAGGAAGAGAAAGATTTATTTGAATATTTACATACTAGCTAATTATCCCAGGCCTCCAAATGATGGCCTCATGCACGGATTTAGAGGAGGGTTAAAAGCATGTGCCCCCCCTAAAACTGGCGAAAATTTTGTTGTTTTTTTTTACATAAAATCCACATTTAAACATCTGACACAAAATTTTGTGCCTTGCTATGCTCGCCAAAAATAATTTTCACACCCCCATCTAAAATTCTGATATTTGCCCCTTAGTCTATTTAATACAATGAATGTTTTGTTCAAAAGACGCATGCATATTTAAGGTTGCAATATACATGCGATGAACAGACAGGACCAAACAGAGGCTAAAAATTTGTTAATGTTGCCACCTAATCTTAAAATATAGGCAACAATTGATTGTTTTATTGATGTCAAATTAAGAACTTTTAATAAGTAACAACTTTTAGAAAACTAATGTACATCACAAAGACTCTTAACAGTATGCACATATGTTAGTTTCAATTCAAGCATAAGTAAATATAAAGCATATATAACATACACTGTCTTTTGAATTACCCAAAACGTATTACATTAAATGTTAATTTGAATCTAACATATATTCATAACTTTGATGTCTGGTCAAGATTTAAACAAATAAAAGGTCTGAAGTAGACAAAATCTCCAAAACACTTTCAATAGCTTTTCCTTCAAACAGAGACGCATGATTTGAATGTTTGTTACAAAACCCAATCATAAAAACACTTCTTAATTTGAATTCCCTTGTAATTGTTAAGAATTTAAAAGTTAACAAAACACTTGAACTGAGTTATTAAACTTTGATTTGAAACATAAACAAATATCAAATTGTCAAGGGAAGGTAAAGTTGACATTTCTATTCATTAGATTAAAAGTATGGGATTGAGTAAGGTATTGGATTTAAATTGAGAAATAAAAGCCACGGATAACAAAATTATTCTCAAGGTGAAAGACTTAACTGGGGTCAATAGATATATGTTACAAATTAAATCAAAAGTTTCCAATAACCCAGTTACTTTTGAATCTTCTGTGAAGAACAATTCCAGGGTTTCTGTAGAAATTAAAAAAAAAAAATTAAGATAGAATAGATTTTTTATTAAATTTAAAAACTTTCAAAATTCATTAATCATTAATTTACAAAAGAAATATTAAAAATTGAAAAAAAATATATGATTTGCCTAATTTCATACATGTCAATAGTTCAGATTTTCATAGAAATTAAATAACAATGAAAAGCTTAAAACAGTTATCAGAAAAACTTGTCTTTTATGGAGAGAAGCAGAGATACCAACATGAGCAATGGGGCATCCAAAGACAAAAGTCTGAAAGGGCAAAGACAAAACCAGTAAACAAGAATGAGAACAGCACAAAGAAGCAGGCAACACATATACGCAATCAACAACACAAACTAAAGCTGTAATGAGAGTGAACTGAGGTGTGCTGGAAGAGTAAGCAGTTCCTGCTTGCTATAGAACATCAAAATCATTGAGATTGTCAATTTTAATAAATGCACAAAGTTTAATGAAAATCAAACTTGAAATTGATGAGAAACCAACTTTAAAACTTCAAAGTGAAAATAAGTGGTACATGTACATTTTAAAAATCTCACATGCAAATACCTCTTCATTTCATTTTATGAAGTAAAGTTTTGATGAGAAGCAAATTTTGAAAATTAAAAAAAAATTAACAGCATTCAGAGAAAAAAAAACATGAAGACATGAAGTTCTTTCCATTTTAAAACTTGTGAGAACATGTTTTATAAGAACTATTGAAGCTGTTTGCAAAAATGTGATTAATTTTGTTTTGAAGAAATATGAATAATCAACAAGAGTTAACACTAAAGTATGTCTTGCCTGCCGGCACCATCAGAAACAATTATTCTTTCTTACTTCCACTATATTTTGAATTTACATTGATTTTCAGTTTCTGAGATCAAAAGATGTTTATAGAACCTAAACATTGCAAAAATATGCAATAAAAATAATCAAAGTAACTCAACCGGAAAATCAAGGTCAAGGTCAAAAGATGAGGACGTAACTGTGCTAAGCCACTACTGGGACATATGCATCCCAAGTTTCATCAACCTAGGACTTATAGTTCTTGAGATATGGAGGTGCTCGCAAAACTTTTCCATTGCTACTATATGTATTGAAAATTGTCAAAGTCACTCAACCAAAAAATCAAGGTCAAGGTCAAAAGATGGGGATGCAAGTGTGCTGAGCTACTACTGGGGCATACCCATACCAAGTTTCATCAGCCTAGGACCTATAGTTCTTGAGATATGGAGTTGCTCGCAAAACTTTTCGATTGCTATTATATGTATTGAAAATTGTCAAAGTCACTCAACCGAAAAATCAAGGTCAAGGTCAAAAGATGGGGATGCAACTGTGCTAAGCTACTACTGGGGCATATGCATACCAAGTTTCATCAATCTAGGACTTATAGTTCTTGAGATATGGAGGTGCTCGCAAAACTTTTCCATTGCTATTATATGTATTGAAAATTGTCAAAGTCACTCAACCGGAAAATCAAGGTCAAGGTCAAAAGATGGAAATGCAACTGGGCTAAGCTACTACTGGGGCATATGCATACCAAGTTTCATCAGCCTAGGACCTATAGTTCTTAAGATATGGAGGTGCTCATAAAACTTTTCCAAAAAGTTAACGCCGCCGCCGCCGCCGGTAAAGTAACACCTATGTCCCGCTCTGCTTCCCAGGCGAGACAAAAACTTCATTTTCAAGGCAAAGTAAATTTCATTTCATTTCATCAGAACTAAATCTCAAGGCAAAAAGATTTCCAAGTCACCAAATCAAAAGACACAGTTACTTTTGAACCTTTTAAAAATTAGGGACAAATCTTAATGTTTCTGTAAAAGAAACGATGGAAAAATAATTCAAAAAGATACATAGATAAATTCTGCATTGGGTGATAGTGGTTTTTTTTTGGAAAATGGGCAGATGAGACTAATAATCTAGGCCTGAGGCAATAAGTTTGCACAACATTAAGTTTTTTCATTTATGAATTAAGAATCTCAAAATAACTCTCCTCAGTATCCATTAATGGGGTAAGTAAGATACAATTAGTTCATGTACAGAATTTATTTTCTCCATTTAGATGTCCATGTAAAGCTAGCCATTGTGTTATACTACGAGCAAGTGAGTGAGTTGGTGTTTTATGCCCTTGCAACGCTATGTAGGTTATTTAAAGGCAATGAACATGAAAAGAATGATAAAATGAACATGAAATGATGATGATACTTAATGAAATATGGGTGGGGAACAAAGGAAACTTCAGATTTTGAAGAACCACAGGAAAAGGAGAGAGTTGGGTAGGGTAAGAAAATTTTGCCTATGTGGTTCACTACTTTGCGGCCCAGAAAAGGATCTTTTAAGTGCATGAAGCATGGCACTCTCCACACATGTTGGCCCTCTATGGTTAGCGGTCAGGATCTCCGCATTAAAGCCTGACAACCCCGGCAATCATTATGACAGGGCTACCCCATTATACCACCTAAAGCACACATCCCAGTCGCTTTGTGGGCTAAGCAGCCTGACCCGATGTCAGGTTTCTTAGCCCTCTTTAGTGAACTTTTACCGACAAGCTTAGCGCTGCTGAGGGCTTATTCAGCTCCCAGTCACATGACTGTTGTACTAAGACAATTATCTGAGAATCTCTGGAATCTATAAGGCTACATCTATCATACTTTAAAAGATTCTTACATATTTCATTAGAGTCAATTGGATTTCACTTGTATGTGAATTTGTACAAATCAAAAGAGGGGGTATTTTCATATTCCCTCAAATGAAATGCACCCAGGTCTATGAGCAAAATTAATAATGATCCAATAACAAGTGTGGCCACTAAAAGTATGTCTCGCCTGCCGGCACCATCACTAAAATCAACTACCTAAGCTTTCATTTCTTGATATAAACAAAAAAAGTGTATGTATACCTAATAACAGATGCCTAGTTATTATACTACTCAAGCAATCCATTGTCCACACAAGAATTACAAATAATTTTCTGTCTGAAAAAAAGACCTAAGTTCACAGAGTCACTGGAGCGTGAAAATGGGGTCATGGTCACATGGCATGGTGACAGTTGCATTGTCCATAACCGCAACTGTCTGTTTACCCAATATCAGATGCCTAGCTATTATAACTTTCCAGCAATTCATCATCCACAAAAGTCTTACAAAAAAGTTTTTCAGCCTGAAAAAGACCTAAGTTCACAGAGTCACTAGAGCGTGAAAATGGGGTCAGGGTCACGCAGCATGGTAACAGTTGCGTAGACCATAACCTAAACTGTCTGTATACCTAATATCAGATGCCTAGCTAATATACTTTTCCAGCAATTCATCGTCCACAAAAGTCTTACAAAAAAGTTTAAGGCATGAAAAAGACCTAAGTTCACAAAGTCATTGGAGCGTGAAAATGGGTTCAGGGTCACATGGCATGGTGACAGTTGCGTAGACCATAACCTGAACTGTCTGTATACCAAATATCAGATGCCTAGCTAATATACTTTTTCAGCAATTCATCGTCCACAAAAGTCTTAGAAAAAAGTTTACGGCCTGAAAAAAGACCTAAGTTCACAGAGTCACTGGAGCGTGAAAATGGGGTCAGGGTTACACGACATGGTGGCAGTTGCGTAGACCATAACCTGAACTGTCTGTATACCAAATATCACATGCCTAGCTAATATACTTTTCCAGCAATTCATCGTCCACAAAAGTCTTACAAAAAAGTTTACGGCCTGAAAAAAGACCTAAGTTCACAGAGTCACTGGAGCGTGAAAATGGGGTCAGGGTTACACGACATGGTGACAGTTGCGTAGACCATAACCTGAACTGTCTGTATACCAAATATCAGATGCCTAGCTAATATACTTTTCCAGCAATTCATCGTCCACAAAAGTCTTACAAAAAAGTTTACGGCCTGAAAAAAGACCTAAGTTCACAGAGTCACTGGAGCGTGAAAATGGGGTCAGGGTCACACGGCATGGTGACAGTTGCGTAGACCATAACCTGAACTGTCTGTATACCAAATATCAGATGCCTAGCTATTATACTTTTCAAGCAATTCATTGTCCACAAAAGTATTACAAAAAAGTTTACGCCGCCGCCGTCGCCGTCGCCGTCGCCGGAAAGTAATACCTATGTCTCGCCTTCCGCGACTATTCGTCGCAGGCGAGACAAAAATTAAATTTATATATATGGTGTTAAATTTATGGTTCAATACTCACTACAACAAATTTTCTATAACTTTTACTTAACATGCTTAAGGACGCTTGAACTGAATTTATTGTTCTGAAAATGTGCCAATTTTTTCAACTTCAAAAATTAAATAAATAGGTAAAAATGAATGGAGGTTCTTCATCATCTTAGTCAACATTTACTCAATATATTTCACAAGTGTTTACAAGTCCTCAAATACATAGTAGGGTTTATCAATAAAGTTTTGTTAGGCCAAAACAATATACAATACTGAATGTGTTATGCAATCCCAAAGTTTTGAAAACTTAGCATATTTTTTTTTTTAAATTCCAAATCACAGGGTTTTACCAGCTATGGTTACAGCTGGAAATCTAAAGACCATAAATATTAATGATTTTTAATCAAGAAATAGGACAATGAAAGACAAGAACATAATTCCTGAGTCCACTGCCCAGCAGTAAATATTCTAAGCCTGCTCACTTAAAGGGACACAACTCCCACAAAGATAGTCATATGGTACTCAAAATTAAACTTGTCCAAGGTTATATACACAATTATCGGCAATTTGCGGCATTTTCCTTTGATGTTTGCTGGTTGAGAAAACTTGTATCACATACTGGCTGTGATACAAAAAATAACAGGTCACTTCTAAGGAGGCGTGTGACGTTGCTATGCATTAACGTCGCGCGTATATGTTCTTTCGCGTCAATTTATGAATGGAAATATTGGAACGTCATTCATAAAATTGCCGCATCACCGCCTACGCTAAAATGAATTCTTCGTAAAATGAAATTATTAGAAAATAAGAAGTTGGTCATGAATAAATCGGTATTGCCGATAAAAGAAATATAAGACATTTTGTTTTTGAGATGGATTTTATCACGGCTTTACGTATCAGGCTCGCCCTACCGGGATCGACTGATACTTGCCATGATAAAATCCTACTCAAAAAACAAAATGCCTTATATTCCTTATTTAGTATAAATTTCACAAACATCTGTTGAGAATGGTAGGCAAGAGAGTGCTTACTAGAATGTAATGGATAGGTCCTCATTTTCATGGTAAAAGGGAGACAACTTCTACAAAAATAGTCGTACGGTACAAAAACTCAAACTTGTCAAAGCTATTAGTGATAAAACGTTATGTATAAATTTTACAACCATCCATTGAGAATTGTAGGAATCAGAGCACTAACAAATGTGTATGGGATACAAGGACCTAATTTATATGGTCAAACGGCGACAACTTCCATTAAAATAATCGCATGGTACGGAAATTCGAACTTGTCAAAGTTATTAGTGATTTTTAAAACATTATGTCTAAATTCACAAACATCAGTTGAGAATTGTAGGCACGGAACACTTACAGAATTTTAATGAATACATACTTGGACCTAATTATCAAGGTAAAAGGGGGACAACTTCAACAAAAATAGTCACACAGTACCCAAATTTGAACTTGTAAAAGCTATTAGTGATACTGTGGTTTCATTATTATTCATGGGGTATCAATTTTCGTGGTTTTCATTGGTTGATTTGATCCACGAAATTTGCTTCCCCATGAAAAGGAAATATTACATTGATCTGTATGTTGCAGACTTCAGAACCATGAATTTAAGAATCCACGAAAGTATGCTTTTCCATCAGACCATGAAAATTGATACCCACGAAAATAAATGAATCCACAGTATATACATTTTGTATTAATTTCACAAACATCCTATTAGAATTGTAGGCCTGAGAGCGCTTACTATAGTGTGACAGACACACAGATGGGGACAAAAAAGCAAGAAAATTTAATTACTTTAAGAAGATTCAATGAAATATTGTATATGGCCTAAGCTTGTTTAAATAATTTATGATGCAAGTTCTATTACACTATCTTAACTGAAGTACATCCACTTCTAATCAAATTGCTCATCAAATAAAAACATAGGTATCTTGAACTGAAGGTTCACAGGGACTTTATAAGGACAAAAACTTGAAGTTTAAATTTTTCAAAAACAGAACACTACAAGGTATATTACTTGACCGAATTTATGACTATTATTTTCCGATACAATTAACTCAGATGCCAAAGTATTTAAATTTCATTCAAGACAAAGAAAAAACTGCCAATCAAAACTAATTCAATCATTCAACCAAATTCAATCATATAATTATTTCCCCAAGGTCTAATCATGATGTTTTAATTCTAATTCTCAACAAAAATTTTGTAACTTTTTGTTCTCTTCTGCCGCAATTCAAGAGCTTAGCAACTAAGTAGTCAATAGTAAATAAAATGCAGTTAATTTTTGCTGTTTATGTGAATAAATTACTATAATTATTTTTAAGTTTTTATATAGGCTAATTAAAAAGACCGTAATCTTCAAATCTAATGTTTAAATGGCTGTCAATGTTTGGGTAACGTTTCAAAGGAGGACAATAAAACGGCAAAAGAAAAATGTCAAATGTCACTTCTGAAGGAGTGTGACAGAATTGACAGATGTAATTTACTGGTAATTGTATACCAAAAAAAAACATTTAGTGCTTATGCACTGGAAAAGCTAATTAAAATGATTTTTTTTGTATCACAATGAAACATGTTGAAACTAAATCCTGAACTAATCTAAAACCAGTCTAAACTTACTTGTTTTGTGTCCCTTTTTTCCATTTTATACATTTGCAACCCCTATAAACTAAACTCTTGTTTATACAGATACATTTTTCAGTCCTGAAAGATTTGGTTTAGAAAGGCTTACTACTTATTATTTTATATATTTGTATATTTGCATATTTTAATTCAACTTTGAAATAAAAGCATCTAAAAAGTCTATAGATAGCTTTATAGAAGAAACTGGCAGCAGATATAGTAATTTATCAGTAATTAGGCACCAAAAAACAATATATGCATTACAAATATTTGATGGATCCTTATAGAAATTACAAAAAAAGCGAAATGACAGGGGATGGGTGAAAAAGTTGGAAGATTTTGGGTTGGGTTGGGGGGGGGGGGGGGGGAGATCACATGTATGTACCTATAGTACATATGCACTCATAGATGAATTGAATACACAAAATGTTTAGTACTTAATTCATTTCTTGATTCAAAACTAGAAATATGAGCAAGCCAGTCACTGCTTTGTTTTGGACTTTATATTGAGAATTATCTCTACTAAATGATATGTTAGAAAAATGAAATATCGTTATGTATAACTTTACCTGATCCTCATTTAACAGTATATTAATTTCAATAAAGCAGCTTAGAAGGTTTTTTTCTCTCTCACCTTATATATGGACAAAGAGACAAACTGACAGGATGACAGTATTGACTTCTAATTGCAGTAATTCCCCTGATGAGAGACCACTACTTTTTGAGACCACCCTTTCTCAAAGGAAACATTTCTCTTGCATTAATTTACACATTTGTGAACAAAACATTTGGGAGACCACCCCTGAAACTGACCAAAGACCACTTTTTTTATACAAAAATAATCTTTTTACCCCTCTTGAAAGATCACTTTTTTAATTATATATTTTTAAACACTACATGTACCTCCAAATTATTGTGTGGGAGTATCATTATGATAGACAAATAATTAATAAATAAATCATGTTCCCTTTCACAAAATATTTATGTATAAAATTCATAATAAAATGATTATTTATTAATCACAAAAAGCTCTTAAATGAATTTTGAGAATTATGAACTATTTGAAAAGAAAGACTGAATTAATATACTGAGTTGTTAAAAATCATCAGTTCTTGCATAAAAACTTATGCCATTATCTGAGAATTGAAATACGAAGTATAGAACCAAGTCTTATATAGCAATCAAACTGTGTATTTAAAGAGATATAACCCCTAGTATGATTCTTTTCTAAACATGCATGCATATAGTGCATTAACATTATTCAATTATTTCATGTCAATTCATATCTCCATTTGATATACTTTTTCTATCATAGTAAGTGTAATTAAACTGTGGTCAACATTTTCTATTGCACAGCACTAACAATTTATATTACCGGTACATTATAATTTTTTTAATAAATGCATATAAAAAATTTACAATTGTCCTTTATTCAAAGGAGCATAACTGCTTTAAAATATATTAAAAACAATTCACATGCTGTCTATTTTTGCTAAAGTGGAATTGCCCTCAAGCCTAAAGTGGCATCATATTACTTGCACAATTCTCTATTCCAGTTTTATGTCATGTATTGAAAAGGTAGGTATACATATGCATGACACAAAGTCATATGATAAAACATTAAAATAAAACAAAGCAAAGTAACCATTTTTATAACAATATAGGTATTTAATCAATCAATTACAATGCTCATTTTGTAACCCAGTATGGTAAATAGACAGGAATGGTCATTTCAAAATTTAAAGTGCTAATCCATGCAGCACTTGTTTGTAAGCAGGAATGGACTTTAACCATTCTTTTGTAAGTAGTCATTCATGCAGAAAATATAGGTAACAGCCAGCATCCAAAGCAATTATTGTGCTTTCTTCACTAAGTGCACCTACCATACCAATACCAATATCTTTATTCCAATTAAATGTCCCTCAAGGGGCAATGACCAAAATTGACATATATGATTTGGAACAATAACAAAACATTTTTACAGTCATGACAGTGTAAACAGAATATACCAATATGGTTGATGTGGCACTTGTCTGTAAGTGCGAATGGACTTGAAATATTTTTCTGTAAGTGGTCATCCATACAAAAAATAAATGTCACCATTAAGCCAGCATCGTGCATTGTCACTAGGATTACTAGGTGCACCTACCATACCAATATGGTGGATGTGGCACTTGTCAGTAAGCAGGAATGGACTATAACCCTTTTTCTGTAAGTTGTCATCCATGCAGAAAATAAAGGTCACAGTCAGCATCCAAAGCATGCATTGTGCTTAGCATTACTACCATATCCATACCAATATGGTTGATGATAGCTGGATCAACTTTATCCATTCTTCGGTAAGTGGTCATCCATGGAGAAAATATAGGTCACAGCTAGCGTCAGAAGCATGCATTAATTGTGTTGTATCAGATAAAATCACTAGGTGCATTTACCATACCAATATGTGGCAGGTACTTGTCAGCAAGTAGGCTTGGACCTTAACCATTCTTCTTTAGTGGATGCAAATGCCAACACTGAAGCCAGAGCTCAGGGTAACACATATGCCCCCTCACTTTCATGAAGTTAGCTAAAATTCAGAGGACAACAGCAGCCATAATTTGACGTGCAACTCGTCTTATGTCTAAACATTAAATTTTATAATATTGGAAGATTCTATTACTGAAATGAAAGACAATCGGAAGAGCGAGATGTAATGTATGCAGCGCCCACAGACAGTAACAGTTGTCTTTAGTTCTTAATAAAATGTGCTTAACTGTCCTCCAAGCCAGCTGATCCCAACACCAGTGTTGTATTTTGTAAATATTTGTGTTCGTTTAAGGTTATAAGAATATATTTAATCTTATTCACCAGATGTTATAAAATAGATTGTTTTATATATGATGCATTTACAACACTAACCTGTAATGTGTCTTTCAAATCAGTAATGTTAAGAATGTCTTTTTCCTACAAATGTATAGTAAAACAAACTCTTATAAAAATGAATAAATTTCTATCAGATTTAAAACCAAACTTGAACAAAATACATTCATGAAAGTTGTATGTTGTATGCAATCATTTAGTAAACAGGAGGTACTGTGGTTTCATTAATATTCATGGGGTATCAATTTTCGTGGTTTTCGTGGGTGGCCTTTATCCACGAAATTTGATATCCAACAAAAAGGAAATTTAACATTGATCTGTATGCTGGAGTTATCAAAACCACGAAATTATGATTCCACGAATTGGTACTTTTTCATCAAACCACGAAAATTGGTACCCACGAAAATAAATGAATCCACAGTAAATGAGTTATGGGCATAATGGCTTAACATCATATAGTACTATATAAAGAAGGTACATTCCAAATATTTAGAAGCTGAGGCATGTATTTGTCAGGAAAACTGCAACAGAAGTTTTGCATGTATATTTGTTGTCTATAAAATCTTCAGAAATTGGTAAACAGGAAGTAGCAATGTTTCAGACATAAAATCGCTTTACACCTTAGGATGAAGCTACATGCAAAATATCAAGATGCTGTGACATGTAGAAAAATATGACAAATTTTTTTGTGACCCCACAGATAGTGTCAAAGAAACCCTTTTCAACACATTTCAGGTGACATAAGAAAACTGATCACCTGAAAGGGCCCTAGCTGTGTGCAAATGTTTTAATTCTCTTAACATATTTCAAAAGTTAAAATTGGATTCTACAAGTACTCTTCATATCTGGGTAAAATTGAGAGTTTTTACAAGTCATGACTGGTTAATAAAATTTTGAGGATGTTTTATATGTCTTAATCCTCATTTCTTAATTCCTAAAGGAGTATGTTCAGAAAGTACTGAAATTGGCCCCATATTTTTACCAAATTTTCAATTTGTACTATCTCAACGGATTTGATGTAAATCAGTCATTAGATAACTCAACTTTACATATTCAATCAATTTCACATGTTGACGTGATGTGCTTGATATTATGACATCATAAACTCCCTGAAAACTCAGAAAATATCAATATTTACTTCATTTTTATGGATTAGTAAGTGGTTTGTCTTCAAATTAGTATAGAGCACATTCATTGACAACTTCAATTCTTTCCCTATCTATTTGTCAAGCAAAAATATGCATGTCTTCACAAAATTGTATTTGTTGATGTGTGTGCTCTATGTTAAATTAAGAGATTTCTCACCGAAAATGTCCTAAATTGTCAAAAATCTAAATATTTCATGAAATCATATGATTTTTAGCCTGATTTTCTCCTATCTGTTGAACATTTCATAGCTAGTTTTTTGCATTCCTTAAAAATACAAGATTTCAAAACATATTTCCCTTTAATTTTAAGACATTTACTCCAAGTTGAAATTTTGGGCCGATTTTGGCTAATACTGAACCTACTCCTTTGAAGATGTTTTACAAGCTTTTTAATAGGGTATACAAAGCAGTTTAAATTTTAGTCAGACAAATTATTTAAAGAAATAAAGTTTTTTCCCTAATTTAAATATGAAATGCTGAAACCTCACTATGCTCAATGGATATTTACCTGAAATACTGGGGTTTCATTTTAAAAGATTTTTTTATGTCTGCAAACACTTTTATTTCAGCTTTAGAATTGCTTACAAAAGTAAACTCTACTTGGCATTTTATATAGACCATTGGCAAATTGCAGAACAGCGAGCAGCACTTACTGGCCTCATTGAAGGCTGCTGGTGGTTGTCAATTGTGTTTTTTCTAAATTGCTGCTTGTTATGTGAGCTTTGTCGTCTACACTAATTTCAAATCTCATTATTTTCCTTTACCTGAGAAAACCCTGGTCCCATTTTTTAAGATTTTTTTTGATTTGGCAAAACAATTTTGTTTCAGCCATAGAATTGGGTTTCTCCTTGCCTATCAAAGTAACCTCTAGTTTAACATCATGATTGACATACCTTTTGTGTGTCCCATAGGTGAAATGTGTCGATGTGTGTCACACAATACAAGTTGTCTCCATGCCAACCAATTCTGTTCTAAAAAACAAATTATAGTCCAAAATATATTTTTTGTATCAAGTCAAACAAAGCTATTTCAAATCATAAACAAATACTTAATGATAATTAAAATATTTGTAATAAGGACAAAGACACTGAGGCAAAAATAAGTATGTGTGTTTCTTGTTTCATGCCCCCAATAATAGGGTCAGTAGGTAGGCATTATAATTTTTTTATTCTCATGTTTTACCTTGAGTAAATAGGGAGTAAATTTCAAGTTAAAGGGTGCTTAAGCTAAATTGGCAATACAAAGTTTAGGATTGGCATGAAAATCAAGGGTAGGTAGGGAAACCAGAAACACATATATTATTTAATTGGCCTGACATGCCTGAAGCAAGTCAGACCATTGTATTTTTTCCATTTCTTAGTTCATCAATTTTATTTTTTGTTCATCAATTTTATTTTTAACCCTGGAAATATTTATATTAACACAGCTATATTTTACTTTTGGTAACATTGTTGTTACTGTCATTTACAATATTGTCCTTGTATCAACATAAATATTTGTAAACAATTATATCTTTTCATTAATGTGATCAAATTATCCCCCTTTACAAATATTTCAACAGTCTCAGTGCACTTTGAATCAACTTAAGAATATGAAACCTGATCATTATTTCAAAAATAAATTTCAAAAGTAAAACAAAGAGTGTGACCAAATTAACAAAATGGAAACCCCTACTTCATATTAAACTCTATGTTGAAAAAAACATGGGTCAAATTGTCTCCCCTGAGTGATAATTGATTTTTTTCAGGCACATCTCAATATGACACTTTCCTAATGTATTTTTTTCAGAATTAATCATGTAGTTTAGAAGGAGTTGCACTAACCAGATATGAAGACAGGTAGGAAAAGATGGGTTTTAATTGAGTTTAAGATATTATATACAGGGTTCCCACTATTTTTTGGACACAATATTCAAGGGTTTTTCCATGACTTTTCAAGGGTATTGAGGTCATTTTCAAGGATTAAAATTTCGGCAAAAATTTTAAAAATCCTATATTTTTCGGCCTTTTTTTATCAAATGGTCAACAAATCTGCATAATACAAAATTCCAGGGTTTTTCAAGGATATTTGATAAAATTCAAGGATTCTTCCAGGTTTTTGAGCATTGAAATGAAATTCAAGGACTTTTCCAGGTTTCCTTGAATTCAAGGATGGAGTGGGAACCCTGTATATAGCAAGCACAGCTTGTAGCCGGAGCTTTACAGCAAGTTCCAACGACAAACTTGCCTAATGCTAATAAAGAAAATTTCATGCTCCAGAAGTGCAATTTAGTTCACATTACTGCTAAAAATCTTAATAATACCTTTTTCTAAAAACATATTTTTTGTTTTTAAACATAGAAGAAATTTTAAAATATAAGTGGGACAAATATTTACCAGCAAAGTAATTTTGGGGGGTTTTCATTTATTTTTGTACATTGCATTTCAATTAAGTAAATATTGTCAACGTCATAATTCAAAATTTGGAGCGAAACATGACAAGCTCATAGTGGCCATTTTCAGAATAAGCCACAGAATTTACGGTATCATTTGCCAAAATTTCATTAATTTGGAGTATTTGAAAGAAATTTTTATGATTAAGTTTTTGTTCTTTCTTTTTCCTTTCAAATGAAGCATATTGAATAATGTTATGCTGTGCTCGCAGCTAGGCAATGCCAAAATAATATTACATAACATAAGAAATATACTCTCCAATGATGAAACTCACTACTGAAGATTCTGAGTTGAGTGTTAGTAATATGGCATCATCTTCTGTTGATTGGCTTATATCAAAGACACAGACCAGACCATCAGTAGAACCAGTGGACAGGGAATCAGGCTTGGATGGGTGGAAACAGACCTGAAAATAGATCAACAGACCACACCATCAGTAGAACCAGTAGACAGGGAATCAGGCTTGGATGGGTGGAAACAGACCTGAAAATAGAAACACAGACCAGACCATCAGTAGAATCAGTCGAAAAGAAATCAGGCTTCAATGGATGGAAACAGACCTAAAAATAGAAACACAGACCACACCATCAGTAGAACCAGTAGACAGGGAATCAGGCTTGGATGGGTGGAAACAGACCTGAAAATAGAAACACAGACCAGACCATCAGTAGAACCAGTCGACAGGAAATCAGGCTTTGAGGGATGGAAACGGACCTGAAAATATAAATGCAGATATGTGTTTCATGGCAAATTGGAATCCATGGCAATAAGGAATCTTTCTAGGGTAAATTGGATTAGGACAAATCAGAATTCCAATTTATCCTAGGAGAAATTGGAATTCCAATTTGCCCTGGGAAGATTCTGGATTGTCCTGGATTCCAATTTGCTCTTTTACATATACATGTATGTGTATAAGTACTGATATGTGGTTGTTACTTAATAAATGTACCCGAACTAATTTTACTTGAATGAAAATCCTCTACTTTGTTATGGTTAAATACTTATATGTGAGTCAATACCTTGATAATGAGGTCACAATATTTTCCCTCAAGATATAAACTTCAACACAAAGGTTAATCTTAGCGTGAAGAATTGGATTGACACAAATTAGAAATAATTGCCATTACAGCATCCGCCAAACACTGGTTACCTTTTGACAGGGTTGGCTTCAAATTCTTTAAAATGTAACTAACCATATAGAAATGACTGTAGAAATTCTAGGCTGGTCACTTGGTGAATGTGCATTCCTACCCTGGGCAGGACAAACAGAATACATAATATGGTTCCATTATTCATGGGGTATCAATTTTCGTGGTTTTCATGGGTGGGGTTCATCCATGAAATTTGGTTCCCCACAAAAAGGTAATTTAAAAATGCTTAGAAAGCTGTAAACTTTGGAACAATGAATTTAAGAACCAACGCACTGGTATTTTTTTTCAGACATCCACGAAAATTGATACCCTGTCCCACAAAAATAAATGAATTCACGGTACCTGTGTAACATCGTCTTGATGTGAATCACTGTAACATCCCAATAAACCATTACTTCTTCTGTCCCTGGATTTTAAAATGAAAGGATAATGTTCAAACAGTGTCAGGTTACCAGTACTGTAAATTGAAATAATAAAACATGTCTGGTTATACTAGTACAAGCAGGACTTACATAAAACCATTTTTATTGTATAGCCTATGATTATGCAAATCTTGCATATCGGCCAGGGCTTTTGCTGTAAAAATATTACCTGATTCCCTGAAAAGTAAATAATAAACAATAGATTTATCTGTATTGAAGAATATTATAACATTGTAATATACTAAACAATTAACACCATCATATATTTTTGTAACTATAAATTACATGTGTGCCATTTTTTTCCAATTTTCAATATGTTAAAAGCATGCATGACTCTCTACAACAAAATAATCCCCTAATCACCAGAATAAAAGATGGACATCATCTGACTTGCTATCCTGAGCAAATCCTGTACAAATCACTCTGTCATTGCAGCTGATATCAAAACTGGTAAAACATTGCTTCTCAAAATCAATGCAAAACTCTCTTCACCTTCCTTGAATAATTCTTTACTTACCAGAATAAAAGATGGAAATCGTCTGACTTGGTATCCTGAGCACATCCTGCACTTAATGCTCTGAGATTACAACTGAGAGCTATTCCATAAATGAATAGGTGGGGGTTGGAAGGTTATTAGTCTATACTTACCAGAATAAAAGATGGACATCGTCTGACTTGCTATCCTGAGCACATCCAGCACAAATCACTCTGTCATTGCAGCTGATATCAAAACTGGTAAAAACGTTGCTACCCTCTTCATAGCCTGCAAGAAGAAAGAGAATTCACTTGAGAAGGTTATTGTCAGAATAGGAAACCACTTAAATTTAATAACCATGAGAATATTTCATACAAATTTCATTCTAGAGATGCAAAATTCGATAAGGAAGTTTGCCTTCACTTCAAATTGAAAAGTAAGTACATGTATTTATCCTGTCATTTTCTTAATGGTTGATTGATAATCCCGATAAAATACAAACAATTGGCAGTGCGATGGGTGTGCTATAGCAAGAAGGAACTGCTTACTCTACCAGAGCACTTGAGTTCACTCTTGTTACAACTTGAGTTTGCATTGTTGATTTTTATGTTTTTTATGTTTTGTGTTTCTTTGTGAGTAGACAAATATGGGATTTCTCTCTCTCAAATGAGTGCAGATGTTGGTTTGTTGTTGAAATTTGTTTTGTCTTCCGTTACCAGATTTGACACACTGAGGAACACGATGGGTGTGCTATAGCAAGCAGGAACCACTTACTCTTCAGGAGCACCTGAGTTCACTCTTGTTATGACATGAGGTTGCGTTGTTGATTTTCTGTTTTGTGTTTCTTCGCGCTGTTTTTGTTCGTGTTAACTGGTTTTGTGGTTGCCCTTTCAGACTTTTGACACTTGAATGCCCCATTGGTGCCTCTTTGCTTCTCTCAATCATGTTTACATGTTTTGTTGTTGTTTTTTTAGATTTTGACACTTGAATGCCCATTGGTGCCTCTTTGCTTCTTATAGGGTCTTTAAAATTAGATCACGTTAATGAATTAAAATGGTGTGCAATACATAGACCTGAAACACAGAACAATTCCTTTAACTAGAATAAAAAGCTTCGCCGAGCGCAGCATGATACGACCGCAACATGTTGAACTCTGTACGTTTTAGGCCTAATATGGATAGTCTATTGTTCTGGACACATGCAGCCCATGGTGGACTGACAAAGGTTTTTGACACATGCTTCTCTGATTGACTTTCAACCCAGGGGGTAAAAAATAAAAATTTTGAATGTTGTATTCTACTCTTTAAAAGAATAATGTTACAATTTTGGCCCCTTTTGGTCCCTAATAACGTAACAGTAAAAAAAGGGGACACAAAAATATATCTGCTACTTGACAAGAATAAACTTGCAAAAAAAATTATCAAAATCGGACAAGAATTAAAAAAGTTTCGCTTTCGGCCCCTTTTAGCCCCTTATTATGTAACAGGTGAAAAAGGGGTGGGGGTCGCAAAATTAATTCTCAAATTTGGATTCGCAACTTGACAAAAATAAACTAGCAAAAAAAATTTCAAAATCGGACCACAAATAAAAAAGTTTCGATATTGGCCCCATTTGGCCCCTAATTATGTAATAGGGGAAAAAGGGGGGGGGTCGCAAAAATTAATTCTTAATTTTGTATCTGCTATTTGACAAGAACAAACATGCAAAAAAAAATTTTCAAAATCGGACCAGAAATAAATAAAAATCTTCGCCAAGCGCAGCATGATACGACCGCAACATGTTGAACCCTGTACGTTTTAGGCCTAATATGGATAGTCTATTGTTCTGGACACATGCAGCCCATGGTGGACTGACAAAGGTTTTTGACACATGCTTCTCTGATGGACTTTCGACCCAGGGGGACAAAATATAAATTTTGAATATTGTATTCTACTCTTTAAAAGAATAATGTTTGGGGAAAAAATTAAAAATTGAACCAGAATTTTTTTTAAATTATGATTACAGCCCAAAAAAATTATTCTTAAATTTAGAATCGCTACCTGACAAGAATAAATTTGCAAAAAAAAATTCAAATTCGGACCACAAATAAAAAAGCCCAATTTGGCCCCTAATTACGTAATAGGGGGAAAAAAGGGGGGGTCGCAAAAATTAATTCTTAATTTTGTATTCGCTATTTGACAAGAACAAACATGCAAAAAAAAATTTCAAAATCGGACCAGAAATAAAAAAGTTACAATTTTGGCCCCTTTTGGTCCCTAATAACGTAACAGTAAAAAAAGGGGACACAAAAATATATCTGCTACTTGACAAGAATAAACTTGCAAAAAAAATTATCAAAATCGGACAAGAATTAAAAAAGTTTCAATTTCGGCCCCTTTTGGCCCCTTATTACGTAACAGGTGAAAAAGGGGTGGGGGGTCGCAAAAATAAATTCTCAAATTTGGATTCACTTCTTGACAAAAATAAACTTGCAAATCTGACCACAAATAAAAAAGTTTCGATTTTGGCCCCATTTGGCCCCTAATTACGTAATAGGGGGAAAAAGGGGGGGTCACAAAAATAATTCTTAATTTTGTATCCGCTATTTGACAAGAACAAACATGCAAAAAAAATTTTCAAAATCGGACCACAAATAAAAAAGTTTTTATTTTGGCCCCTTATGGCCCCTAATTACACAACGGAGAAAAAGGGGGGCACAAAAATTCATCAGGTTCATTCTTTTATTGTAAGAAACATTCTTGACAAATTTCACAGCAATAGGCCAACTAGGACCAAAGTTATGGTGGAAACAAGTAAAATATTTGATTTTTTTCCCCTTTTGGGCCCCTTATTTCGAAACAAAAAAAGGGGGGACCCCCAAAATCAATCCCATTCATTCTTGTATGGTAAGGAACATCACTGTCAAATTTCATAGCAATTGGATAACTAGAACTAAAGTTATTGTGGAAACAAACAAAAAAGTAGTATTTTTGGCCCTTTTTTGGCCCCTAATTTCTAAACGAAAAATGGGGGGACCCCCAAAATCAATCCCATTCATCCTTTTATGGGAAGGAACATCATTGTAAAGTTTCATAGCAATCGGATAACTGGAACAAAAGTTATTGTGGAAACACTAAAAAGTTAACAGACACCGACAACGACGACGACGACAACGACAACGACAACGACGACAGCATCATACCATAATACGTCCGCAAATTTTTTGCAGTCGTATTAAAAGTTACAATTTTGGCCCATTTTGGTCCCTAATAACGTAACAGTAAAAAAAGGGGACACAAAAATATATCTGCTACTTGACAAGAATAAACTTGCAAAAAAAATTATCAAAATCGGACAAGAATTAAAAAAGTTTCGCTTTCGGCCCCTTTTAGCCCCTTATTACGTAACAGGTGAAAAAGGGGTGGGGGTCGCAAAAATAAATTCTCAAATTTGGATTCACTACTTGACAAAAATAAATTAGCAAAAAAAATTTCAAAATCGGACCACAAATAAAAGTTTCGATTTTGGCTCCATTTGGCCCCTAATTATGTAATAGGGGAAAAAGGGGGGGGGGTTGCAAAAATTAATTCTTAATTTTGTATCCGCTATTTGACAAGAACAAACATGCCAAAAAAAATTTCAAAATCGGACCACAAATAAAAAAGTTTTTATTTTGGCCCCTTTTGGCCCCTAATTACACAACGGAGAAAAAGGGGGTGCAAAAATTCATCAGGTTCATTCTTTTATTGTAAGAAACATTCTTGACAAATTTCACAGCAATAGGCCAACTAGGACCAAAGTTATGGTGGAAACAAGTAAAGTATTTGAATTTTTTGCCCCTTTTGGGCCCCTAATTTCGAAACAAAAAAAGGGGGGACCCCCAAAATCAATCCCATTCATCCTTGTATGGTAAGGAACATCACTGTCAAATTTTATAGCAATTGGATAACTAGAACTAAAGTTATTGTGGAAACAAACAAAAAAGTAGTATTTTTGGCCCTTTTTTGGCCCCTAATTTCTAAACGAAAAATGGGGGGACCCCCAAAATCAATCCCATTCATCCTTTTATGGTAAGGAACATCATTGTAAAGTTTCAAAGCAATCGGATGACTGGAACTAAAGTTATTGTGGAAACACTAAAAAGTTAACAAACACCGACGACGACAACGACTACGACGACAACGACGTCAGCATCATACCATAATACGTCCACAAATTTTTTGGGGTCGTATAAAAAGGTCTGCAATTTAAGTACATGTAGGTACATTTGTGTCAAGAAAAAGAAATGGTTGCACTAATAGTTGTGCTTAGAATACCCCCACTCGTCCATTCAGAAAACAGGAAGTAGAAGCAAAACTAAGCGGGAAAGAGGAGGCAGGCACAATTCTTCAAGCTCAAGCTAGGTAGTAAATTTAAAAATAAATCCCTTCAGTGGAAGCCAATAAATCTGTTACGAAAGTTCAGATGGATGAGCAATGAAACATAGATTAATATACATGTAATTTGAACATCTGAGACTTAAAATACACGTCAAGTTGATGTTACTGTGATATTACCTTTCACAAAATAAATCATTTATGCATCAAAATAGACCAATCTCATCAAATGCAAAATGAGAAATTTGCTTTATTGAAAAAAAAACGGAACATACCTTCTAAAGTAGCAACTTCCTTCTTCAGATCAGATCTGATGTCCCAGCATCTGTAAAAGAGATGTTAATCATATCAAAATCTAGATAGGTTAGTGAATAACAGTAAGTATACAAATAAACATGTCATTTTACAAATTGGAACATTTTTGATTTTTTGGAAATATAAAAACCTCAGTATTTTTAGTAATTTGTGCATTGACATTATGTAAATTTTCAATAGAAATTTTTAAATTGTTTGCTGTATTTGAGATTTTCTTTAGGCAGGTTGTTTAAAGACAAACTGACTTAGTGTTTGCAATCTTTTACTGGTGCTACTGTTGATTATGAGATCTAAGGCACGACATGTAGTTCATAGATTACATGTGTATGAGGACTTGGGAGACTAATAACAAAATAAAATCTGTCAAAGTAAAAAATGGCCGGATTTCGTTTAACAGGAAGTAGGTGAGTAACAAACCTAAAATCGAATCCCACGTTATGGGACCCCACCCTGATACTGTATACCAAATATCAAGTGGCTTTATTAGTGGTTGCTGAGAAAACTGTTACGAAATTTTTTTCCCCCCCGCACGCCGCCCGCCCGACATTCACCATTTTATAACCCGGATTTTTCATTCTGTGAAATGCGGCCATTAAGGAGGGTTCCAGAGTCCTAATTGTGGAATAAGTAGAAACGAGTGGACACTCAATTATTGAATGTCTGAAAAACAAGAAAGTGTACCTTATAGTTTTATCTTCTGATGATGTGTACAATATATTTTCTTCTGTGTTGGCAAATTTGACCCCTGTGATAACATCAGTATGGCCTGTACAAAGTAACACATTCACTAAAGAACAGGCATTAAATCAAACAGCTTTTTGTGTAAAGGAACTGCATGTACATGCATGTACCAGATATCATGAAAATCTAAATTGTTGTGAAACAGGGAAGTGAATTTTGGAATTATGCCAATGTTGCATGTTAAATTTGTGAAAAAAATTTCAAAGTTTATTTGTTCATGGTATTTATAAAGTGAATAGCAGAGAAAACTGTAACACAAAGTATGTTGCAGATGAACAGAAGGAAAGAGGTGAACCAGTATTCCGCCCTCTTTTTCAAAGCAGGGTTACAATGAAGAAAATGTTTTATTGGATTGAAAGCATTAAAGATAATTTTAAGACAAGGCCGTAAATTGCCTCCGATGAAAGAGGAGGCAATACCAGAAGGCGGGGGTCTGGGGGCCGCCTAGGCCCCCAGAAGCTATAGACTTTTCAATAAAACAAATCCAGTTTTCTTGCAAATCCTGATACCATTTTCAATATTAGATAGTAGTTATAAAAAAGATAAACGAAAAGGCGCTGAAGGCCCCCAGAAGCTATAGACTTTTCAATAAAACAAATCCAGTTTTCTTGCAAATCCTGATACCATTTTCAATATTAGATAGTAGTTATAAAAAAGATAAACGAAAAGGCACTGAAGGCCCCCAGAAGCTATAGACTTTTCAATAAAACAAATCCAGTTTTCTTGCAAATCCTGATACCATTTTCAATATTAGATAGTAGTTATAAAAAAGATAAACGAAAAGGTGCTGAAGGCCCCCAGAAGCTATAGACTTTTCAATAAAACAAATCCAGTTTTCTTGCAAATCCTGATAACATTTTCAATATTAGATAGTAGTTATAAAAAAGATAAACGAAAAGGCGCTGAATGCTATCCACTTTATACACTTTTCCTAAGTTTTAATTGCAAAATCATTAACATCGAGCTTTTATTATTTTAAACATACAAACGAGAAGGAAATTAGAAACTAAGCTGTTCAAAACAAGACCCACTATCTGGTGGTGCTAAGGTCAGTCATCTAGAGCTTGTTTATATATTGGTCTATGGACAGTTTTTCATTGCCCTTTTAAATATCTGAAATAAATAGACTGACAAACATGAGAGAAGACCTGTTGTGATTAAAATCGACCATCTTAATGATAAGACCGACAACAACATAGCAAAAATTCGCAGACACGTCATGACATCAGAAACTGAATCTACCAACAGTCAGTAGAAGAAATAGACTGACCAAAGAGTGCGGCAGTGACAATCTGACAGTTTTTTTACAGTATCTGAAACTACGATATATTGTATGAAGATATAGAAAAAGATTTTTATCTAGCAGTCGCCACTTTAACACTTAAACTACATGTATATGGTCATTCATTTATTAACTTGAGTTTGATCGAGGTCATGCTGGTAGACTGGGCGAGAAATTACCAATTTGACCAGAATTATTATCTAGGGGGAAAAAGACAGAGCCCAAAATTTTATCACTTATGAACGGTTTCACGGTAAAACCTCCTTAACGTTTAAACCAACATTTTCACCAACAATCATCTACAGCTTTCTGCTATTATATGAGACCTTATATCTAGGAATGAAAGCTTTTTCAGTTTTATTTATTAATATTAGAATAGATCAGTCAACCCAATTTTATTGAAAGACTGGTTCAAACATGAAGTAGAGACATGAAACCATCTTCCATTTTCCTTTTTTATAGTGTTTTTTTTTTTTTTTTTTTTTGAAAACTGAGGAGGCAGCTGCCTCCTCTGCTGCCTCCTCTGCCTCTATGTAATTTACGGCCTTGTTTAAGAAAATATAGATGGGTTTATTCACCTGATGACTTAAGAACAATCTTAAGTCCTTTCATTAAGTTTGCAAAAGATCATTTTAAGTTCATTTATTTTATGAATGCTAGTAGAACTTTTATAACTTGCCTAGATATTTCTATTAAAACAATCATGACAGTAATTTTTAAAATGTATTCCAATTTCTTTACTTGACTTTTACTTTTAACCTTACCTTCAATACAACCTTTGGTTGCTAGGTTACTGTATGTAAATAATCTTACTGATTTGTTGCTGCTGGTAGCTGCTAATGTGTCAGTTCTGAATACAAAAAAAAGTTATAAATGTATTTTTTATACTACATCATTAGAATATTACAATTCAGGTTTGCTATTACTCATAATAGTTACAAAAGATGAAGAAAATAAATAAAATAAAGGAAGAATGTGTCCATGGGACACGGATGCCCCCGCTGGCCTCAAATAAAAAGTTGAAGTCCGAAAGGTCTGAAAGTCGCTTAGGACGCATAGTTAATCATACTTAACCATCCTACCAAGTTTCAAATCGTTCCCATGTACGGTTTCTGAGAAAAGCTTGACGGAAAATTTCATGTCAATTTTGTATCAGTCCAGCCCCAAACAGGAAGTAGAAGTCCGACAGGTCTAAAATTCGCTTAGGACATATAGTTTGTCATACTGAACCATCCTACCAAGTTTCAAGTCATTCCCATGTACAGTTTCTGAGAAAAGCTTGACGGAAATTTTCATGTCGATTTTGGTATCGATCCAGCCCCAAACAGGAAGTAGATGTCCGACAGGTCTAAAGTTCGCTTAGGACGTATTGTTTGTAATACTGAACCATCCTACCAAGTTTCAAGTCACTCCCATTTATGGTTTCTGAGAAAAGCTTGACGGAAATTCGTACGGATGTACGGACGGACGGACGGACGTACGGACGGACATGAGTAAAACTTAATGCCCCCCGACATGTCGTCGCGGGGGCATAAAAATCTGTCAAAAGTCAAAATTTGCCGGATTTGGATAAACAGGATGTAAGTGAGCACCAGACCTGAAATCCTATCCCACACTATTGGACCCCACCCTGATGATGTATAACAAATATTAAATGGCTGTCATTTGCTGCTGCTGAGAAATTAAACTGTTACAATATTTTCTTCTCCCTCGCCCGAGAGCCACCACCGTGTATTGCCTGCCTGCCCAACATTTACCATTTTTTACCAGGATTTTTCACTCCATAAAATCCAGCAAAAACATAGTCTTAAATTACTACATTGTATCCCTGATTAATATTTTTTGTGTATATTTGTCTCTGTGTGACTGGGGACACAAAATGCATGCCCTATAAATTTTGCACCTAAATTAGAATATATCTATTGTGTGGATAATAGGAAAATTTTTGCCCAATATAAGTATTTAACCTTCAAAAAATCGAATGAAGTCCCCCCTCCCCAAAGGCTATGTATTGTTTTTATAAACTCTGACAGGTTTACAAATATACCAATATACCAATTAACAAAAAAAATTATATAGTTATTCATGTTATTAGTAGTTACTTGTCCTGTACAGAAATGTCTAAAACATAATCTTCAGATAACTTCTCGAGTGAAAATGCTGCCTTCTCTGTTAAATTTAAATGTTCAAATAAAGTTCTTATGCTGCTATCTGCCATCTTCTCATCGTTACTATAGTAATTCTTGTCTTTGAATTATGAATAGAACCTGTAAAATAATATAAAAATTAAGTCATTATATAGATGCATATGTAATATCATTTTTTCTGAGTGAAAAAAAACCTATTAAATTCATAGTGTGAAATAACAGAAATATTTCACTCCTTCTTCACTTTCCAACAAACTGCCAATTATGATGCCATGAACTGTGTTGCATTGTTGGCATGACTGCTGATGATTAAGTTTCTACACCATTTATTAATATCTTAAGCGATGAGATATTGGGGTTTCACATATATCTTTATAAAAAATAATTGATATTTGATCGGATAATTAATTGGTCTCATGAAGAACAAAAATATGATCCTTGTGCAGTAATGCATGCACTCTGATTCAACTTGTTCTGCTTACTCATTATTCCAAATGTGTTTACCACACTCATGATCATATTTTGGTTAATCATTCAACCCAATTAATTATAGTATAATTATTTGTTTAATTAAGATATTTATGCAACATTTGTATTTTTCAATAATTGAGAAACAAAGAGCATTGTAGTCCAACGCTAATTCTTTTTTTAACATGTTTAAACATCATTCAGATATTTCACATTATTGAGGTGCTGTGTCATTGTGTGTGCTAAGGCAGATTTTTTACTTGTATTTGTTTTTTTGGTTGGTTTAATTTTTTTAAGTGAATCTCTATCTTTCTTAGATGCAGTTTGTAACTCTAAGATAATTTCTTATTTGTTAAACAGTCTGCTAAATCGACAGACTATGCTTTATATGAACATGGTGATGCCTGAAATGTGTAACCCGTACCCATACCCATACAATTTTCGGCTCTTTAAGCTGTACCTGTACCTGTTTTCAATTTTGACTCATTATCAGTGAAAACAAGATGAAACTGTCTGATTTTGCACTAAAAGATTTCTGATTAGATATTCAATGATTTAGCAGGTTATTCAAATCTTTATTCTAAGTTTAAACAATCAATGATATTAGAAAATTTTGTTGCAAAAAAAAAAAAAAAAAAAAGACTTTTATCTTCTTTTAAATTCTACTCTTTAATAGTAAATTGGTTTCTTAACATTATTTTTAATGTTTATAACCAATATTTTATATATTGAGTTTTACAGTGTATATGAATCTGTAAAAACTAAATTTTTCATTCAAAATTATCTAAACTTAATTGGCCAGATTTTCTCTGGGTATGGGTGATTTATTAACATTGGATCAAATCGTGATGGGTCCCTTTGTATATTTTAAGTGAAAATATGGAATGGGAAGTTGTTGTTCTTAAAAGAGATTTTCATACAATAATTGCTGATATATTTTTTTGTAAATTTTAAGTCATGTTTCAAACAAATCCGTTTCTTACTAAAGAAGAGAGTCGGTAGGACCTTTTGCGGGACAGCGGTAAAGCCCATTTATTTCAACGGGAATTCGGGAAAACCCTTAACGAGAACGGGATTTAGCCATTTTCATTTTTCGGGATGCGGGAATCACACATTTATTTTCGCGGGAATCCGGGATTTCTTGTTTTATTTGCCGGGACTTCGGGATCATACCCCCTCCTACCCCCCCCCACCCCCGCCCCCCCCAAAGAAGAGAGCCCTGTATTTCTTTTGGTACCAGTAAATTTTCAATGTAGGTATCGAGTAAAAACTGATGATGAAATAAATCAAAATATGAATAGAAGAAAATGAGATGTGGAATAAGTGTACGCGACACAACCTACATTATAAATGTATATTTTAAATATCCACAATGGAAAACAGCCAGCAGCCTTCAATGTGACCAGCGGTCGCTGCTCGCTGTTTTTCAATTGGCCCCTGGATTGAAAATAAAATACATATGATTCAAGCCCAATCCCAAAGTGCATTGAAAGACCCTCTTCTTGACAAAAAACAATTAACAAAAATTCGACTAAATACAAACATAAGCTTTGATAAAGATTCCTGGCTTAGGACAGGCACATATAAATGTGGCGGGGTTAAACTAGTTTTTTGGCGCCAACCTTCCCCCTAATGATAATCAATAACAAAGCACAAACTAACACACAGTAAAAATCAAATCGATAGAAGTTCAATTCAACAAGAGAGTATCTGAGACAAAAGGACAACAGGTAATTAACGGGACGTAAAGATACTCTCTTGAGAACACTCGAAGTTACTGACAGCTAGCTAAGAAGCATCCATCGACTGATGTAAAAAAATCAAGTATGTCGATTTTAAATCCGACACAACACGTCAAACACTTGATTTGATGATGCATCATATCACACAAAACCGACACACTTGACCGCTGTAATGCTCAAAAATGACATAAGTATAAAAAGGCAATTAACATTTTAAAGTAAGTATCTGTTTGTTTTGTATTTGGAGGTACAAAAATAAATGTTTATAAACATTTAATGCTATATTTAAAAGGCTCTTGTCAAATATAACAATTTCTCTATAGTAATATGTAAGGCAAAAAAGTGTCCTGTGATAAAGTGTCCAGGAGGACAGTATTTTCCAGAAAAGTTGCTATTTCCAAGTGTCCCCTGCTATTAAATAGTGTCCATTAGGTGGACATTTTTTATCTTCTTATGCCATTTAGAATGGTCCTTTTAAGAATGACATTATGCAATATTACAGTATTTTTTTCTTTAACTCAATAATTAGTGATTGTATAACTAAATTCCGTTATTATAAGGCTCAATACTATACGTTCAAAACAGATTTTTATTGTTAACATCAAAATGAAAAATATGCCAGAAAAAAGATCAAGAAACAACAGCAGGGATTTGGATGGAATTTAAATAAAGCAAAATGCCATTCACGTACCCATTCACCACTTTTTTCACAGAAATTCTAGATTTCAAGGGGCCTTTTCTTTATATTTGAGATGAGAGGGGGTCATTTTCATTCATAGTGTGCAAATGGCTTATAGTCACAGCCTGCTGCCTTACCAATCCCTGCAACAGCATACATGTAATTAAATACTTAATCATTAGGTGATAATTAATGAAAGTTAATAAGTGTTAGAAAATAACCTTTTATGCAATGATAATTTTTTTGTTGTAGTAATTTATATGTCTCTCCTTGATTTGTAAATGTTTCCTAAATAATACACTTATATTTGGGGAAAAATGATCTCAAATGACTATTCCTGCATTATGATGGACAATTTTTCATGGACATGGACATTTGTGCATAGATTCAGGTTTGAGATTAAATAAGGTTCCCCATTTTGATACGTCATAATATTATCATAAAATAATGAATTATTATATTGCTGAGTAAGTATTTAGGTATAAATAGAGAAATTGTTTGTCTATTCCTGCATTCAATATGAAGGACAATTTTTCATAGCTATGGACACAATTTCATAGATTTAAAGTGTCCAGGACATTATTTCATAACAATATTATGTCCCTGGACAGTATATACCATTTTAAATTGTATGAAGGACATATTAAAATGAGGGACAATATAAAATCTTACACATACATGTGATATAGTCTAAAACGAATTAAATGAAATTTTGACAAACCTGATTGCGGGTACGGATTACACAGTTTAAGCACCACCTTCATACATGTACATACAACTTTTTCCTGTTCCACTAATATGATGAATAGGTCACCTAGGTGCTATGAGTATGTCTGTAGTCACACGAATATTTTACGACATTCAAGTTTACGACTTCTATTGTCGTAAACCTCTGTTGTCTTTGCCAAAATTGTGCACATTCAAGTGGCCTGGCCGAAGGAGGCTCCAGAGAAGATTCATACAATATCGCGGTGCTTCAAAGTTTAGAAGTATTACAACAGTCCATTAATAACATTCAAATTGAACAAGAGCTTTGTCATAAGCGGTTAGACAGAATTGAACATAGATCAACCCCTCAAAGAAGTGGTGAAGTACAAGACCCGCCATTTTCTGGCCGGCATAATAATACATCAGTTGCCCCACATGATCATATTTCAAGTGGCTCCAATGAAACTTTTGATTGTCAAAGAGACTTTGAAGTTATAAGAGACTCTTTAATTAAAGTTAAACTCCCAAATGAACTTAAATTAATTGATTCCAAATCTGGAATTAAACGCCCTGACCAAGGTCACTTAGGAACTATTACAAAGTGTGCTAGATTCACAGAAACTTCACTTAAATTACTCGCGTCGCTCGATGAACGCTTAATTCAACAAAATCCAGATTTAGGGAAACTTTACACTGTTTTTGTGGCCCAGATGAACTATTTGCAATCAGAATATGCAGGCCTAGTTGTAAAAGGACAATCTGGCAATGAAACTGCTAATTTATTTAAATGTTTGGAAAAGAATACACATCAATTTAGAGGTGAAAGCTTAGATAACTTGCGCACTGCAGCAGAAATAACAGCTACAAAGAACCGTGTGCGATCCGAGCCAGATAGTTCTAATTACAATCATCGATTCAATTACGGACGTCGGGGATCGTGGTCCAACAGATTTAACTCGAGAGGAGGATACAATTCTGGTGGTCGTGGCTATAACTACTACAGAAATAGTCAAGACAATAATAACAATATTCCTGTTAATAGGGAAAATTTTGATTAAACATTCAAATGTGTTTTGACAACAAAATTTTAGAGTGGGAAAGGATAAATGCACCAAAAACTGTAATTAATTGGTTAACTTATGGTATTGACATTCCATTTGCTAAAGACCCTGAACCCTTTTTCTTTTGTAATAGACAATTTAATTCTAAGGAACATAAATTCATTCAAGAGGAACTTGATAGATTATTAGCAAGTGGGGTCATTTGTAGGGATGAATCTGTACAATATGTTTCTCCGATCAATTGTGTACCTAAGAAAAACAAGAAATTCAGACTGGTTATTGACCTTAGACATTTGAATAGTTTTGTTGATTCTTGTAATTTTAAATATGAAGATATTAATTCTATTTTAGAATTTGTTAGTCCAAAAGATAAGCTTGTTACTTTAGACATCAAGGATGGGTTTTACCATGTACCAATTTCTTGTGAGTCACAAAAATTTATGGGTTTCATGTACAATAACCAGAAATTTAAATGGTGCAAATTGCCATTTGGTTTATGCGTAAGTCCATATTTCTTTTGTAAGGTATTGAGACCTATTATTGCTTACTTTAGAGCATTAGGCATAAAGATTTCTGTTTATGTAGATGACTTTTTATTATCAGCATCTGTAGAGCTCATTGAGAAACACAGAGACTTGGTACTCCAAATTTTGTCTAGATTAGGTATTATTGTGAATTTTCAAAAGTCAGATTTAGAACCTTCTTATGTAAAAGAATATATAGGTTATATTATTGACACTGATCATGATGGTAATGTTTGGTTAAAAATACCACAAAAAAGAATTACTAAGTTGTTACATGATATTAACAGGGTAGTTAGAAAAGGTGAAGTTACAGCTAGGGCACTTGCACGTATTACTGGTCAGTGTATTTCTATGAGTAAAGCAGTAATTCCTGCCAAGTTATTATTAAGAAATTTGTATAGACTATTAAAACTAAGAACATCTTGGCAAGATTTGTTAAAACTTGATCAGTCCTGTTTAAATGATTTAGGGTGGTGGAAGTCGGCCCTCAGGTCATGGAACGGATGTGCCATTGTTTCGAAAAGTATCGAGATTCAGTTGACAACGGATGCATCCTCAATCGGTTGGGGAGGTTACATTCCAGGGAAAGAAGCACAAGGATTATGGACACAAGAGTTCGATTACGAAAATTCGAATCTGCGAGAAATGGCAGCGGTGTTATTTTCAATGGTAACATTTCGTCAGGAACTGAAAAACAAGGTTGTTCAAATAGTATCAGACAATATAGCAACAGTGGCAAACATCAATTTCCAGGGAGGACCGAGTCCTCAGTTGACAAAAATGGCCTCTTTAATCTGGTCCGAAGCATTAAAGAACAAAATTCAACTAACAGCCAAGTTCTTGGCCGGAAATCTGAACTCCCGTGCAGATTTTTTATCTCGAAGAATAGTTCCAACGGATTGGTCACTCAACCGAAAGATTTTTCAGCATTTAGACATTATATGGGGTCCCCATACAATAGATCGATGTGCGTCGATTTCCAATTGTCAGATTCCAATTTACAACAGTTTATTCCACGATCCAGGGACAAACGGAGTGGATTGTCTAGCTCAACAAGATTGGAACAAGCACAACAATTTTGTGAACCCACCGTTTTGCATAATAGGCAGGATATTACAGGTCGTCAAGAACCAGAAGGCATACGCGACAATAATTGCATCCTACTGGAAATCCAAAAGGTGGCTCCAGATGTTAAAGACAATGTCCATTTGTCCACCAATCAGGATACCAAATTCCCCGAGGACTTGTATCAGTTTAGGAATTCAACCGGAACCACTTCGAAACAGAAGATGGAAACTATATGCTTGGAGAATATCTGGGAATCAAAACTTAGATCTTTAGGATGGTCAGAAAGAGCAGCAACTCAGATCATAAACTCTTGGGCTAAAAGTACTTTATATCAATACAATAGATATATTCAGAAGTTTCAACAATTTTGTGATTCTAGAGATTGTGAATTTCCTCCAGATGTTAATAACACTAAGATATTTGCTGATTTTTTATGTAATCAAGCAGATACCAGTGATCGTCCAGAGACTAAATTGAAAATGTCAACAGCTAATTTGTATAATGGTTTAAAATCTAACATTAACCCGATGCATAATGAAGATATTAAAAGACTTGTTAGTAGTTTAGTTAAGTCATCAACAAAGAAACCAGCGAAACGCACTGAGATTATGCCTATTACGCCGTTTATGGAGTACTTTCAGTCAATAGACGCTAATGAACAGCTTGATATGAAAGCATTAAGAATGAAAGTGATAACGTTATTAGCATTGACATTCATGGCTAGGCCATCGGATTTAGCCCCAAGGTCACAGATATTCAATTCATCTAATAATACTGTAGATGTATGTGTCATGTCTAGGAACCAGATTCAGTTTCACAGTGACAATTCATTGACTTTCACATTTTTTGGAATAAAAAATGACACATCCAGAACTGGATTTGAGGTGCGAGTTCCATCATCCACCGACCCTAAAACTGATCCCGTGAGTTCACTTAAAGTATATTTAAATAGAACTAAGCACTTGACATCACCGGATGGTCCTGTATTTCTGTCACTTAGTCATCCACATTACTGCAGAAACTGTGTCAAAGATTTTGTCAAATGCTATAACTTTGGTTGGCTTAGGTGGGAGAGGTTTTACAGCCAAATGTTTTAGGCCCACTGCAGCTAATGCTGCAGTACAAGCTGGAATAGACCCAGAAACTGCTATGTATATTGGTCGTTGGAAAACCAAAGAGGTATTCTTTACCCATTATGTTTATCCTTTAGCGCCTCAAGGTTATACTGATAATGTTCAAGAGTTTGAGGGTCTTGAGTACAATCTGTATGATTAACTGATTTTTGTTGTTAGTATCATATTTTTCATGAACATTAGTATTATTATAACAAGAGTTATATTATATATTGTATTGTACAATATTATTGTTATTTTGAATCTCTATATTAAGGCATTATTTGATTTATATTGATTATATTGATTACTTAATATTCATTAAAATGTTTGAAGTGTGACGTAAGTTTTGTTGGGGAGGTCTAAAACCCGGCCGGGAAAAAACCGGCCAGGTATTTTTCAGTACGTTTTGTATTGTAATTCTCGTTTCAGTGCATCGATTTTAAAAAATTAAAATGATTTTAAAAGAAGAAATAAATATCTATCAAATGGTGTATAGTTTTTGAATTTTTGTTGAAAAACAAAGACAGAATCTTGACCGGACGGCCTAGAAATGGCCTAATTGACTGGAGAAAATTTCTAGCCTATACGATAAAAACGTAGAATACTCACATAAAACAGATTTAAATCAAGCTTAACTGTATATATTCTTAAAGAATATACATTTTTCTACATGTCTATGCAAAATTGTACAAAATTGTATTCATAGTTTTAAAAATAACTTGACCGGACGGACCTTTAACCAAAGGCACAGGATACGGTTACGGCAAATTTGGGCAAAACCGTAACAATAAGAAATTCTTATTGTTACGGCAAAGACGAAAATCGGGAACAGATGACGGGACGGAGACCAAATCATTTACTACCGTAACAATAAGAATTTTCTTATTATTACGGCACTTATAATTACGGCAAATCGATATTGTGACGATATGATATATAAAAGAGTGATGTACAACATTTATTAATTCATATTAATTAAAATCAAGAACGCAAATTAAATTTAACTCAAAGTAATTTTGATGATAACTTATATGGCACACGCGACACACCCAATATGTGGTTTTCGGGTTTTATTTTATTCACGCGCATTTCTGAAACCTGTTACCATTCAAGGCATCCATCTCAGACTACGGAAGCCGCAGTGTGGACTCAAGTGGAACAAACTGTGCAGTTGTTCCATTCTGCATTTTTTCTTAGTGAGACCAACACGCATTTTAAGTTTCTTCCATCCCTCGAGGCTTAGATAATTAAATTTAGTTTTATTTATTTTAGCTCGATGGTATAATAACCTCTATACTCCACTTATGTTTTTGTCTAAAATTCTGTGTCGTCAGGTCAGTTGCCACAGTTATGTTTTCGGTAACGATTTTATGGCCATCATTTAGAACAAGCTCTACTACTTCTACATTTGTTTTAAAAAGATGCAGAAGAAGTTAACTGTTTGGTAAATCTCTAACGCGGGATTTGTCGTAATAATAATTGCCGTAATAATAAGAAGATTCTTATTGTTACAGTCGTAAATGATTCGGTCTCTGTCCCGTCATCCGTTCCCGATTTTCGTCTTTGCCGTAACAATAAGAATTTCTTATTGTTACGGTTTTGCCGTAATCGTATCCTGTGCCTTAACCAAATGAAAATCGTTCAAATTTAAACGACATCAGACCTTTCAAAGAACAAAATTCTTTTGGGTGAAATAGTTGGGCAAATATGCTTATATATTCTTAAAGCATATGTTTAGGGCTACATTTTGATATGCAGCTTTCTAGGTTTGGTTCAGTAGTTTTCTGTTAATCTTGACCGGACGGACAATTTGCCTTCTAAGAAATGGCGTAATTGGCTGGAGAAAATTTCGAGCCTATACTATAAAACGTAAAATGTTCGCATAAAACAGATTTCAATCAAGCTAAACTTTATATTTTCTTTAAGAATATAATTTTTTCTATTTATCTATACAAAATTGTACAATTTTTTTTTCATAGTTTTAAAAATATCTTGACCGGACGGACCTTCAACCACTTGTAAATTATCCAAATTTGAACGACATTAGACTTTTCAAAGTACAATATTCTTTTTTGTAAAATAGTCTTGCAAAATATGTGTATATATTCTAAAAGCATATGTTTAGGGCTAAATTTTGATATGCAGTTTTTCAAAATTGGTTCAATAGTTTTCTGTAAATCTTGACCGGACGGACTAAATTGTGTCACTATCCGCTTGCACATGTATCGGTAATTTTGCGATCTTACAAAATTCAAAGAATTATATGATCTTCCATATATGTACAAATGTGACAAATAAAGTCATTTGTAAACCAAAGTGTGAACAATTTTAAAGGAACCAGATTTGAAAGTTGACTGAAATATTTCTGATTTGAGGCAGGGATTAAATAAAACTTGTTTTGGACATCCCTGTTTGAGGGTATCTTTACCAGTTATTTATTTTCACTGTATCAATAACTATTTCTAGTTCGTTACGTTGGGTTGCAATATTCAAAGAACAATATAATGATTGTGCTCGCATGTCTGTTTTAATTAATTTTCATTTTTTCTCAAATCTTGCATTGAAACTCCATGCATTTGTGTTACAATCATCCCGTTAGATTGGGATAAGGAGACAAATGCACTAATCGTTCAATCGTACTTAAGTATTTCAAACATTTGGTCAAAGATTTTACTGTACGATATTTGCATAAAAATATTATTTCTTAGCAAACTTTAACTTTTTCTTATATATTATTCCAATTAAGGGCCCTATAATAGAGCATAAAATTACATATAAGTGATTATGACAATTTGAGACAGTAAATAAAATAATAACAGATTTATTATACATGTTAAAAATTACTTAAAATATTAATCTTAATATACGTTCTGGTCTGGAATTGAAATAAATTTTACATGTGCATCATTTTCTTCTATCATTAAATAAACTTGTTTTGTAATATTCCTCTTTAAATTTCTATTCTATTTATTTTTTTTATATTTTTTTATATATGAATTTTTATTTTTTTTCGTTTGTATGTTTGTTTGTTTTTTTGTTTTTTTTGTAAAAACAATACATTTTGAAATAAAATTTAAAAGATGTATATTGCGGTATGGTTAAAATTTTAAATAAACATGCTGACACGATCGTTATTTCGAACAGCTTGACGTACCTCTACCCTGAGACAATAATTAAATAAATAATTCGATATGATTTTCTCAGCGCTACCACATACCCCAGTTGAATAAACAACTAGGAGGCAATAATCTTTTTACAACTTCCCCCTTATCGTAAATGTTTATAGTTAAAAAATTATTTATGTTTATAGTTAACAAATAATAAGTAAATAAAAAAAATAAAAATAATAATTAAAATTTGATAAGTTACAACTTACAACTATATTTATATAAAATCATGGTTTATAAGAAAAGCAAATTAAAACTAAGGAACCTGAAACCTGAGAAAATCATATCATTGAATTATTTTTTATATTCAATTATTGTCTCAGCTGAAACCGATATAATAAATACAAAAATATTTTCAGCCCATCCCTCTTGAAAAAAGAATTTGAAGTTTGACCTCCCTAACATAGAGGAGCGTGAATTGATAGACCAAATTCGATCAAGTCCTGACCTTCCCCTATAGTTTTTGAAGACAATTTCCCTAACGAACAAGAATTGCTATTGCCGATGAAAAAAAGAAAGCTGAAGATCTGCAAGAAGAAATCCTTCAGCAAAATGCACCATGGGTTGGTCCTTTAAAAATATCAGACAAGCAAATAGTAACAGATGGAAAATGTTTAAATTCAGACATTATTAATTATAGCCCGACAATTTTCTAGTGTCTCTGGTCTTCAAGATACATGTAAGGCTCCAGTATTTAACGTTACAGAGCAGAGATGGTTTTCAAACACCCCTTTTAATGCAAGTCAAGCCCCAAGTGTTCAACAATTATTATTTTGTTTCAATGTAGTTAGTGGAACATAGTAAACCGAAAATCATCAAAAGATTGAAAGTAGATCTTGAACTTTTCTTCTTCTTCTTTCGGTTAAGATCTGGAGTGGTTTTCTCGAAAGTATCCTAAAATTTGTCTAAAGACGCGTCTAAAGTCAAATTTTGAGACCTAGTTTGGACCATCTTTAGACCATCCTAATCTGTTTCTCGAAACTATCTGAGACGCGTCTTTTGTTAGGACGTCTCAATATAGATTTAATACAACTTTTATTCAAACAAGATTTAATAATTTACTTTTTTAAAGAATATATTCCTCTGTATGTACACCAAAAGGGCTACGATTTGAATGCTAAAGCTAAAAGTCAACACTTTATAAGCTACAGTTTTTATTTTCAATTCATAACCACGTTGTCCTAAAATAATTAAAACAACACACAGGGTCATCGAAGTATGTGAAAATAAGTTCAATCATAAATCACAAGCCTGGGGCCTGTTTAACAAAACTATCTAAAGATATGTCTAAAGACGTGCATAAGAGATGGAATTGAGATGGTCTTTTGACCATCTTATTACATGTCTAAAACCACACAACAAAGCTATCTTATGGATATCTTAGTTCATATGGTCTTTTGATGGTCATAATTTAATGTTAGCATCGGTTTTAATATTATTAGTCATTGACAAAAAATGATTGTAACTCTTTTCGCTATGTTATAATATATCAAAAATAAAAGTAAACATTTTCTCTATTTCATTTCTAGCAATTTATATCGATATGATGGCAAATAAATATAATTTTATAAATGGAAAATTAATAAAGCTTCAAACTTCAACTTATCGTTGAAACTTAAACCACTTTAATTCACAAAACTACATTTTCTCTTCAAAAAGAAAACTATCTAGTAAACAACTTAGATACAATAGGATCAACAAAGATCAAGTTGGCCAATACATTTGCATGTTTTAAATACTTAGAATTAAGAAATGATTACGTTACACTAGTGTAATTCACGTGCAAAAATAAGTGTTGCGTTCAGGAGTCTTTATTTACTTGTATAGCAGACTAACTTGTACTATGTAAAAATGAACCAAAGACAAAAATACGGAATAAATATTAAGGATTTATTTATTTTTTAATGATATTAAAATAAATTTTTGGTCTAAAGACCACCATAAGACAACTAATTCGTAGTCTTAATTTTAGGATTAAAAATTTGCGATGTCTAAAAATAAGACGTCTTCGATAAACCGATTTAGGACTAAGATTTGTCTATAGACCCTCTTTAGACACGTCTTAGTCATAAGACACTTTTGTTAAACAGGCCCCTGGTCGTCAGACTTGTCTGACACGATTTACCATAAAATTTCTAATGTATTTGTCGCTGAAATTTCCGCTTTTTAAATTCAAAATTGTTTAAAACACCAGGTTTCTTTCCTTGTAATGCACATGGTCGATATCCTCGGTGCTGGATTTGGCTTCCCTGTTCGAACGTTTTGGTTTTGAGTACTTTTCGTTTTCAACAGTTTTGGAATGTGACCTTCCAATGTTTTGATTCAAATGCTACTGATGAGAGGTTACTCCTTGAAATATCGATATATAGCATATCCAAATTAACCGTTTATACCCCCGTTTTGGTATTTGTAATTTTCAAAGTTTAAAATCATGCATGATGCCTTGAATTCAATTTAATCGATGATTAAATGTCATTTAAATATAGTGAGTTATAGTGTATAAAATAAGTAAAATTTAAGATTGGATGGTCTAAAGACATCAAATTTGGTGTTTTAGTTTTTAAAACAAGAGCTTAATAAAGATATGAAAAAACTTTTATTTTCAAACAGACATCTAAGACATTTACTTGCAAGGAAAGGGTGTTCTAAATAAACTCAAACGTCGCCATATTAGTCAGAAAATTGTCACCGAGAGGAATCATATATAGATTTTGTCCGGTCAAGATCCATATTTAAAGTATAATTCTTTCCTTGGATTGTTACTTCAAACTAAGATAAAGGTCAAAATGTAGGTTAAAAGACATGTTAAAATTATGTTTAATTTACTTGCCAGATTGGTATACCAATGAAGATAATCTTTAAATAATGTACATGTATATGGTGAATATACAGATATTTAGTCCGTCCGGTCAAGATTTACTGAAAACTATTGAACCAATCTTGAAAAAATGCATATCAAAATGTAGCCCTAAACTAATGTTTTTAGAATATATAAACTTATTTTTCCAGACTATTTTACAAAAAAGAATATTGCTCCTTAAAAGGGCTAATGTCGTTTAAATTTGGATGATTTGCAAGTGGTTTAAGGTCCGTCCGGTCAAGTTATTTTTAAAACTTTGAATAAAATTTTGAACAATTTGGTATAGAAAAATAGAAACATTAATATTTTTTAAGAAAATATAAAGTTTAGCTTGATTGAAATCTGTTTTATGTGAACATTTTACGTTTTATAGTATAGGCTCGAAATTTTCTCAAGCCAATTACGCCATTTCTTAGAAGGCAAATTGTCCGTCCGGTCAAGATTAACAGAAAACTACTGAACCAAACCTAGAAAGCTGCATATCAAAATGTAGCCCTAAACATATGCTTTAAGAATATATAAGCATATTTGCCCAACTATTTCACAAAAAAGAATTTTGTTCTTTGAAAGGTCTGATGTCGTTTAAATTTGAACGATTTTCATTTGGTTAAAGGTCCGTCCGGTCAAGATATTTTTAAAACTATGAAAAAAAAGTTGTACAATTTTGCATAGACATGTAGAAAATGTATATTCTTTAAGAATATATACAGTTTAGCTTGATTTAAATCTGTTTTATGTGAGTATTCTACGTTTTTATCGTATAGGCTAGAAATTTTCTCAAGTCAATTAGGCCATTTCTAGGCCGTCCGGTCAAGATTCTGTCTTTGTTTTTCAACCGAAATTGAAAAACTATGCATCATAATATAATATTTATTTTTTCTTTTAAAATCACTTTATTTTTTTTTAAATCGATGCACTAAAACGAAAATTACAACACAAAACGTACTGAAAAATACCTGGCCGGTTTTTTCCCGGCCGGTTTTTTCCCGGCCGGTTTTTAGACCAACCCAGTTTTGTTAACCTAACGTAAACTGTAGTCACACGAATATTTTACGACATTCAAGTTTACGACTTCTATTGTCGTAAACCTCTGTTGTCTTTGCCAAAATTGTCTTATTATGATTATGGGTTATTATTAGTGGTATATGACTAGAATATATGTCATTTGTGAATGTGTAACAATTTGGTAGAGATAAGGCATTATTTGATTTATATTGATTATATTGATTACTTAATATTCATTAAAATGTTTGAAGTGTGACGTAAGTTTTGTTAACCTAACGTAAACCTAAATTACACACTCACTTAGTTCTGTGAAAGGCCGTGCAGATGTGTGTATAAAAACATAAGAAGCAGTCATGACAACACAGAATTTGTAGTACAATTGACATTTTGGTATGAACTTTTTTAAAAGCTGGTGGTAATTTTCAGTCTCTTTAGTCAAAAAAGCTTATTTTACCTTTCTCAACTTTTGTTATGAATTTTCCTCACGTGGCTTTGTTTTGAAATTATTTCCCTTGGTACAGAAAAAGCTAAATTATGAAACCACTTCTGATTTAGGGCCTAATTGGTAAAAACACATAGTATATTTCAGTGTGTGCTTCACATTGTCCTATCATTTTTTATATCTACAATTACACTTCTACTGCTCTATTAAAGTAAAAAAAAATTATTCCATACATATTATTCTCAGTCACTCTCTTCCAAATCTTAGAGACTTGAAAAGGGAGGGGGCTTAGTTTTTTTTTTTTTTAAGTTGCTATCACATTTTTTTTTATAAATCAACATTATTTAAGGATGGTCACTGTCAGGATTACAATCTGATTTCGGAACTCCTCTAGACTTTGCGTTTAAATATTGAAAAAAAATTTTGCACACTGACCCCTACTTTTTATGATATTTTCTGATTATATAGACCTTAACAACCAACTGTATAAAATATTTTGAAATTCTTGATTTCATGGTTTTTAAGGCCAAAAAACGTCACAATGTTAAAGTTATGTAAAATCTAGAGGAGTCTGATTTCCCGCCAAATTTTTGACGTCATTTATCTCAAAAACGAGCACACGGACCTATCATTTTCTTTTTGCTATTTGATTAAGTAAACAATTATCTATCATTTCCACCACATATCATAAAATCTTTGATATAAAAAAGTTCAGGAGTGACCATCCTTATAACTGCTGATGTCAGAATATTTCTTGATAACGAATCAGGTTCAGAATATTAATTTTAGGAGAAAAATCATCTTCAAGTTAAATATAATCAGTCTCTTATGATATGACTGTATTGGGTGAGGACCATACTGCTTTGATTTCTCTTGAATGTAATTTTTTTTCTTTACTTCATGGACAAAATGAGACTGATAATCCCCCTTTGGTAACTTTGTTATTATATTTAATTCTTACCAACACTCATGTTCCCATTATGTACATAATATCAAAACCACACTCACAATCTGCATGCTGGAAAGCAATGAAATTGAATTCACATGCATTAAACTTATTTTCCAACTTAACTTAAGAAAGGCCATCAAAACATTGAAAAATGGAAAAGCTGCAGGAATTGACCAAATACATGCAGAATTCCTGAAGGCAGAAGAGTACTGGACACCCAACATATTGACCAAGATTCTAGAAAAAGTTTGGATAACTGAAGAAATACCACCTTTCTGGAACACAGGCCTAATTGTAAAGCTCCCAAAAAAAGGAGACTTATCCAACTGCAACAACTATAGGGGTATAATGCTGCTGTCGGTCACAATGAAAGTATTGAGTAGAGTTATTCTAAATAGGATCACAGAAGCTGCAGAACCACATCTTCGTAAAGAACAAGCAGGGTTTAGAAAAGGAAGATCATGCACAGACCAAATTTTCACCTTAAGGCAAATAGTAGAACAAAGTAATGAATGGAACTCAACACTGTATATAAATTTTATAGACTTTGCTAAAGCTTTTGACAGTGTAAATCGACAGGCCCTTTGGAACATACTAAGGCACTATGGAATCCCAGACAAAGTCATTTCTGTAATAAAAACATTGTACAATGATTTCAAAGCAAGAGTGATCTGTAATACATCATTATCAGAAGAATTCAAACTTAAAACTGGAGTTAAACAAGGCTGTTTGCTTTCTCCTCTTCTCTTCACCTTCTGTATTGATTGGATTATGAAAGTGACCACAAGCAACAAGCAAACAGGGATATCATGGACCATGGCCGAAAAATTGGAAGACCTAGACTTTGCAGATGACATTGCCTTGTTATCGCATCGCCATCAAGACATACAGAACAAAACAAACTGCCTAGCAACAACAGCAGCAAAGATAGGATTGAAAATCAATGCCTCCAAAACAAAAGTTATGAAGCTGAACAATAGAGTTACAGAACCAGTACTCCTTGAAGACAACATCATTGAAGTAGTAGAGGAATTTGTTTATCTAGGGAGTAAGATATCTAGCGATGGCAACTCAGAAGTTGATGTTCAAGCACGGATTGCTAAAGCAACAGGAGCATATGCTGCACTCCATAACATCTGGAAATCTTCAAAAATCAGCAAAAAAACTAAAATAAGACTATTCAAGAGCAGTGTTCTAAGTGTCCTACTGTATGGTTCAGAATCATGGAAAGTCACAACAGCTGTAACATCAAAGCTTGACACTTTTCAAACAAGATGCCTACGGAGGATACTAAGAATCTACTGGCCAAACACCATCTCCAATGAGGAACTATACAAAAGGACCAATACCACCCCACTATCATTGGAGATTAAAAAAAGAAGATGGTCCTGGATTGGGCATGTATTACGAATGCACCCTGATGCCATTCCAAGGGTGGCATTAAGATGGACACCAACAGGCAAAAGGAAAAGGGGAAGACCTAGAGAAACCTGGCGCAGATCAATAGACAAAGAGATGAAAGAGAAACAGTGGACATGGGGACAGATCCAACTTTGGTCCCAAGACAGACAGGCATGGCGAGCTCTGGTGACGGCCTTATGTGCTTCACAGCACGAAGAGGATTAAGTAGTAAGTAAGTAAACTTATTTACCAAACCTAGTGAGGATAAAAACATGTTTATAAAATAAAAATAAAAATCGCAATTTTGCTTCTATATTTCTGAAATATTTATTTACATATTGCAGTATTGAGCAATTATAATAAAACCTTATTTATATTTTTCCTATAAATTAACAACCCTAAGGTTAAACTCCCTCCATCTAAGTGCTGTCCTTAACTATACTCATTTGTATTTCATTTGATTTTATGCATTTTAAACATCTTTTGAAATGGTGGATTTCCTATGTTTGGGCTCTAGTTCTGCTGATGAGGAATAATTTTCTAATGGCCAAACAGCTCATTAAAATTAATTTGAGATTGAGTTGACACATGTGTTATTGGTCTCATGTTCATTTACTTCATATCCTTTCATAAATTACCTATGTCTTAATCTTTCATTTCCCCCATAAAGTTCTAAATTCAAAAGTGTTGTACTAATTTAGTAAATAATTTAGCAAAAACCACTCATTTCAATGAATTTTTTTTTTTTTTTGTAAATCCTGTTCAAAGGTCCGTAACTTCCAAAATGATTTGAGGATTAAAATCTCCAAAATAACAAGACAGCTACATATGTTGTTCTTCTATGTAGCTTCATACCAAGTTTTGTAAAATTTTGTAAAGTAGTTGCAGGGAAGTTGAGCAGAAACCAAAATTATAAGATTTTCTTGGAAATTTTTAAGTTGACAGCCACTATACTTCCACATAAGTTGCCAAACAAAATTTCATGGTATTTATGCACAACTTCAAATGATTTACAAACTACACACCAAGTTTCATAAAGGTTGGATAAGTAAAAGTTCAGCAAAAACCAATGATTAAGGTTCATGGTTACACTTTGAATAAAATGGTAGATCTTTGATCTATTTTTCTAGTCTATATAGGACTTAGGGACGGACTATTTAACTTGAAGTGTGGGGCTTTAAGGTTTTTTGTTTTGGTCAGAATTTTTTTTCCGCGCTATTTATTTTTCGAAAGTCGCGACAGAATTTTTCTTTTCATTCTTATCATTATTTTATATAGCAGAAATCCTTAATATTTTTTTTTTTAAATTCTTACCCTCTGCTGCCAAAATATTTTTTTCATCAAAAATAATTTTCAGAATATTTTCTAGAAAAAACCAAGGCCCCGGTCAGTCCCTTAAACAACACATAGAAACACAAAATAAAGTGTAGCAGCATCTAGATATTAAAATCGTCGTTCATTTTCCTTTCCAGTTAACAAGATTACTTTTGTTGTTCTCTCTTTTAATTTTCTTTCCGTTCAAATAATGTACCATAAATAAACCATGAATTACCCCTCAATACTCTTGCATAAAACCGATTGTGAGTAGATTTAATAATACTAATAATGAAATTACCTAGCACGTGGAGGCCAAATGACAGGGGGCATTGTTGAAATTTGGCTATATTTGGGTGAACTGAAAAACACAAAGAAAATGCCCTGGCAAAATTGATCAAGTGTACACATACAAAATACTAAAAGTTTATCCAAAAATTATTTAGACGCTGCTACACCTCGATCATTAAGCAATTGATTGTGTAGTTTAGGCTCCACATAGTCTGAAAAAAGGCGTAAAATATCAGTCATTTTTTCCAAAGTGTGAAGATGAACCTTAATCAGGATTCAAAGGGCCATAACTTCATATGTATGTATATTTCCTACATACGGTACCTATTTTCATTACATTCTGTTGAGCAGAATAATAACCTTGTGATAGACAGACTGACAGATGGATGGACAAACTGATGCATAGGACAAAAATTATAATAAAGACATTAAAAAACATATGTTTATTACACAAATATTACACATAAAAGATCAGTGTTAACACATATATAGATATATTATCTTAATTCATCCTCCAAATAATCTGCATGTGTCTCTAAATTATGTATTGTCATACTTAAAATATCTGTCACAGTAAAAAAAATGACCGCATTTCATTAAACAGGAAGTAGGTGAGCGACAGACCTGAAATCAAACCCCACATTATTGGACCCAATCATGGTGCTGTATACCAAATATCAAGAGGCTATGATAAGTAGTTGCTGAGAAAACTGTAACGCAAATTTCTTCCCCGCCGCTCAACATTCACCATTTTTTAACCCAGATTTTTCACTCCATGAATCCGGCCAAAATCATTACAAAATCATCAAAATACTTCATGTATCACAATAAATATCATGGCAGATTAAAAAGTACCCCATTTTATAATTGTGCTTTTGGTCTTTATCATTATGTTCAGCTTCTAGAGCTGAACATTTTAAAAAGCAACAGCTTTTCTCTATATAAAAAGGCTTTCATTCTTTAAGCAAAATCATAAAAAATACCATTATTTACCTTAAAAGCACAGTAACCCCCTCAAAGTAAACATCTGACAACCTTAAGTTCATGATCCCATTTTCAAAACTTTAAATATTTAGAATCGGAAAGTACCATTAACTGTAGAAAATAATGCACAAGGATATTTTTTGGTCATATCACAGCTGTCATAAAATTTTGGTGTTACAACCATACAAAATAAATGTTAAGCTTCTAGGGCCATTTTTTTTAAAAAGAAAAGAGGCAGGGTGGTGGTTACTTTTTTTTTTGTTGGTCCTTAAAATAGATGAGGCATTGACTTACATTATAACACTTTAAAAAGTGATGATGCAGTTGATTTTTTTCTTTTTATTTTATGAAAAAGCAATACAAAAGAACAATGAGGTTGCCTAAGAACAGATGATGCAGGCGGGGGCTTGACAATCTAAATTTTGTTTTTTTTTGGCCAATTCAAATACTCTTTAAAAAGTTGTGATAAAGATAAAAAAAAATATAAATATCATTTTCTAGAGATTATGATAAACTAAAATTTTTAAAATAACTGTAAAAGTTAATTTCAGCTAAAATCAAAAAAGTTAATTTTATAAAAGACTAAAAAATCCTTATGATGCACAAAACATTGTTTGATACAAATGAATTAGTTAAATAAATAAAAAAGAGTTTAAAAAAAAACATTGCAAGGTTAAATTAAAAAAGCAAACATTAGCGTTTAAAAAAAAAACAAATCTATACAAAAAGCAAGTAACATAATGCTACAAAATTGAATTCAAACCACAGTTAACATATATTTTTTTGTATATAAAACAATTTTTTCTTCTCAAAAATGCAACTGAACATAGTGGTAAATACAGTAGATAACAGAAAGCTACATAAGAATTTAGTATTCTAAGATTCTAAGGCACAAAGTGAGAAAAAATAAGGTCTCAGTCTTGTATTGTTTGTTCTCATAGACTTCTATAGTAAACCCGAGATTTTTTGAATTAAAAAAAAAATAGTTAAAATGATTTATTACAACTTTTGCTATATTTTTTCAATAAAGGAAGTGTCAAAACATTTTAAAGGGTGGGCCGAAAAAAAAGTCCCAAGAAGCTAAGACAAGTGTGGCCACTAAAAGTATGTCTCGCCTGCCGGCACCATCGCTAAAATCAACTACCTAAGCTTTCATTTCTTGATATAAACACAAAAAGTGTCAGTATACCTAATAACAGATGCCTAGTTATTATACTATTCAAGCAATCCATTGTCCACACAAGTATTACAAAAAGTTTTCTGTCCGAAAAAAGACCTAAGTTCACAGAGTCACTGGAGCGTAAAAATGGGGTCATGGTCATATGGCATGGTGACAGTTGAGTTGTCCATAACCGCAACTGTCTGTTTACCCAATATCAGATGCCTAGCTATTATAACTTTCCAGCAATTCATCTTCCATAAAAGTCTTACAAAAAAGTTTTTCGGCCTGAAAAAGACCTAAGTTCACAGAGTCACTGGAGCGTGAAAATGGGGTCAGGGTCACATGGCATGGTGACAGTTGCATGGACCATAACCTAAACTGTCTGTATACTAAATATCAGATGCCTAGCTATTATACTTTTCAAGCAATTCATTGTCCACAAAAGTCTTACAAAAAAGTTTACGGCCTGAAAAAAGACCTAAGTTCACAGAGTCACTGGAGCGTGAAAATGGGGTCAGGGTCAAATGGCATGGGGACAGTTGCGTAGACCATAACCTGAACTGTCTGTATACCAAATATCAGATGCCTAGCTATTATACTTTTCAAGCAATTCATCGTCCACAAAAGTCTTACAAAAAAGTTTACGGCCTGAAAAAAGACCTAAGTTCACAGAGTCACTGGAGCGTGAAAATGGGGTCAGGGTTAAACGGCATGGTGACAGTTGCGTAGACCATAACCTGAACTGTCTGTATACCAAATATCAGATGCCTAGCTATTATACTTTTCAAGCAATTCATTGTCCACAAAAGTCTTACAAAAAAGTTTACGACGCCGCCGCCGCCGCCGCCGGAAAGTAATACCTATGTCTCGCCTTCCGCGACTATTCGTCGCAGGCGAGACAAAAACCATGCACAGTTGGTTGAACTAAAAATAGATTTTAAACTTCCATTTAAAAAATACCCCCCTTTTCATAAGAACTTGTTTATTCATTAATGTAATTTTCTCATTTCAAAAAGTTAGTGATGTCAAAGTTAGGTGTCTTTCCTTCAATTTAAGCCAAAAGTTAGAAACAAATGCATGAAAAGTAATGCTGCAAACAACTCAGGGAAAAGGCACTATATTTTAATAGCCTCCATGTTTTTACGCCCACCTGTGCAAGAACTAGCAATACAAGACTGGTACCATATACCGTAGATAATTTGTATAGAAATAATTGTGGAAACAATATTTTTCTTTTTTTTTATTGTGAATGTTGAAATTCAATTATATTCACAATTTTCAGAAAGATTTATGTAGTAGAATTTTTAAAAGAACTTCTACAACTTAATTCAAAACTGGTTATATCTATAACATTGTAATGTAACCCAATTATCTAGATGATTAATATCAAATTACTCTAAATTGACATGATCTTCACCAAAAAAAAAATGACACTCTATAGATAAATTTTTTGAACCTCCGTCAAGCTTATAATGTGCAATGGTTCAGAACAAAAAAAATACAGCAAATTTAACAAAACTGATTTTAACAGCAAAATTCTAATTAAAATGAGCATGATTACATTGTTAGTATATCACCCTAGTTTGTGTGTGACCAAGATGGTTATTTGCAGAGAAAGTAAGGTCACCTATGGGCTAATATCTCGAGGGTTACCTTACTTTTCAAGGAAAGGAGCTCTTGGTAACACATCAACTTTAGTAATAACTGTTATATTATATCGAATATTAATAAGATGCACAAAAACAGCAAAAGCATTAGAATAATTAAGATGTCACATTGAAAATCTCCCAAGAGGGTGCCATAAATACCATGCGACCCAACCTAACAGGTTGATGCTGCGAAATATCACATGTCACATGATGTTGTCTCTGCCAATCACAATAAAAATTTCTATATGCATGAGTATATAATATCAAAATTGATGCGACACTTAATGGATTTTAAACTTACATACCAATAAAATCAATAAACAAACAAATCTAATAGAAAAGTCGATTACTTGTGCTTATAAACTCATAACATCTATTTTCACTAAAGATATTCAAAACTTAAAAGTTAAACATACATGTGCATTTCTTCCTAAAAATCCACAACCATTTAAACAAATAAACCAACAAACCTAATAGAAAAGTCACTTATCAAAACATTTATTTACACTTAAGGTATTCAAGACTTCATGTTCAACATACATGTGCATTTCTTCCTAAAAATCCACAACAATTTATACGATGGTTTATACAAAACCTACACAAAATTCTTTACAACCCAGTGCAAGAAGCTGGTTTTAATTTGATTAAACCAAACCAAATCTAAACCATTTAAAATAACTATATACAAGATGCAATATGCTCTTTTTGAGATTGTGAAAATTGTTCATAGACACTAAAGCATCTGTTATTGGAGGTCAACTGCTTCAGTACAAAATGAGAGTTGAAAGCAGAAAGATCAGAGTTGTACATGACTCCTGGTGGTAAAATTCTGGATCCTCTGTCTTTCACATAGGTTACAAAAACATTAGCTGAAAAACAATAGA